>JAJAVP010000012.1:439531-462246 GCA_020740425.3 Heterorhabditis indica | reverse complement strand
ACCATTAAATCGCAACATGTGACTTTTAAAAACTACAAATGGGCAAAAAGGCGGGAATTTATTGCAGTTTTGAATAATTATTCCAGTACTGAAAAAACAGCTAACGCTCTTGCATACACCTAATATAACACTGGTAAACAAAGATTACTATATCTTCTCTTTGCCAGATCTCCATATGATAAATCACAAACACCGCCAAGTCCCAAGCTGTAATTCTTATGTTACGGAGATCAGAATTAGAGGACGAATTAAAAGTTACTTAGGAAAGTAGTCCCAATGTAACGCACTTTTTTAGTTGATAAATGCGATAGAAACTCCCTGTCGAAACGCTTATTTTTCTTATCAAATACATAGAGCACTTTCACTCTTGTGACACTCAAAACTACCAAGTGTTATCAATTTATTTTCTCTAAATTTAACATTCAGCATAAATTGTTTCTGGAAATGTTGTCCTCACAAAGTTTTTGCAATCAGTCGCAAAGATTTAATGTAATATCTTCCTATATATGGAGTCGAATTTGTTAAAATTTGATAGCAGTACTGTAACGTTTTCTACAGTAATAGTGTCTGTGAATGGTGAACGCAGCTAAAGGCTTAATGTGGTCATTTTAGATTGTATCTTAATATTTACAATTCTAAGATTTCTACGGTATTTGAAATGGTTTATTTAGAAATCACAATAGTCATAAACTGAGTGTTTCTTTTTGGCGCACTTTCTCGCATATTCATACCTTCTGTTATTTATTTAATATGGCTTACTGCGTAGGGTATTTCCATTCTTGGACAGATGACTGTGATATAGGTCCCTCTATTTCTGTGCTAATTACTTGCTTAAATCACGATAGGTTTGGAACAGATTATCCCTAGCGGAAAGAGCCTGAGCTCGAGAAAGATGACTCTTGTCTCGTGGGTCTGCTTCGCTTTTCGATTTGTGTTAATCGCCATGTCCTACCGTTACTTCGATAAGCGTGCGACTGGCGTCAGTTAGGCATTGTTCTACAAGAAGCTGATAACAAAAGCAGTCCATGTTGTGGTCCCTCTTTCTGCGGTGGTTTTTATAAGTGTTTCCTCTTTTAGACTTGTACTTTATGTGATTCATTTGTGAATGATGTGTTGTCTAATTTTTTGTGAACTTTATCAATGTTTAGTGTTTATCTTGTTTCTGAATATCTAAATTGTACACATTAAGAAAACGCACTATCCTACTACTTATTTTTGCTGATACATTTGTTTCGAACAGATGGAGAAAGTCAAATCATCAACCGAACTTCCGGCATACGACAATTACTCCTTTCAAATACCGGAGAAAACGTGAGCAATGTATAATTTAATCTTAATTATTATCTAATTATTCTGAAAATATTTGAAGAAAAAGTTTTATTTGATATGCATCGTGACTAGCCTATTTGCATATCTAGCTGACAGAACGTCTTTGGTCATATAGAATAATTTCATTATCTTGCTCATATATTATAACAAATCATCAAATATTATTAAATGCTTCTAAATAGTTATTACAAAAAGTAAACTGATGTGTTTTTAGGAGTAAAAGCAGTAGTGACAGTGCACTCGAATTTGGGATGAAGTCGAAATTTATTAATCCACATGGTCTTAATTGGATAGTTACTGGACTCTTTGTTGTGGGTGACCTCGCTGGAGGAGGATTAGTTGCACTTCCAACGGCCATGATTCAATCAGGTATGTTTTCTCTCTATTAGCTAGTGCAGTTCAACTCTTTTAAGTATATTAAGATATTTCTGTTCCTCGCTCAAATATTAAGCTTTCAAGTATTCACAGTTTTTATGCCAGTGCTCCTCTATTATTTGTGTTTTCACTTTCAAGTGTTTATTTCTCTAATAAACTCTTCTTTCTTTGTTAGAAATATATAATCAGCAGATATGACTAGTCTTTCTTATTGTCATTGCAAATGTTCAGACCTTTGTGAGTGCATCTTCTTCTCCGAATGTTATTACCCCACTAGCTGATTTTTTCTAATAAATGATCATTTACGCATCTTATCTGTTACTTTATTGGAAAAAATGGCTATCATTAGCTTAACACGTGTCCTTATTCTAAGTGATAAGCATTTTTCTGTCAATCCTTATCTTTGGCAAAAGCAGAAAAGATTTAAGAAAAGCTCAATCTCAAATTAATTCCTACTTAGTGTAAGCCTACAAGTTGTGTGAAAAGACATGATAACCACTTTTAGAGAACACATGCACAGAGTAATGTCACTTTTTGCTTCGAATTTCCACTTATTGGGCAATTTCTCATTGATTAGTTGACATTTAGTTCTCGTTTCAGCATATGAGATTTAATTATACGTAGTTCTTTTCTCGGTGTGGACAAATGATCAAAGAATAATCATGTCCGAACCTGGAGCTTTAATGATAGAAGGACTATGATAGATTAACATAAATTAGCTTTTGACACTTAATAAATTAGTTTTTGTTGTATGAAGATGCTGCATCTCTGTGAAAGCCAGAGAGCAGCAACTGGTAGACTAGTGCAAGAAAGTATGAAGTACAAAACCTAGTTTTTAAATGCACAGTAGCGAAAAAATTGTATAAATTGCTATATATAAAAGCATTTAGTATTACTTTTCGCATACCAATCGCCAATGCCGTTTTTAATACAGAAATGCATGTTAACAGAAACTGTTGTTTCCATTTTTCACGTCTGATAGCAATAAAATGAGTGATGGTCGTTCTAGGCTTCTACACTGGGCTGTTCATAACCGTTATTATGACTGCAGTTGTTACTTATACGGCATACGTGCTTGGACTAAGCTGGAATATTCTTCTCAACACCTGGCCAGAATATAGAAAACATTGTAGGAAACCGTATCCCGCCATTGGGTATCAAGCGATGGGAGAACTCTGTCGGTCAGTAGCCGTGAACTATTGCTGGCCAAATTAGGTTGTTGCAGTAAAATTGAGAGTTCATTTGTTAAAGCAACGGAGTTCAAGACAAGTTTGATCCTTTCTTTCATTTTATCCAGAAAGCGAGTGTATATTTATTATACTTGATTTGTGTATAGAAACTATCTCAATTTGGAGTAACGATGTAGTTACCATTAGATATTTTCAGAAGGCTTGTTTCAATTTGTATTGATGTCACGCAGTTCGGTATCGCAGTAGTATATCTCCTATTGGCGTCAAAGAACATTCAAAATTTTATAAAGGTTTAAAGCTTATTTCCATCATTTTTGCAAAAGTAAAAAAAACAAACATAAATTGGTTAAAATAACTAAAACAATAAGATTTGACCAGGCAAACAGCAACAATAATTATAGGCTTTTTGGGGAGGCAACATCAGCTTTTGTATTGTTATTCTCATTCTTGCAATATGCCTACTACCAATCACATTCCTTAAATCCCCTCAAGATTTCTGGTGAGTTCTATATCTGTAATGAAATGTTTTATATGATCTTGGGTTATAGACTTCTATACTTTGTTTTCGAACATTTTGAGGCAAACAAACAAATAGGTTAATAGAAATCAGGGGTAAAGCGATAGATTATAACTATAAAATAGATTATATGAATTAGGATATTGTATAATAAAATTCTCTTTGCCCATTATTGTCACATACTGCTACTAGGACACGTTTACCATCCAGACCCGATTGAGTGCTCTGAATAATAGTTGGTTAGAGCTCAGTAGTTTTAGAATATTTCCTAGATAAAGTGAATTTACCTCATATGTATAACTTAAAATTAGTAATCACATTTCAAAGGTCCTGTCTTTCACTTCATTAGAATGTATTATTAATCCGAGGATGTGATATGAAGTCGATTGAAGAAGAACTATTTTAAACGTACTTATCACTCAGTATTTGTAGAAGCTCATCTAATTCATGTATGTAGTGAAAACAAAAGAAAAGAAGTAAAACCGAAAGATCATTACGTTTCTTTTCAATATTTTAAGGTCAAGTATTTCAGGTGGGCAGTAGTCATAGCTATGATCACCACCTCGTGTGCTGTTGTGCTTATCGTCCTCGGAGCATCGTTCGATTTCCATGCCTGCTCTCCTCATAGGTTGGCCAGTTTAATTTTATCCATTTACCTTTCTTCTACTCGCACACGGAAATATTATATAGAGGCTTAGTTTCTAAAAATACCTTTTAAGAAGGGTCAAGCATTGATTAGATGTCTCTGCTTCTTTTAGCTTTTGAGTACTGACGCATGGCTACATTTCATAGCGAGTAACGATGTGAGATTTGATGAAGCTTATTGAAATTGGCTTTTCTGCAACTGGGTTTTGACTTTTATGGCTTTTTATATCTTCCTATTTCATCTAGTGGGTTGGAAACCGAAGGAAACAGTGACTACTTGAGACAGATTCCCTTGCGTCCTCATTATTTCGAGATATTATATAGACCATAGTATTCTCTAACCTTATTGCATGATTATCATTGCCTTAGATAATAAGTTAGCATTCTAAAATTCACCTGTATTCATATTTTTCAATTTGTTCAACTTCAGGGAGGTAGTGGAAACATGGCGGTAACTACCTATGATGCTTATCCCTGTGCTTCTGCATTTGGCTTGGTGACCGAGACAGATGGAATTAGGGAAATACTGTCGTCTCTTTACGTAGGAACTAGCGATTCACTGATTCTATAAAATCTGAAGCTCTTTTGGTTACTGCATTAAGCGAGCGTCATTTCCTGCGAATACTTCTGGACTTCGTCAAATACAAAAATGCACATTATTTTTGTCAAATGCGAATTTTATTCTTAAGCATTATATTATATTCTTAATATTAGTGAGAAATCATTAATTATATTTTAATGGTAGGGAGTTAAAAGTTGCTGTTTTTGCGTTTTGCTAACAGTAGCTAAAGCTAGTAGAGTTGTTTAACACTATTTATTTTTCTATATTTTTGTATTCCTTTTTTATTGTGTTCATATATGTGTTATGGAGAAAAAAACATTTATCAATTAATCAAATGCAAGGAACAAGTGGAATTTCGCTTGGGCGTTTTTATGTGAATAATTTGACATTTAGTGTTGGCGCAGTCGGTCAGAAATGTGTACAAAACGTCAACTGAAATATCTAGACGAATACGAAATTATAATAATGACAAGTGGCGTAAAAGGCTGAAATTAAGCATAGATAGATATTAAGATATAGATTGTGAATATTCTCGTGTCCTAAAAATTTCCCATCTCCTAGGAATGACAATTTCGCATTTCTTCAGTAGCAGAAGGGTGGCAGGGCACTGTTCCGCATTATCAATTATTTTCTGACTCAGGAATTATTTGCAATAGACGACTATCACTCCCAGCTTTCGTTCTTTGTATCGGTCGTACTTTTAAGTGCTTGAGACGCTGTCTGATTTCTAGCACATTCCCATCGAAACGTAACTCCTAGTGTTAACTGCAATCTTGGTCTAAAACCGCTTCCACAGTTGCTTTTTGTCTCTCTCAGCTGTGGACATTATAAGCTGTAGAATCAGTGGGCTGTTCAAATATGACAGAGCTGAGGTAACATATTTTGAGCTGTCCACCTATCTGTTATCTAAACAATACAATGTTCAAACAATATTGTTTCCTATCAGTAACCGCTCTAAAAGGAGATAGTGGAGGCAGCTACCTAAGATAAGAAGGATTCATGTTACTAATGGTAATATTGTGACCACCTTGTTTCTCGATTGTTTAAGTCCACATACATTCCACAACGACAGTTGCTAAATGGGAAATAAGGACTTTTACCCGATCTCTGACCTTCGTTGGATCTCTACATTTATTGGCGAATAGAAAATTAATTTTGGGATATAAAACGATAATTCGAATAATAATTAAGTAGTTTAAATGACAAAATATTGATGCAGTTGGTTTGTAGGCTTTCTTTTATTTAAAGGAATATTATTAGATGGACTGATATAACTACTTGGAAGTGGTGGTACTGAAGAAAAATGAATCGAATTGGATTTTCTAAGTTTATTTCGAAGATGTTTAGATAGTGAAAATCGGTAAATAGTATTTTATTATATGTCAGGATAGCTTTTTCCGCGTAAGACGCTTAATGCCGTCTAAAATCACAAAATTGGTGTTTCTTTGCGGAAAGAGATTCGAGCGGAGTCAGAATGTGGTATAAATTTGGCGAAACAGTTTCATAAATTAGAGCCAGCTAGAAGGATGAAATTTTGAACGATGTTCTCTTGATGGCATTGTTTGCTCCGAACCAAGTTCAGTAAACCCAGTGATTAGAAGTTTTTTATGACATAATTAGGCGATGCTTGTGCTTTCTAGACAGTTCAATCGCAGATAATTCGGTCGAAAAAGGCTCATTTCTAGAACAAAAAACTTGGGGAGAATAAAAATATACAACTATTGTGGGAACGGTGTATAAGAAAAGCATAGCGAGTACTAGTGCAAAACAAATAGAAAAGTGGGAAACAATATGTACAAACCTAATGTTTAATGAACTAATAGTTTACACATGACTCATCAAAATGTTGGGAAAAAAACAAAGTGTAACAACTAAAAGTTATGCTTAAGTTGGAGTGTTTTCTTTAAAAACTAATTTTGAATTTAAATAGTGATAAATTTAATATTTTTAATATTTCAGGACGATGCCCCAACCTAAAGTTACGAACTACTTTTTGGCGCTTGGTACCTTTCTGTTCGCCTATGGTGGACACTCTGCTTTTCCTACAATCCAGCATGACATGAAAGACCCACAAGAGTTCACAAAAAGTGTCATCCTTGCATTTTCTGGTTGGTGTATCGCTGCATTTTAAAGGAAAATCATAAAATATGAGAGTGAAAAGAAATCGAGTGGTAATTTAGTGCAGAGTAATTGGTCACTGAAACAGATAGCTGCTCAGTTCTCCCATAGTCCACCCATGTATCCAGTATTGCATGAAACCCCTTGGGAAATGAAGGAATGTGTTCTACACACTGTCTTGTGTTGCTCTTGCAAGTGAAAGTAGTGGTCCGCAAAAGTTCTTTCCATGAATTAATCCACTCCTATCCAAATCCTTCTAAACGCTCAACTGAAGGGTTGTCCCTCATTAGGAAACCATTTATGACTCAATTGGCTTAATGATAGAATTCTTACTTGCAGGCTTATTTAAAAAAATGATTATTCCAACTGGTATTTACAGTAAGAAATTGTTTGTAACAAGTTTTAATAGACAGCCCGTTAATTAAACAACTGTCAAACTCATGTTTCCTATTTTTCGATTATAAGTACTACAGTTAAAAAATCTAATTTAACTTCTTTATACAGCTATGGCAGTGATGTATGGTCCGGTTTGTATCATAGGATACCTCACCTATGGAGATTCGCTCAGGGATTCGATTATCCCTTCTATTCAGGTTCGATTTAAATTTAAAAAGACGGTTAAGTATAATTATGTATTATAAGCAACACACTTGTAAGGATTGCAGTTTGGCCTTTATTTCCTTCTCACAAACCTAGTCAATACGATCTTTTAGACGTTGTGGATCCAGCAGGCCATCAACATCCTAATCACTGTTCACTGCATACTTACTCTCACAATTGTTTTTAACCCACTAAATCAAGAAATCGAGGATCTCTTCAAGATTCCACAGAGTGGGTGGGCACGGCCATTATATGTTCCATTTCATTTCTATTTTCACAGTTATCAGAGCAAATTTATATAGAAAAGTATAACACGTCGTAATTATGGATACTTTATCCTATTCCGGCCATTAATATAACTTAAAAAAAGACACAGTTTAGTATTCTATTTATTTTCTGTCATTCTAAAAGTTACTTGCAACTTTAAGTGTAAATAATATTCTAGTTGTTTTTTTTAATATTTACTAAAATTTTAGATTTTTGCTGGCAGCGTGTTATTATTCGAACTGGAATAATGGTTGCAGTAGTTTTCGTTGCTGAATCATTGCCGACTTTCGGCCCTCTTTTAGATCTCGTCGGTAAGTTATTGTTTTTAGTCACTATTTTTTGCTTTGTTATCAGGTTAAAGATATCAGTATTATTATTATTCATATACTAATCAACACCTCATATTATTAGGAATTATTAACTATTTAAATTTTTATACAACCCAATATTTTTTTTTTGCTGAATTCAGGAGCAATTCGATGCGATTTTTGCATAGTATCTATTCTGAATAAATTATTTAGGTGGCTCAACCCTCACCCTCACTTCTATTATTCTGCCCTGTCTCTTCTACATGTATTTATCAGCTGCACGAACCAAAGAAGAAGTGACTGGAATTAAAGATGACTCACCTTGCAATTACAAAGAGTACGTTTATAAAGAAACCATATCTTTTAAGGAATTTTTAAGAGATAGCATATTTGTAGGGCTTAGTAGTAATAAGCTTTATTATCAGTCATTTAGATTGCCACCCTTATCAAAAGTAATTCTCAAATTCACTATATCGATCGTTCAAAAATCATTTTAAACTGATAGTTTAATCGCTAAGCCGAAGAAATCCTTTAAAACGGCACTTCCTGCATTTCTAAAAAGAATATCTAAAGCAGAGAATAGTCAAAAAATTCTATTCCTAGTAGAATTTCGTATAAATGCTGTCAAGCTTAATCACGGAAATAAAATCTCTGTCCACTTCATCTTTGGAATACTACTTTATTAACTATGCTAGCACATTCTGAGTGAGGATTCTGAGCTTACATATTTTGCGAATACGAGAGAATAAAGACATTAAGTTGTCATAAAGAGTTAGACTTCTATATTACATTTTCAGTGTTCTACAGTACACTCCAAAAACCACATTAACCATCTGCTGCTGTATTATTGGTGAGAGACTACTACATTTTTCAAAGTTGCACTTAAATAACTACTGTTAAAGTCTCATTGAATCCATCCTATACCAGAATCTTGACTTTATCTAGCCTTTATATGAGGGTTGTCTAATGGGTCTCCTTCTTAGGACATCTTTTCTATCTTCAGTGTGTGCACATATGCATTCTTGGTTTATTCTCTACACCTTGCACCGCATACAATTCAACGAAAGTTTTTTCTTTGTTCACGATATAGAACACTTCTTAAGCACAGAATTACTTCCGAAATTGAGGTGAGTGAAAAAAGCACTGACTAATACGTTTTGTTTTAGTTTTTGGGCTAATTGGAGGTTGTGCTGCCACTTTCTCAGCGATCAAGGAATTGACAACGACTAGCTTTAATGAGCCGTGTTACGTAGCAGCTTTCCAGCACAATGTAAGTTAGAAAAGCTTTTTATATCCTAATATAAATATTTAGAATAGTATTAATGCAACGAATACATTGGGCTTTTCTTATTCTTAAAGTTTGTCCTGACAGTCGAGTTTTTTGGCTGCAAGTTGGACATTAAGATCAAGAAATTTAATTACACATTGTGCAAAGTGAGCTGGAATTATAGAACATTCTCAAGTAACTTTAAAACTCTCTTCTAGTCTACAGAAGTCTTGATAAGAAAATAAACTAACAAGAAAAGCAGTACTGTAACGTCAGTGTCATATTGCGATCTAATCTATTTCGTAACTTTTCAGTTGAAAAAAAACGTGAGTGAAACTAGCACTAACTGCTGCGGAGCCTATCAAAATATTACCTGGATTAAAGGTGTCCATTGCTCGTCTCCAGATCTAAATTTTTATAAATAATTATATCGCTTTCTTATGATTGTCTTAATTTTAAAGGCTTTTAAACACATTTAAAGAAATTGTTATATAATGAGATTGCATAGTGGGATAACTTTGTCAGCAGGCAAAAATGTAATGTTTTTGTACCGTCCTGACGAAAGTTCCAATCTTCAATTGTGTACTGTATGCTTTCTATTTGGTATTGATGCCTTCATTCACCTAATAACTCAACTATCGAGGTTTAAACAATTCATGTCTTGAGTTTGTGCTTCAAACAGTATTCCATTTCTGATTTCGGTCAACTATATTGTTTACCAATACCTTTCGATTGATGCTGTTGCTATTTCTATCACTAAATAACTTGATTGTTGTCATAAAAGTTTGTCGTATAGTGAACTCATAGAATACCGGCATTTTTTCGATCATGTAAATTGCTTCATTTGTGACGCAGAATGTACATAAATCTTATATGAATAGTAAAATTTGTGACTGTTAATAAAGGATCATTAATAAAAATTATCATTGCGTTTCGCACAACATACACGGGTTGATTGAGAGGTTCTCTTTCTTTAAGAGACAGTGGGTGACTGTGTCGCCCTATGTGTATCTCCCGAATTATTAGTGTAGCTTTCCTAAAAATTTTTACTGACAGATCGTCTCATCTAGTGCATTTGAAATGTCTCATAGAAGTTTTTAAGACAGTCATCGTTACAATGTATTTTTAATAACGTTTGAATGCCATTTTTTTTAAAGATCTTAGAATACTACTATGTGAAAATGCAACTTTTATAGTGAAATAATTATTCCCGTGATTATTCTATGCGACATTTGGCTTAAAACTTGCTTTTAGTTAAGTAGTAAATACATGGGGTACATTGAGATTTAGATCACCTTCTACATATCAACTGTACCGCATATTTTTGTGAAGGATTACCTAGTTCACATGGTAAACAAAATAGGTGGTTCCTGAGATCGAGTTGAACTCGTGATGTAGGCTAAGACATTTGCCACAGCTCTTTGTCTTAACCGATTTTCTACAAATATAAATTAATGGTTGCGTCTACTCGATCTGAAGTAAATTTCGGAAGTTAACATTTTCTTGCACTGTTTTGATCGATTAGTCGATTTGTTCACGATTCAGTTTCTGGGAACCAGTTTACCTATTCATTGAAATAGAGATTTTGCTGCTAGACCCGTTGATCCGTATATTATCGGTTTAGTGTATTAATAAATTAGGTGCCTTTGCGTTCGATTTTAGCAAACATGATTCTCAGGCCATAAGTCTGATCTAAATTAAATATAATTAAAGGTGGTCTCAAAACATGAAGAGAACTGGAAATGGCATCACTTAGCTCATATATTCTGGGTAGATTCAAATGTGCAATATAAAGTAGATGCGAGCAGTTACCATTGTTATAAGCCTAAAGGAATGTAATAAATCATTACAAATAATTTATGCAAGCCTACACCTTTTGTTTTTCTTAAGATGTTATCTGGATGGCCTTGACACTGACCACAATACAGTTGATGCCACTTGCTTGCCAAGCCTCAAGATACGTATTTAGTTGCTGTCCTTTCTTGAGTTTGCTATTCCATGATCTACTGAATCCTGTTTAACACAACGACAAGATTAGGTCACAAAATCAAACTGTTGTAAAGTCAAAACTTGAAACTTTTAGTTGTTGTTGCCTACATTTTTTAGGCTATTGGAGAAAATGACATAAATACCAACTAATCTGTCTCTGAAAAATTTTATTCGCTATTTTACGTTTTTGTATTTTATGTCATAGCTCAAATAGCTTTAATAATATTATCTCTTAGATACATTTTCCCTTGTAATTATTGTAGAACTTTTTAAATGTGTAAAGGAAATTTTTGTTGCTTTTGGGATCTAACAGTCAGATTTAAGTTTCACATGCCGAAGGTCATCATAGCTGGAGCCGGCTTGGTTGGCTCTCTCACCGCCTGCTATTTTGCACAAAGAGGATGGGAAGTTGAGATTTACGAGTTTCGCCAAGGTATACTTTCGTAATTAATATTTTGTCGAAGCAGTTATCTGTCCTATATTATGGTATTAGTCTTTCTTGTAAATTCATTATTATCAGAATAGATGGACAAAGTCTATACATCAATAGGCCTAGTACAGCTAACACTACGTGGTGCTATTATTGCACTATGCTTCTGAAAACAGTCCTGATTCCTCAGATATTCGCACGATGCAACACGTGCCCGGAAGAAGTATCAACTTAGCTCTTTCCTTTAGAGGGAAAAGTGCTCTTGAAGCAGTTGGGTTAAAGGAATACATTGTGAAGCAAGGTGGTGTTTCACTTACTTAAATGTATCCATCTTTACGAATCTTTTATTGGCACATTTTCACATGCTCAAACCTCGGTTAATTGGAAGGATTTTATAGATAGATTACAATTTCACATTTCATTTCTTCCTGTCTACTATAATTCTCTTTTATTTTTCCCTTCTTACTTTTTTGCTTTCAAATTCATCTGTAATTTTTATCTAAAGGTGTCGAGATGCATGCTCGCCTTGTGCACAATAAGGACGGGAAAACGTTTAGTAGACAACCCTACGGACAGCCAGGCGACGTGAGGAATATTCACATATTTTTATCTTGGAATGTTTCAGTTATTACTCTGAAGTTGTATTATTACCCTCATACCAACATAAAATACAAACTTGTAATGGTTGTATTATTAGACCTAAAATATTTGATGTTTTAACAAAGTGAGAAATTAATATGCCTTTTAAAATTAAAGGATTTCAGCACATCATATCCATTAATCGAAGACACTTAAATGAAGTTTTAATTTCCAAAGCTGAAGAGTGCAATAAAGTGAAGTGAGTAAACTCTTTCCACTAAATAGTCAGTTATTCCTATCAATCAGCTTCGTGCGATTTAATTCCAGGTTTTTCTTTGAGCATAAGGTTCAAGCCGTAAATCTGGATAAGAAAGAACTAATAGTAGTGGCTGAGTGAGTTTAGTATTGCTATCCATTTAATTTCGCCTCCTTATACGATTTTCCTAATTCGCCAGGCCTGGTACGGTACAGTCCTCTAAACATTTGTCATACCATTTGCATGAACAATTTTGTACGAGTCAGTTGATTTCGATTCTATCTACAAGTAAAATTTACAAGTAGATCTAAATGAGAAACATTAAATACAAAATTAAAATTGTATTCAGCTAACTGTTTAGTGAAATGGAACAGAGGATAACAGGTGACCTTATAATCGCTTGTGATGGAGCTTACTCATCAGTGAGAAGAAGCATTGCCACTCAGCCCAGGTAGAATTTGCACTTTCGTTAATTTTTTTAAACTTTCGTAGGTTTGTCTCTATTAAGATAACTTTTGTTGAACAATAAGTAGATAGCAGTATTATATATAATAGACTGAAACTACCGCTATCACACATTTGTACCTTTAAAGCACATAAGGCTATATTTTTATTGGCGCGGAACAATTATTAGACAAGAGAAAGTGATTTTAAATGCGGCAAGAGGTTAGCGTTATGCAGTTTGCTACGAACTGCTAGATCTTAAGCAGCTCGTATTGGTGATCAGCATTTCCTCAGTCCTAGGAGGGTCGAATAGAACCTTTACTGCTTTCCTTACATAAAGATTTGATTATTTTGTTAGTGTCTATCCAATAGGGGTTGAATACCAAATATATAGCAGAAATTTAGAAAAGTATGACTTTTAAAGAATATTCTTAACAAAATTGTAGTTACACAAATATTTAATTCACCATACTTTCCATTATTTTTATAGCCAGGCATTTACTGAAGCACTTTTACATTGCAAATAAATGCTCCACTTTTCAACTCAATAGCAAAAGTAAGATGTGCATTTATAGATTCAACTTTTCTCAAGAATATATTGAACATGGATATGTGGAATTGAATATCACGCCAAAGAATGGAGAGGTTACTTTTGATCTGTTGCTTAAAATATATTAACAATAATGACAAGTTGGCAGCTGCATTCGCCACTTTAACTATTGGTATTGTTCCATAGTTTTCGAGCTTAAACCAAGAAAAGTCTCATAAGACCTACTGCTTAACTAGTTCAGAAGGGGAAATTTTCGAAATTAGTTTGTATCGCATTTTTTTCCTATATTAAATAATAGAGAACTTTACCATTTAAGCTATTTTACAATTTCTGGAAGAGCGTATATATACTTATATTAAACCGGAACAAAGACTAAGGGAATTAGCTAAAACCCTAGAATTCATACTACGAAAATGATTGAATTAAGTCAGCTACCAAAAAACTTCAAAAGAGATAAGCTCCGCTCTTCCTCAATCTTCTAAATTTTCTTGTCGTTCTGTTTCCCACTTTTATCAAATTACATATTCATATTCACTGTAGATATAAGAAGGAACACCACCACAATTAAAGTGTCTTATAGATTATATTAATATTTGAAAAAATCGATAAGTAAAAAGATATCTACGGTTAATTTTCTAATTATATAAAACAACTTTAGTTTGCGTTGGATCCGAATGTCTTTCATCTATGGCCCAGAGGGCATTTCACTCTCATTGCACTTGCCAACAAAGACAAGACATTTACAGGTAATATTCTAAAGAATTATTTTAAACCTATAAAAATATCCCATTTAAAAGGATCTAAATTGTGTCAATGACATATTTTTTAAAATATTTTTTCCATTTTACTTCCAAAAAATTGCATTCTAATATTTTATTTCATAGATTTCTCTTGCTTTGATTTTGTAGATATAAAATGCCCCATATTTCAGTGACTATCTTTGCTCCGTTTACTGAATTCCAGAACAAAATGTCAACACCAGAAGATACCAATAGCTTTTTTAAGGAAAATTTTCCTGATGCATATGAGCTACTTGGAAGGTAGATTTTGCGCTTACAATTTTCTAAGGCTTATGCAAGAGTTTCCTCCTTTTAACATTAATATTACGACATATTTCTACATATTCATATTATTACAGCGATCATATTTCTGATACTTTTCAACGTGTCAAGCCCCAGCCTTTAGTGTCAATTAAAGTATGTTAAAATCGAATTTTATTGGTACTGTGTCATCGCGTAGCATTTAACATACGATATTAGTACTTAATTATCAAACGTTTTTAGTGTAAACCTCACCATTTTGCCGACTCTCTACTTCTTATGGGGGATGCAGCGCATGCCATGGTCCCTTTCTATGGCCAGGGAATGAACTGCGTGAGTAACAAACACAAAGCGAGGGGAAATTAATACCTCAAAGTTAGAAGCGTTGTCGAAATACCTATATATTATGATTAAGAGGCCATAAATAATCAGACTGGATTAATCGGTCTGATTATTCGAATAACTTCCAAGTGGTCTTGTTTTGCCAAAAAATGTCACATGCCATACCCGTATGACAGGTGTATATAAAATAGTACCACAATAGAATGTCCTTTGTTAGTTTATGCTAAAATTCATATGCTTTCTTATATGTAAGTACGTATGCTCTTTAAAAATTACGACAAATTATTTTAGGGGTTTGAGGATTGCTTGGTTCTGAGCGAAATTATGGATAAATGCAACGGTGATATTGGTAAGACAATTTTACTGGATATAATTATATACAAGAGAGTATTTTAAATACCTTGCACTCTGCATAATTTTAGAGACTCTTAGAATGTAATATCTCTTATTCCCCAGCAACGACTCTCAGCGAGTACAGTGAAACACGCGTCAAAGATGCACATACGATAAATGACCTCGCCATGTACAATTATGAAGAGGTGGGGAACAACTCTTATACTTGAAGATCAAGTCGCTATTAGATTTCCACTTTAAGCCTCTAAAAGACGAAATAATGCATTATAAAGACAAATTAATAAAAGCACAAATAAAAATGATTTTAATCTTGCTGCATTAGATACCTATTTTAGGGGCAAAGTGGGCTAACATTTGAAAATTTCGCGCATAGACATTCTCCTGTTTAAACTATAAAAACGCTGACTAGCTACTGCCGATAATACTGTTTCATAAGAATTTCTCTTGGTGTATTTTTAAAAAACTTATTGTATTTCATATTAATAAATTTCTAGATTAAGAATTTCAAAAACTTAAATTGGCACATTGCAAAAAATAGAAGGCTACTAACATTATATTTACCATTGAAATAAAAGTACTGGATAAATTTTATTTCACAATGCCCTTAACAATATGCTTGTAGTTAAAAGACTTGGTCAACCAATCTTCATACAAAATGAGAAAGAAGCTTGATTTATGGTTGAACAAAATGTTGCCTAATACTTGGGTTCCTCTCTACTCTATGGTAACTTTCACGAGAACTCCCTACCATAAAGTGATTGAGTACAGAAAGTGGCAGGATGAGGTATGTTGTTTTTGTAATATTTAAACTGGAATAGTATTCACTACTCACTAATCGAGAACCACTTTAAAATATATTTTGTGCTAGAGGATACTCTTTCACAGTTAGGTCTTCCAAAGTTAAGAAAACCTAGCAATACTCATGGATTTAAAGCCTAAAGAATTCCTCTAATTTCGTGATTATAATACCTTTTTTTAGAACTAATATTTAAATAATTATTACTGTACAGAACATATTTAGTGTCTGAATGGCCAATATTTACTTGGTCGTTTAATATGCGTGAATCATTCGTTAGTACCCAGCATAATGTATAAGAATAATGCCACTCAAAAAGATTTTCATAGTTAAATTCGCTTGAAAACAACTTACAGATTTTGTCCAAGACCCAACGGACGATACTTCTCCTGTCTATTTCAACTATGATTGGAGCCGGATTTATCTTTTCAAAGAAGCATAGTCTATTCCCAAGATAATACTGTTTTCCCTAAGCCTACATAAATGTAAAAGCATGAGCTTGTTAGCTAGAATTATGAATATACCTCAATCAAATAAAGTAAAACTATAATTTTCTCAACTTTCATACCAATATAGTAAAATTAGTTCCGGAACCATAAATGTATTACAAACCAAATATATTAAATAGGATGTGAAATAACAGGCATAAAATACAACTTAAATATGGTAGTAATATGGCACATAAGTCTAATAATTACATACACGTAATTTACCTATCATCGGAAGACAAATATGTAAGTTAAAACAGATTTCCTTTAAGCATAGACTATATAATGTTAATAACTCAATAAAATAACCAGTAAAAATATGACTAAAAATAAGCAACAAAACTATAGTAATATGACCAAAACATAACTAATGTCACGTGGTGTCATTGATTTAAAGTAAATATGTATATTATTCCACTCATCTCACTCAATGTGATCTTACATAGGTATACCTGTTTCTAAAATATGGATTATACGGCGTCATATCACCTTTCCTCCACTCTGACCACAGTAATTTTGCGAGAAATGCATGAAAGGATATTAGGACGATTCCCAAGAAAACCCAGAACGATGTGGGCAAACCACCCCATTTACTTCCATGCTTGTGCAACGAAATCACGTCATTCCCATGGGCCGGTGCCATGCCAACTTCTGATACATGAATGGCCGACCTGCCGTGTGTACAGATCATTAATATTATGATTTAAATAAAACACCAACAAAATACAAAAAATATTGTAAATTTAATATAGAGAAAAAAGTTTCCTGTGTACAGTTTATAAAATTGTCCACGAGAAGATCATATTTTACCTGTATTACTAATAAATGGATATATAAAAGTAACCCTCGAAAAAAATTAATTAGATTAAAACCACGACATCTAAAAAACAACTATACCTAAGCTGTTCCAAATATTTTCTACTAGTAGCTATGTATAGAATACTTGTAACAGGTTCCGTTATCTAAAACTTAGAAAGTTTATGAAAGAATAAAAGGTAGAAAACATTAATGAGAACAAAAATGTTGCTATTCACTTTAACAGGGAATTTTACTGCAACTTTACCGAGAGCCAAAGGTTCATCAAGACACCCACCATCACATGCATAGAGAGTATCTGTGGATGACACCTAGATAAAATTCCAAATAAGAGAAACATCATAACTTTTAAATTTTAACAACAAATTTGAGTTAGTTTCGAAAAACAAATATTGACCTCCAAATATGGCCTATTGTCGTTGTCAATAAAAATTTGTACAGTAACATAGCTATGATTTGGTCCAACAGGAATTCCCATAAAAGACATCTCACGATGAAGATGGCTAACGCCAAGGTTCACTTCAAGGTGGGAATCATGATAAGAAGAAGCAGAAAGAGAAAGAATAAAGGCCTAAAATCTTTACATAGTACATTAATAAAATAAAATCCCCACACTTCTCTATGAGAAAGTTTTAGATAAGCATAATTTTTAAGGAGCGAAAGATTTAATTTAATTAGAATAAAAAGAAAGCAACATTTTTTAATAGGCTCATACCTGAGCCACACCAATTGCCCCTGTTTTGAGCATATTTAGGCATCCTCTTTTCCCTAAGGTTAAAAGCCAAAGATCAACCATGTTAAACAAATCATCAGTTTTTATCCAATCCTAAAAATAATGTTTTCTGACAAAATAAAGCATAACCAGATTAAATATTTATCCGAAAAGAGTTTAACTCTGCGTACCTGCCAAAGTCTAGAGGGATATAAAAGCGTAGAATGTCCACTATAACACAGTTCGTTGCGCTGTGCTAATAATTCGAGCTCCTTAAATGTAAACTAATTTGAGAAAAAACCTAATCCTAGCCACATATATAATAGAATTATATGGTATAAGAAATATAAATATATTTACAAACCTTTTTCTCACTTTCCGGCGTTGCTTTATCAAGAGTAACAGCTTTAGTGTTACTAAGAAGGACATATCTTGTAGCACTAATTTTGTCACTATTTAGTACATTAGGTGCCTTCGAATGTGTGAGACGAAAGGCGAATTTATTTAGCTAAACATTGATATGAATATAATCATAATACTTAAATTGTAAATATGGCATTTACATAATTAATTTAAAATTTACTTCATTCCACGCATCAGAATTTTCCCTATCGAGGATCGGAGCTCCAATAGTTTTCAGCCTTGAAAACTCGTCTACCACTCTATTCTCCGTTTGTTTCAAGACAGATTCTACATTTAGTGTCATGTTGCTTGCTACCTGTCGCTGCTCTACGACACAGATGAAACGAAAATTTTCCTCTCTTAAGACAATAATATTTAAATAACGAATACTTAGGTAGTTATATATAATTACTTCTTTCTAAAAGAGCCATAATTAGCATAACTATATTCAAAGCAGGAGCAATAAATCAACTAGGATTCTTCAAAAGATTATTTAAATTTTAAAATTATTCCCCTATTAAAACCCCATATATTCTCCAAAGACAATGGTTTAATGATAAATGAAAGACTAGCCTTTTCTGTGAAACGATTATTTTGCCTGGTGCATTTGAGCACATGACAGATGAGATAAGTGCTACACCCAGCAAAGGAAAAACTCGAGAGTAGATAATAGCATGATTTGACCTGCAATAGTACAGTCCTAATACATATTATGATTCCAACAGTTATACATAACCATTATATCCCCATAATTTCGTTAACTTATGGAAAGTCTATCGTTTATCATTTAAAATGAAAATATTAGGAACTTAAAGAACAAAAGATAACATTTTGAGAAGATAATACAGAATATCCACAACTGCATAAATGCTTACAGGAATTATCCCAGCACTTCGATACATTAAAGTAATAATGAGAATAAAACATACGGTTTTTCAAGCTTCCAATTCTTTACTTCGGTTCGATTGACATTCGCATAAATAACGCCTTTCTGTAATATTAAAATTAAATAGCGGAGTAAGAGACAACTTAAAATATAATAAATAACAGCAATACTATCAAAGTCGCATTATCACAGTATTTCTATGTTTGTATTAAAGATAGATACCTATTATTTATAGGCGGTATTCTTACTTACTTGCTTTTCTAAGTTTAACCAAAAAGAATGTAATTTAACCCATAATTTACATGGTAAATTTAAATAAAGTATTTTGTCATAAATTATCCTATTCAAAGTAGTTTAACCGTGTAAATAGAAAAAACAAAGAGACAACTAGAATATCTTTAACATAAATAATAATTCAGAAAGCGACAACACTAGCAAACGAACCGTAGGATTTATTATTTGAACTTCTTCAATGAGAACGTTCCGTCTGCTCCTATGGGCAAAAGAGGTTCGGATAATACATGCACATTCATTATTCTGAAGGAAACAATAGCTTTAAATATAACCACGTATNAACACTTGATTTTTATGAGCCGTCCGTTTTCAAAATCCGTTAAAGTACTTTCATCAGAGCCGTTAGATCCATCAATATCAACTTCAACAAAGGGTTGGAAATTCGTAGTAAAATTTAAAATCCTAGACCCGGAAGAGGATAACCTAAAAACTATGGTGCATAAAATAAATGAATCACCAGATAAATCACTATCAGAAGATGAACAGTTATATTTTCCTATTATGTGTAATATATGAAGTAGAGCAACTTACCACGTCACCTGTACAAGCTTAAACCCAACTACACATTCAATATTTCAAAATCATCATTATATTAACTACAAAATAAGTTAAAGCACATTTAATACCTTAGTTGTCCTTCCTTATCTACTCCAATATATCCATTTCCAACAAGTGGAACCGACGATGAATCGATACCAACGGGAATGCCCTGAAAAACTCATTTTCCACTTACATAAAAACAGCCAGAATTAAAGAAAAACAAAGCAGGAGACTCTATATAATAATGAATAAAACTCAACTATACTGGAGCTTTCCAAGGTCTATTAATAAAACCAAAGATCGCATTAAATCGCACTAAGTTGTTAAACCTTATAATTTTGCAGATCTTCCGGAAAATTTAATTTATAAAAATTCAACACAAAAACCCATGAAATATTATTAAACAACCCTGATATGATATTTTAGGGTCTCATATTACTTATACTAGCTTAGTGAACATTATTGAGGCAATGCGAGTAATACGAGTTATTTACATGAAGTATTACAAAATAAATTGAACGAACATCATTCCTTTGTGTCCAAAAGCGTAATCTATCATTAACACACTGGCGTGAATTGGAAGGAGTTTCAGAAACACCAAATGAGTATATCAAAAAATACAGAATAGTAAGAATAATAGCACCAGCTGTAATCAGTCTTCTCTTCGTATATCGTCCAACTTTCCAAAACCTTGACTCTACATTCAGAACTTCGAGATGACGAACAAAGGTTCGTAACCACAATACAGTATTCATAACAAACTACTGACCAAACTTTAGAGCAAGTTTCGTAAAACTAAATGTCTTACAAAATCCGGACGAGATGACCGGGACATCTGATTGTTTAGAGCGGGAAAGGTTCTAACACATCTAGGAGTTTCCATGAAGTATTAAAAAGTGGAGAATCAGAGTGAAAAATTGTTCTATATCAACCCTCTAAACAGGTTTTCTCAGAATTCGCTGCTCCCTAGCGTAATTTGTTAGCTCCAGGCACTCAACACTATATCTTTTATTGCATTTCTATAGTGTCCCTTGAACTGTGATATCTTCTGACGTAATAGTAAAATCACGTATTCATATAAAAAATATCTATTAGCTAGAGGTAAGGAAAATATTACTGTAGAATATATTTCCGTGCATTTCAACTAATCTCCTGTGGTTGGGGTGCTTCAGTAGTGGGACTGTTTTTGTACCGTCACCAATGCATTGTCGGCAGCAAACAAACTCAGAGACAACTCTACTTTTGCATTCTTTCTCCAATCTTCATTGCTATGTTAATCATAAATGTTTTCTATAGGCAGTCTTATGTTGACCCCTTCCGGTGGAGAGAAATGCTGGAAAAAGTAAGCTTCCGAGAATTTTCTTATTTTTTAAATGCAGTAATTTAATGACATTCGGCTGCCTCCAGTGGGATCCTAGGGCCATGGAGCTACTCCAAATTCCAAATCTCTACTTTATGCCCCCTCTCTCAGTTTGGATATATTCAACTTTATTTATTTATTTTCCATTGTTTACATAGGTGGGAATTTTTCGAGTCTTTCATGCCCTTTCATTTGGAAACTATTTTATTGAGGTTAATGTTAAATTTGATTTTTTGTGCGTTTTGGCAGCACCCCTTCCAATATATTTCCTTAATTCACGTTCTAAATAGAATTTTTTAAAATTTGAAATATAAAAATTAAATGTTCAGGATAAAATTTTAAATGCCTAAAATTACGTACCTTTAAAGTTTCCAGTGAAACCCGCCAGGCGCATAGAAACTAGCATTGTTTAAATTAGTACGTGTATTAGCCTATTTATACTACTCAGTAGATCAAAAGATGAAGACCGTACAGAAATCATCATCGGATAAAATGACAAAAAGCACAACAGAATAAATTTAGGTGGTAGCAATAGGCTTTTAGTAAAAGTATTTGTTGTATTGCAGCATATGAAGCAAGAGGACTTTTTTTAAACATTAAAAAAAGTGGCCACAGTAAATATGTTAATTACAAGTCAGAACATCTGTCTGCTCTTTGAATAGAGTAGTCCAAAACAATCTTTGAAGTCACATGTGCTACTATTTAGATGCAAAGCTGACCTCTTAGATCCAATTGTATTAGACCTAACATGTAGAAATAAGCGATTTTATGGTAAGATCAGTTATCATCAAATCTTTGCACAACTGCGTAGTAGTTGATAGGCTCTATAAGACACGGCGCACAACATCAAAGAATATTTGTTCACCTGCGGTTTCCTGAGGCTTGCGCTTTCTCTCGTGCAGCTACTTATATTTCCTGCCACAGATGGTTTTTTTGTGTTTTTCTTTTCAACATTCTAAAACAAAAATAAAAGTTTCTAAATTCATTTTTAAAAGTTATAAAATTTAAAGAAAGCCTGAATAAATCCACTCTTCTGAANGACCATATTTAAAATTTCACTCAATTATTTCGACTCTGAACTGTTAAATGATACCCTAAGCTCCACGCACTACCAGCATCCAGTCGCTCGAGCAAGGGAAAGTAAGTTTCACCTTAGTAAGTGCTGCGATGAAAAAAAAGTTCAATGTTGACGATCCTGATAATTGTTGCTCATAGGGGAGAGATCTGACCAAAGAACCCCGACACATATTAGCTCAGAT
>JAJAVP010000012.1:394850-438369 GCA_020740425.3 Heterorhabditis indica | reverse complement strand
GCATAACTTTATTAACAGCAATAAAAAGCAATGAAAGTAAAGCGCTAAGTGGAATATCACATTGTGACAAAAGGACGACCTAATTTCTTTATGGCTTTCTCATATACTGTTCTTGTATTTCATGCTTTCTCTAGTTTCTAAGCCTTAGCCAAACGCATTTCTCTCATCTTCGACCCTTATTTGGTTATTTTCCAAATACACTTTCTACTCAATTTGTTTTCCGACTCAATTCTTTCAAGGGCGACATCCGTTTAAAGTTAGCAGTCATGGATACGCACTGCCAGTCAGCTGATTTTTCGGTAACACAATGTGATGTCATGGAACTTAGGACTACCAAACATTAATTCTTATCAATCAGATAACAAACGGATTACCTACAGAGAAGTTAATCTTTTAAAATTCTTTATTCAATAACATCAAAGTGACGGGAAAGGCAAAAAACCTTAAGTTGTCGCTTGGCATGCCCTCCACCGTTCTGCACGACATTCTTCTGTACAAATCCTGGATGTACTCTGAGGTGTTTGCAGGGGTCATCATTGTTCACCAGTAATGCTTAATGGCCTTTCGAGAACTTTAGGGGTTAACGGTTTGTCATGCTCTCTAAACGTGTACCTNCTAAACGTGTACCTTTCAATTGAATGGGACAGAGGTAAATACTATAGTCTACGTTTTTTCGTTCGTTGGATGGACGACATCACCTTAAATTTCATACATTGGCTCAGCAGAATAATGTGCACAACGTACATCTCACGTCACGATAACGGTCATCTGAAGCAATGTCTGTATCGCCTCACCTCCGAGCTGACGAACCGTTCTTGTCACCTAGCTGTGTTGCACCTATGACATAAATATCTGCCATCTTTTCTGAATATAAGCCAAAGAAGGGCATCTAATCTTCCACATCCACTGTTTTCTACAGAAGGAATCTTAGTATCTCTCAGTTTCATGTCTTCACCGGCCCGTATTCTCCAGAAAATCTCTAGGTAACCTTCTTCATCTCGGTTTGGATAAACGAAGGCATAGATGATATTTCTATAAAATAAGAAGAATTATTGAGGGAGCTATCACGAAAGCCACATTGACTTACTCTTCCTTTTAAGCCTTCCAAGCAGAAAGTTTCGGTAAGGACGATTGAAATAAATTAGGCACAGAGTTGCTAAAATCCCATAGCTGGCCATCATCATCGTAGCTATGTTATTGAGGATCTGCAGACCCAAACGACCCTCGAAAATGGTTTTACAGACGAGTAGTAATGGAATAAATAGAAAAACAAAGGGCACCGTAACCTGGAATCTTATGTAACTCGAAAAATAGTGCTAATATTTTTGGTTTTTAAATATGCCCTAATATACCTGCCATATCAAGAAAGTCAAAAATGTTCTTTGCATTTTCCTAGTTCGGACTGAGAGGTGCTCGAATTGCTTCCACAGAATAAAGATAATGTGAAGAACAAGAAACGCGATGAATGAAACTAAATAATCAGTCAGAGGAATAAACTGAAGTAACTGAAATGTTAAAGAACACAAATTATTGTGAGAAATCGAACCAAATAAAACGGTGGAAATCAATAAAACGCAGAGAGCAGCCGTCGTGCGGGAGGAAGGAGGTATGAAGAAGACGTTTGGGATTTTTAGTAGTTCCGTTATCCAAGGATTCTCCTGTAAATAACTGGATGCTAGCAACTCATAATATCATCAAAGCGGCGGAATTTTCAGAAGCTTACTTCTTCCAGCATCTCCCTCCGCTGGGAAGGCTCAACAGCCATCATTGCAAGATAGAAATTTAGGACGAAGCCGTAAACAGTACAAATAAGAGCAATGCGGAAGTAGAACTGCTTCTTGGTCAGTTTGTTCCTGACAGTGCACTGGTGCCGATAGAAAAAAAGGTCCATTATTGAAAATAGCAAACCACCCAGGAGATTGATCAATATGCACTGAAAGGTGTTCTTCAGTAAGAATTTTTAATGTCATTGAACACTAGGTTATTTTAGAACCCTACATAGCATTTGAAAGGTGAGATTCCAAGGCTTGTAATGAGAAATCCGTGTCCTGTAATAGCCAGAACAGGAAAAAACTCAATGGGTTGAAAAAGACAGTTGGTGAAAATATCGAGGGCAGAAGCTACAATCTAAAATATGGTTAATTTTCTTCTGAATAAATTTCCGTAGTTTTACTCTTTCACGTTATTTTTTAAGAAGTAGGTCAAAATTATAAATTGAATGTAAGTGTAAACTGAGAACCTGGTAGTGGAGTAGATGCCAGCGGTACGTCTTCATTTCGCTACTAGATTTGAATATAATGAGGTATACTGCCAGTCCATTGAGCAAGAGGCAGATAGGTGTACAAATCTTGTAGAATAGCAGCAGCAAGTCGTTGTGGCCGTCGAAGAGAGTCGTGTTTCCCATTGTTTTCTCCGTTTCAAACCTATACTGCGAAGTAGTGAACATCACTAGTTTCCAATCATTTAATAACATACTTTCGTCAAGAAATTGGAATTATGAGCAAATGATTGCAAGTGTTGAGAAATAGAAAATCAGCCTAAGTGGAGTGAAGGTAAAAATTGATCCACTAATTCTTGGGTTCGTTCTCAGGGACAGGCGGTTTTGCGAAAGAACTGCCCAAGAGTACCTACTACAACAGTCTAATACGTCACTACCCGAAAGACACTGTGTGATTAGAAATATATACTCCAAGTTTGCTGTGAAGTGAGAAGGGTGCACGAGGAGGTAAGCAAAAANTCTGGAGATCCACTTTCCGTCCATTTTGGTGGATGCTTTTCATTCTACTGTTTTCTCCCGAAATTTGCTTTGTTCAGACAACTTATAGTGTTGGTGATGGATAACTGAGAGTGACTGCCCAAAACTAGCTTTCATAGCAAAAGACTCAGAAACAGACAAAGAAATGTCTTGATTTAATCCGAAACTGAAAACAAGTAATTAGTCTCGTTTAAAACAAAAACAGATCTAGTCATTGGATATTCATAGAAAACCTCTTCTGGAAGGCGAATAAAATTGTCGTTTAATGCATTCTCTGGAAACTTTACGAGCGTTTTTTCACGATATTAACCTCATTTGCATATTTTACTTATGAAAAAATCTATATAAGCCCTTTAAAATCAGTAGAAATCCAACATCAACTGCTTCTTTTGCGAATCCACCTGTCCCTAAGTGAATCACAAGAAATGGCAGAATCGAGTCAGATTATATCTTCAATGTACGTCGACCGATTCTTTTAATTTTAAGTTTTAAGACAACAACCATAAATATTAATAGAAAACTAACTTAGCTATAACAACAGCAGGTGTAAATTTGTTACACATGCTATTTTGAATCATTAATATTTTAAATTAAAAAGTTTCTCCTCCATAAAAATGTTTTGCGCTCAAAAATTGGCATGTATATTAGGGCATGTTGAAGTAGCGTATTTTTAAGTGATATTTTCGAGTTATAAGTTGTCTGAACAAAGCAAATTTCGGGAGAAAACAGTAGAATGAAAAGCATCCACCAAAATGGACGGAAAGTGGATCTCCAGANATGTAAGTGTAAACTGAGAACCTGGTAGTGGAGTAGATGCCAGCGGTACGTCTTCATTTCGCTACTAGATTTGAATATAATGAGGTACACTGCCAGTCCATTGAGGAAGAGGCAGGCTGGCGAGCAAATCTTGTAGAACAACAGCAACAAGTCGTTGTGGTCGTCGAAGAGAGTCGCGTTTCCCATCTCTCCAACTCTTAATAAACACGGGTAAAAATAATGAACAATATTGTGACGTTGAAGACTAGGCTTATTATTTTTACCCTGTCATTAAATCTTGTTTGTTATTCTTCGCATTGTTATTGTACATACAAAGAAAAAATATTTTCATCTAAAAAGTGTCTAGTAACTTTACCCTTCACTGGCTAGGCGTATAAGCAAAATCACTTTACTTGGAGAGATGGGAAACGCGACTCTCTTCGACGACCACAACGACTTGCTGCTGTTGTTCTACAAGATTTGCACGCCTACCTGCCTCATCCTTAATGGACTGGCAGTGTATCTCATCATATTCAAATCTAGTAGCGAAATGAAGATGTACCGGTGGCATCTCCTCCACTACCAGGTTTTCACTTTGCATTTAGCACATTCAAATTTTAAGATAGTGACCTACTTCCTAGAATGTAACGTGTAAAGAGTGAAACCACGGAACTTTACTCTGCAGAAAACAAACCAATTTTAGCTCGTAGTTTCTGGCCTCGATATTTTCACCAACTTTCTTTACCAACCCATATTGTTTCTCCCTCTTTTGGCCACGACAGGACGTGGATTTCTCGTCACAAACCTTGGATTCCCAGTTTTCACATGCACTGTAAGCATTTTAAATATCCTGTACTAGAATGGTATATTAAGAAATTCTTACGGCAAAAAATATTCCAGATGATTTCCCTACAGCTCATAGGTGGTTTGGAAGTTTCTGCAGTGAATCTTTTTTTTTATCGATACCAGTGCATCGTCAGAAGCAAACTGACCAAGAAGCATTTCTTCTGTACTGCTCTTATTTTTGTTGTTTCAAACTTATTCTTTACCACCCATGTCCTATTATCACGCGTTGATCGCTCTCAGTGGAAGAAAATATTGGAAAAGGTAAGCTTTTGGAAATTCTGCTATTTTGACAATATTATGAGTTACTTACATCCAGTTGTTTGCAGAAGAACCCCAGAGCACTGGAACTACTGCAAATCCAAAATCTATACTATGTGCCTTTCACCGACCAAGGAATGATCGTCTTCATGATTTCTATAACCTTCACCTTATTGCTGAGTCAGAATTGTTTCAGCCTTTCATACTTTTTTATTTCCCAGTTACTTTAGATTATTCCTAAAGCTAATTATTTAGCTTTACTCGTCCTGTATTTTGTTTGTCACATTTTCTACATTCTATTGAGAGAACCTAAATATCTCTCGACGCGAACTCGAAAAATGCAAAGAAAATTTCTGACCTCCCTGATATGGCAGGTATATTTGGAACAGATTTAACTACAGGACATTTTAGAGATATTTTCACACTTACAGAAGTTTCCAGGTCACAGTGTCTTTCGTATTTCTACTTATTCCTTTCCTCTTTGTCGGGATTCGCATTTATGACGGTCGCCTTGGTCTTCAGATTCTCAACAACATAGCTGCTATGATGGTGGCTAGCTATGGGATTGTTGCAACTCTGTGCCTAATTTATTTCAATGATCCGTACCGAGAATTTCTGTTTGGAAGGCTTAAGAGGAAGAGTAAGTCGATGTGATTTTCGTGAAAATTTTTTTCCTAATTCATCTTATTTTATAGAAATATCGTCCATGCCTTCGTTTATCCAAACCGAGATGGAGAAGATTACATAGAGATTACAAATTCAGTAGGAAGTGGACCAGAATAATAACCAAATAAAGATGTATATTGGTAAGTAACTGTCGTTAATAGAATATTTATTGAAATTGGTTAACTAAGATTCCTTCAGCAGAATACTGTGGATGTGGAAGATTGAAGTGGATGCCAATTCTATGGATTATATTCAGAAAAGATGACAGATATATGTGTCACAGATGCAGCACAGTTGGGTAAGAAGGAAGGGTCGTCCGAACGATTGATCTTCTATGTCTTTGAGAAAGGCTTCTAGATCCTGAATGAAGGTGCTTATTTTAATGAATGAAATTTTCTTGTGAAGACTTCTACAATTATTTAATTTTTAGTGTAAAATAGTGCATGCACTTTTTCGTTTATAGGGAAATTAACCTTAATTGCCGAAGATCCTCGGCTGCAGAAAAATCCATAATAAAGAGAATGACTGGCGAGCAAATCTTGTAGAACAACAGCAGAGAGTCGTGTTTCCCATCCCTCCAAGAGGAGTAGCTTAAGTCAAAAGCCTGATCATTGAAATCACGGGAGAGTGACTAATCTTTATATTCTTTCATTAATACTTCCGACTTTATAGTTGACGAAACTCATTATTTGTAGCATTTCATTGAACGTATTCCTTCTTATTGTTGGAATTGTTATTGTACATGCGAAGAAAAATGTATTCATTAAATGACAGACGATTTACCCTTCACTGGCTAGGCGTATAAGCAAAATCACTTCACTTGGAGAGATGGGAAACACGACTCTCTTCGACGACCACAACGACTTGCTGCTGTTGGTCTACAAGATTTGCTCTCCTATCTGTTTTTTTCTCAATGGATTGGCAGTGTATCTCATCATATTCAAATCTAGTAGCGAAATGAAGACGTACCGCTGGCATCTCCTGCACTACCAGGTTTTCACTTC
The DNA here is from genome assembly GCA_020740425.3 of Heterorhabditis indica. Lineage (NCBI taxonomy): Eukaryota > Metazoa > Nematoda > Chromadorea > Rhabditida > Heterorhabditidae > Heterorhabditis > Heterorhabditis indica. The sequence continues at coordinate 432,084 of JAJAVP010000012.1, read as the reverse complement.
ACATTTGCAGTATATTAAATTTTTAAAATGTTGACCTACTTCTTAAAAAGTTATGTGTAAAGAGTAAAGCTACGGAAATTTGTTCGGCCTAAAATGAACCATTTCTAGATTGTAGCCTCTGTTATCGACATTTTTTTCAACTTTCTTTTCCAACCAATATATTTTTTCCCTGTTTTGGCTTTGACAGGACACGGATTTCTCGTCACAAACCTTGGCATCTCAACCTTCATATGCATTGTAGGTTTTTAAAGTAGTTTCTAGTGAAACAACAAGGAAACTCTTACTGCAGAACATATTTCAGTGCGTCCTCATCAATCTCCTGGGTGGTTTAGCATTTTCTATACTGGATCTTTTTTTCTACCGACACCAGTGCATTGTCAGGAACAAACTGACAAAGAAGCAGTTCTACTGCTGCATTGCTCTTGCTTATATTGTTATCTGCTTCAACCTAAACATCTTTATTGTATTGATGACTGTTGACTCCTCCCAGTGGGGGGTGATGATGGAAGAAGTAAGCTTCTGGAAATTCCGCCATTTTGATGATATTATGTGTTACTAACATTCAGTTATTTACAGGAGAATCCCTGGATAATGGANTGGATAATGGAACTACTAAAAATCCCAAATGTTTTCTATCTTCCTCCTTCCTCCTGCACGACGTCCGCCATCTGGATGTTATTTGTTATCACTGTTTTATTAGGTGTGATTTTTCTCAGTCATTTGTGCTCTTTAACATCTCATTTACTTTAGTTTATTCCTCTGACTGATTATTTAGTTTCACTCGTCGTGTTTCTTGTTCTTCACATCATCTTTGTTCTGTGGAAGCAATTCGAACATCTCTCGGTCCACACTCGGAAAATGCATAGGAAATTTTTGACCTCACTGATATGGCAGGTATATTTGGGGCGTATTTAATTACCAAAAATTTTAGTGATATTTTCAATCCTACCGAAGTTTTCAGGTTACGGTCCCTTTTATTTTTCTGATTATTCCCTTAGCATTCATCTTCATCCGAGTTATCGACGGTCGCCTTGGTCTGCAGATTCTCAACAACATAGCTACGATGATGGCGGCTAGCTATGGGATTGTTGCAACTCTGTGCCTAATTTATTTCAATGATCCGTACCGAGAATTTTTCTTTAGGGAACATGAGAGGAAGAGTAAGTCAATGGGGTTTTCGTAACAGCTCTCTCAATAAGTCTTCTTATTTTATAGAAATATCATCTATGCCTTCGTTTATCCAAACCGAGATGAAGAAGGTTACCTAGAGATTTTCTGGAGAATACGGGCTGGTGAAGACATGAAAGTGAGAGATACTAAGATTCCTTCTGTAGAAAACAGTGAATGTGGAAGATTGAAAGTCAATGTCAATTCTATAACTTATTTTCAGAAAAGATCTCTAATCATTAAGAACCAAAACGACATAAGAGATATTATAAGGCCCTCACTTAGTGACGTGAGGCAAATTATCATAAGGTGAGTCTTCCCTCAATGTGTCAATGGGGAATATAATAGAGATCTCGAATTTTCGTTTGTTCCCTTGAAAAGCGAGCAGATGTTAGTAACTTATGATACTGTTATATCAGCAGAATTTCCTGAAGCTTACTTTTCCCAGAATTTCACTGCACTGAAAGGGGGAAACACGAGACAGTTTATGGAAGATATTTATATCATAGGTGCAACACAGCTTGGTGACAAGGACGATTCGTCAGCTCAATAGATCTTGTATCTCGTTGGGAAAAGGGGGTAGATTCTAACGGTGCTTATTTTAATAAATAGAGTCTTGTGAAAATTCTATCTGTCTGGCGCTTAGGAGATGCTACGCAGTTTTTTTTAAAGAATGCTACACAAGATCCAACAACGAGTGATTAGTAACGAGTCTAATAATTATATTCTAGTACAACATAATAAAAAATAGTGCTAGTATTTTGGATACAACTTCAAATGTGGTTTACTTATAAGGTTTCTTTTCGCATGTTTTCATCTACACATCAGCAGTTGCTTCCAAAGGCATTCTATTTTGGAGCTCATAGGCGAGCTCAAATGCCTGACCGAAAGTAATGATGAGTTCAGTAGCAACGTCATGCAACAGTGCCTTTTCTCGATGCTCAGTTAAAAGATAAAGCAAGACCAATTTTTGAAGTTGATATTGATGGATCTAACGGCTCTGATGAAAGTACTTTAACGGATTTTGAAAACGGACGGCTCATAAAAATCAAGTGTTNATACGTGGTTATATTTAAAGCTATTGTTTCCTTCAGAATAATGAATGTGCATGTATTATCCGAACCTCTTTTGCCCATAGGAGCAGATAAAGATTAACTGCTTTATACACATTACTGTATATCCCCTGTTATACATACAATACATAAGTAGTTACACTTCTCAGTTAGTATTCATATTCGCATCCACAGCAGCCACAAGGACCCATTGTAATACCAGGAGGTAATGTCCCACAACAATCCTCCACGGGAGGACATGTCGATCCCAAGCAGTTACAGCATCATGAAACAATCGGATATTTTACTGCATTTTTATCATTCACTACTCTCCGCTAATTAATAACCTCGACTTTTCTTCTAATTACTCATTCGTTTCACGTAGTAATTCTCTAACTCACTCCATCAAAAGTTTTGCAAAATATAAAGGATCTCTGCTTACCAAACCAATCATCTCTTCTGGCACGAATTATTTTTGTATTGCTGTTAGACACCATAGTTTTCGAATCTATCTCGTTTTCAGTGCTTTTCTCCGCGTTTCCTTCGGCATCGTTACTGCTCACAGATTTCCTCTCAAGAGGGTTGATAAACTAAATATTAGCACACAAATATATAGTTCTTGCATATTTAAAAGTTTTCAGGTGATACCTTATATGAATAAAATCGTAGTTTGGATTGTACTTACCAAAATTCTAAACTACTACTTTTTAATAAGTCCGATAATATATCTGCAGAACAACAGTAACATTAAATATTATGAATGTTTTTTAAAATTATGAGATATTAATTACTTTTTTCGTTATAACTTTACCATTTTGGTTTTTCCTTCGGCTTTTGTGTTGGAAAAAGATCGATCAACACTGCAGTGAGCACCATAGAAAACGAATAAACCCAGGATGGAGATAAAATAAAGCATTTAAGTCCAATTCGTAATCCACGAGCACTTTATACTTCTCAACTATAATTTGCATTCCTGCCCTGTTGCTTGCACAGCAGCAATGATATTGACCATCAGGCCAGTGAAAACAGTCCAGTGGAAGCATCTATTCTCATAGACAAACATTTTCTGTATATTTTAGCTCACTATTCGTGTAAGCAAAATCCAGCACTTTAGTGCTGGTGGCAAAACTGTTTCTTACCCCCGGTTGTTTAACCTAAGAACTGCAAAACGTCTAGAAATAGAATCTGCAGTACTGCATTCAAGCACTCAATGTTAGCATCTAGCAGGCTTTTGATGCAGGTTTTTATATTCATCTGGCTACATGTGAATTCCATCACCAATTTTTTCGAAATGATCTTAGCTTCATGATCAACACATTTTGTGCTGAGGCAATCATCAAATAATGGAAATAATTATTTTGTAGCACTTGGAGGTAACTTTCGTTTAATTTCCTGCAAAATAAAGTGTTTTTACTTCAATTATCTCGTTTGGATTATACACATGAAAGCAGACTTGAAATTGAAAATAGAAAGTGTTGATGAGAGCGAAAAAAATAGTAATTAACTGCCCAATTTTCCGTTGGCTTATCCGTACTCGTAAATAAAACTACTTGTATAAAAGAACAATAAAAAGTAATTTTTTAAATTGCAAAAAATATAGGTAGCCTTATTTCTTGCTTTAGCACTTTTATTTATTTTTTATAAATATGTCTGAAGATAGGATTTCATTAATAGGGACTGGTACATGCGCTGTCCATCCATTAATGGTTAACTAAATACCCATTGATTTCCCACATATTCCCCACAAATAATATTTTAAAAAATCTTAAAATTGGCCTATACTCGATCTGGATATAAGATCTCCGCCAAAATGTCATATTGGCTGGAAACTCTTAAAGAAGTTAATAAATTAAATTATACCTTAATTCGTCAAAGATACTGGGTGAATTTTAAGTGGGAAAATAATTAAGAACTAAATATGTACACTAAAGATTAAACCTGGTCTATTCCAGTGATGAGAGATAATTAATTCCTTCCGTTCACATGCGATGTCATTTTAGATATAGTCGAAAAACAATACTCTCACTAGGACTAGTCTGATTTCCTCACCTAAGCCAAATAGCCTCACAAAGGCTACAATCAAAGTATGGTGAATCAAATTCTGAGGTTCACAATTTTAATTCTCCCATTTTTCTAAGTGTTATTTTCTTTAAAAAGCACCTGTAAACTTCAGTGGAACTAAAAATCCGGTTATTCATGCTAATAGAACAGATAGTCTTACTGTTATCCACTAGTAGCCAACAAAGTACTGTACTTTCATACGATCAGGAATTTAGTGTGATTAAATCTTAATGGCACTTTCTAAAAGCAAAGATATGTATAAAATATCATCATACATAGAGATGGCCTGAAATTGGAATTGGTCTCGTGAATAATTTAGCAGTGTTATCTACCATTCCATTGACTGGTTTCATAACATTCTATATATTTGTAATAAGAAGAATTTTTTCTATAAATGTCAAGCCACTATTACGTAGCTAATATTGGAGTTTTTATTTCGAATGAGTTTTTGTTTAATGTCAGTAGGAAAAATATCACTGGACAAAAGTGAGAGTTAAGCGAATTTTCACCTTATTGGGATAACTTTAATTGAACTTGGATGCATCTGTTTTGCACTGAAATAGATCAATTTCTTCGTGCGAACCGCCTTTCGTTTATCTCTTCTATGCACAATGCACTGGACTATTCCTACTGTAAAGATGACGGCACTTTGTCCGCATTTAACTGGAGTTCATTAGCTGTCTGATTGCCAAACACTAATTAAGATAATAATTGGCATCTCGAGATTTTCGAATCACTGCAAATATCCGCTTTTATAAAACAGCGACGCTCAGAGAATTTTCGTGTCTAGTTCCCTGCTGCTAACTTTAATGTACTATATATGAAATATGTATAACATGTAGCTGTTGAAAGACTTAAAAACACTTGTGTAGGAAAAACCCCACCATTTTTAACTTTTTTTAAATAGTTACCAGAAATTCTTCTAAATTTGTTTGAATATTATTATCACTGTTTGGGAATACGGCGTATTTTCTACCATTTTAGGAGAAACGGTCAGAAAACTGCAATTTGTCGTAGGCTTCACGTGAGAGACAAAGGAAATTTTAACTAAGAGGTAATCCTCTTTTGCCAACTAATGTGTGATGTGAGATTTGCAGTTTACAGCTACTATTATTACAAATCAAAAGCATAATTCCTCTTGAAGTGAAACTTTTTGTATTAGCCTGAAAGGTTAGATTTTAGTAGTTTATTGAATTTCCCCAATCTCTTATCGTACAAATATCATGTAGTCTAGCTTCATTTGTATTGAATGTTGGCCTGCAGTCTAAAAGAGGAGAATATTTGAGCAAATTTAAAGATTATATTTGTAATTTAATTACATTTTCATATACCCAATAAGCAAGCTACACGAAGCAGAACCGATTTTAGTGAATGGGACTGGGATTGAGTACGAAACATGTATTTGAAACCCGTAATGTGAGAATTAACTGGACAGAAATATTTAAGATGTTGGAGATCTCTTAGCTATGACCTAATATTTTATCGAGGAGGGGAAACACTTAGAATATATACACTTGTAAGAAGCATTCAAAGTAAACACATTTCAAAAGAAACCATTCAGAAGAAACCTGGATTACTAGGAATTTCTTGTGATGGATTTTCTTTGTTGATTAAAACTAATTCCTTAATCGATTTTCAGCTATGAAAATGATTACTAACTATGATTATGAGAAAGCTCTACAGTGAGTAGCATATACTACATTGGAGTTAAACTGGCTCTTAAGCTTTTTTGAAAGGCACAACATGAAATTCCAAGTAACCAAAGTTTACTTTCCCCATATATTCTTTAGAAAGTAGTGTGAGAACCCTTAAAACTATAGATTTTAGATTTTAAGATATTGCTCGTAGGATGTTGAGGCGAAATTCAACCCCGACAGCTGTGTTCGATGGTTGTGATAATTTGAGTTCCTCTTTGTACGCACGATGTAATTCCATGGAATGATAATAGAGACGAGTACTCATTTTGTAAAATATGTGACAAACGTAAGAAACTAAATTACCATTATCTTTTCACACTTCTAAACAACTCCAAAAGTGGCGATCTTGCTCGCTGGAGCGTGATCACCCGGGTTCATTAAGCTTGTTCAGTGTTTAATCGGGGTTGGTGCAATGGGTTCGTTCTTAACTTCCGGAGTAGGCAGCAGTTTGGCTCCTAACACTACGAGTACTCTTCCATAAGTTTATTCTACATCATCTATTATTTTCTCTCAATCAAACTACTTTAGTAAATTATCTCAATGTAGTGAATGAAAATGTGCAACGATTGATTTCAAAAACAAGACAATCTTTAATTTTATGTCCAGATTAATTTTAATTAAGACGAAACTGCCCTATAGTTGTTTTGTGGTATGTGAAACTGAGGTTTATTATCCTCTTGAACTTCTAATAGAAGTCCATGAATTAATGCCAAAAACACGTTAATTCTGTTGGTCGAAATGGGTTAATTTCATTGAAAACAACCTATTTTAGGCAAAACATCGTAGCCATGGCTCCATAGGGCATAAATATTCTTCATATTCCCTATTACTTCGCCATTATTTTGAGAATTCGTGTCTCTCTGTAAGAGTTTATCTTCTTTTCATATGTTGATAATGTTTATTCAACGTTCTAAATGTTAGATATCCAGTGATCAATAGGAAAACGCTTCTGATTTCTGCTTCTAACCTCACGTTACTAAGTAAATCTAATCTATCTTTATTATAAATAAATGGACCATTCGTTCTGATAAATAGCCCAGACAATATCGTCGCATATCCTAGAAAAAGTTAGTCATTAAGGCATGTAGGTTCAAAGAATACATATGAACTTCCAATTTGGTTTTTGCAATAATTTAGAGATAGAAATTATGTCGTATTAAATTCATTTTGTAGCCAGTGTTTCAGCATGATTGCTACCTGCTTTCATGAATTTGCCAAAAAAAGCTTGTCAAGTACAAGCCGAATATCTCTGGCCTGCTGACATTTTGATCTTCAAGCAGTCATTATTTTGTGCTTGAATTCACATGCTGGCGAAGGTATAATCAGTGCATATGCAGTATAGCCTATATACTTTTTTAAGTAGTTGTATGCTTTAGACATAATTTCCGTCCAAAACACTTGAGCGAATCTTTTATTCCCGACTAGTGCACTAGAACTTCTATTCATCTTCGTACTGAGAATAGTTGCTTATATTCCTTGAGCACTTCTAAAGAAGTAATTTGTGGATAGAAATAAAAACTAAAATGTCTGTGTTATCTCAAAGTGTAGTGTCGCTGGATCTACTGGTATATAGCGTAGTGACATTCAATTACTCAATGTCAGACGTGATGTCAGATGGAGTTACGTAGGCGTCGGAGAAGATGATGATTTTTTGTGTGCCTGATGAAGTATTTAGTGTTAGGCTTAATTCTTAAGACGTAGCTCAATTTATTGAAAGCCTCCAATACTCATTAATCTCAATTAACCATATTCAAATGAATAGCACCATTTTTCATGACAGTTTTTCAACACTTTTAGAGATGACAATATTACTTAAATTTTAGCTAATTTCATCTATAATAAAAACAAATTTTCTATAATTTTATACGAAATATTCTTAAACTTCTTTCTAAAAGTAGTCTATTTAGGATATTCCATTTCCATTTGAATATAAACTAGCACATAATGCAGAGGATCATTTATACTTTCAAAACAACGTGTTGTTTAGTAGAAAAGAATGGGTATCATTTCCTCTAAACACTCCCAAAAACAATAACAACAATTTAGGATTGAAAGAATATTTTCTAGAATTATGAACGAATGTCTTTTGTGAGTGACACTTTCACCTGCGGAGTCATACTATCAAATTAACAAGTATCAGCGTGAGCGATTTGAGAACAACAAGTACTTAAATTGCTACATGTTTCGATGTCAGAGAAATCATAGGAAACCATCCACGAAATCGAAAGCTAGTAAGATTACCACAGAATGGGCAAAGTGCTAAGAGGTTAAAATGTGCAATTATCCATAGAAGTCTTCTAATTTTACTTTAAGTAACTTAATCGTTTAATGTCTGGTTGCTGCACCTTGTACAAGACATTACGAGATAAGAATGAATCTTGTTTCAAAGAAAATATAGGACATCATATGGCAATCAGAAGTGGACATTTTGGTAATGAAACGAATAATTTCTCATAACAATGCAGCAACAAAAGAGTAAGAATGTAAGACTTGATTTAAATGTTGGCCTACCGACGCTGGTGCACAAATCAACTATGGAGAAGAGCCATTGTTCAAAACGGAGAACTTATTCACATTTATGTGGTGAATAAGAATTTCCATCTGTTGTCTGGGGAAGCATAGAGGCTTATCCTCGTGTAAAAGATCCTGGATCTAGTGCCTTATCCAGAAGATCTTGAAAAATATGAGACTATCCAACAGTATGATTTGCTAAAAGAACGTGTGAGATTTGTATGATCTATTACTGATAGAGTGATATCCCACTGGTGAACATCAACCAAACAATCTCTATTAACTTTGACCATGGCTTTTTGACCGTAACATATGCTACATTCTAATGAGAGATAATAAATGCTTGGGAAAGTAGTGAACTTCATGAATTATCTACAATCTGAGTGCTTTTTATGCAACTTCTAAAATACAGTAAGAGGATATAAAATCACATTGACTGTAATCTTTTTCAGGAAACAAAATCCGCAGAACATTTTCCAGTTTAGTGTGTTTCCCTTGGCATTCTTGTTCTAATATTGATAAACTCACGGAGGAAGGCTATCTATCTTGTTTTTAGTTCAAGAACATAACATGCAAAATAACTGGTCGTATGATCTCGGGGAAAACCTACGTCAAAGTCTATTTGAGAAGGAAGGTTATGAGTACGTCATAATAAAGGTGAAACTTACTCGCCACTATTGCCAACGTCAGGATGACTGAAACATTCACTTAAAACAGTGGTGTACGACGGCTTCCCTCATTTGAGTGGGATCAAAGACATGAAATGTTATGTCTTTCAGGGAGCCTTCCAATTAAACAAGACGGCCGTTCAGTCACGACAACAGAAGTGTGGAGAGTAACTCTTTAAGTCTAGTGTCGATTTATATATGAAAAAAGGCTAACGACTGAGTAATGATTTAGTAATAAGTGTAAAGGCTTGCGTATATAAAATAAGAAAAAAAATATAATAAATATAATTGGCGTTTTAGCGTATTTATGAACTTTTTAAGTCGCTTTCCTTACAATACTTTTGTAATTAAGAGGGAATAAATAAGCGTTAACCGCTTTGTGGAAACAAGGAAAGTTGAATAATGAATTTAGTGATTTTAGGAATTAATCACTAAAACAAATATATGATAATGTTTTAGAAGTATATGATGGAAATTATGGAAGGCTGGCTTAGACTTTTAACAACAACTAAATATGAGCAGGAAAAACAGATGAGGGATATTCTGTAATTGCAAGTTACCTGTTTGACCTTTACAGGCTAGATAGTCCCCTTGTAGCTTGATTCGTTTTATTAGTTGCAAAAGTACGAAGGTTAGTACAATTTAAAGTGGACTATTATCGGTAGATTTGTAAGTTTTGCACAGAATACAATTCACTAACAAAATTAAGTACAGATATGAATGGGGTTTCCACAAAAATAGGTAAATAAAGTGAAAGGGATCTCATCTTTTCTTTCAGCTACAGCTGACTGTGCAAATCGCAATTTATTAGCAATGAGATCATAAGTTGACAGCTAGATGTGACTGAAAAATTGGCATACTATAGAGTAAAAATAAGAGTGTAAACGGAGCTAATTATAGATATGTCAAAATAATTTCTAGCCAAGAAATAAAAGCAAAAATATCATGAGAATTACTTATTGGACCGTAAGTACTACGAAAGCCAAATCAAAAAACAGAATAATATCGCTGTTACCCGGAATATAGATAAATTTGTAAGTATTCTAGGACAGCCAGGACTTCAGGCAAACATTTGCAGTTCTTGATGTCTTTCCTATAACAATTGCTTGACTATTGTAACTCTGTGATATACAAGATTGATTGATCTGTTTAAAGTCTTTGATTATTATTCTTTATTAAGGAGTATTTATTTTAGACTTGGTGGATTTTGTAAGAGAAAAGTTTTGTAAAATAGATCCTCTCTCTATATATAACAGCGTTAGAATCTGAAGTTAGCAACATTTAATATTAAACATTAACCTGCACCAATACTTTTTGACATTTTCTAAACAATGTCATTTTTAGGTATAAATGCTTCTACAGAACTTCATAAAAGTAGCAGCATTAGTGTTCCTACTGGATTGCGTCCTATCTGAAGGCCAGACGAAAGGTGAATTGTGCAATTTGCCTGATTGTTAGAATCAATGACGAATAACAGTCACCTTGCTCTCTGCGTACTTTTTGTCACCCATGTAAGTGGCTTCTTCAAGTGCGCTAAGCCTGTATTTATAAATTAAGGACGCGGATGTTTCAAATTATTTTCAGAAAGATGCCATAAAACGAAAAGACAGTAAGTCTACAACGGCTGCATAGACACTATAAACCAATAAATTATAGTCGCCTACTTTTTAATATCAATGTTTAATTACAGAGAATTGCTAGCAAATTTTGATAACAAAATATCCTTGTTTATTTCAAATCAGTTATTATTTTAGAATAAGCACTTGTAAGTAAGTAGCTTAACTAAGTGGTGACGTCGTAGAAAACGATGTCTGTATGGCATAATTTACTTTTCATTTGGTTTTCTGACCGCATAATTCAAATTATCTAAAAGTAACAATTCTAAAGCTGCGTCTAATAGTTTAAAATAAACAAGACAAATTTTGCCACTGAAAGATCAATGCACTAGCCATTTTGACTCTTAATATCATAAGATCATTGAAGGTTTAAACGCAATTCCTTTAATTATACTAAAATTAAACTTGCAGGAGATACGCTCAGAGGACTTCACGTTTCGGATATACCACTTTCTTCTAAGCTTTTAAGCATCCAAAGGTCACCAAACTACGACAGTGATATGCCTTTACAAGAGGCATGCTATAATGCACATTATTTTTTCTTGTATTTTTTTCCTATATTTTTCCATCTTTATAACAGTACTTTATCTAAACTTAGGAACTATGTTTTAATGCATAGATCTTCAAAGCTTTCTTGGACTTGATTTTTAAAACTTTCCAGTCTCGACAAAAACGTTTTGAGGGTCTTCAGGATTTTGTAGGACTGGATGATCCTTTCACCAAAAGAACTAGTCTTAAGAGACTAGCCATCCTCAGTGCGAGAGGATTTGGAAAAAAATAATAAGGCGTTATTATCCCACTTATTTCTCGAACTCATGGAATGAATTTCACAATTAATTCAAGATATCTCTAGAATTTATGAAACAATTTACTAAGCATTATATCGTTACTTATCTAAATAAAGGCTAAACTTAAGAATGATGAGCAGTATTTTTAAAATCTTTAGTAGTGAATGCTTGACGCCGTCACTGAGATTCAACCTTTAATAATTAAGAGAATAGAATTTTTATACTGAACAACAAATTAATTTAAATAACTTTATTTTAATTTATTAAATAAACATCGAAATAAAATATGTCGTTATTGCTTTGCATTTGTGTGATGCATTTAAAAGTGATTAGTTCTGAGCAATGCGTAGCATAGCCAAACCTGCAGCACAAGCAAACCCTTTGAGGTGATTTTCTATTTCAAGGGTTTCTATCCTCCAACTGTTTACATTCCCTTCACCATTAAACTATTACGCTAGTTTAAATGAGTAACTGATTTGGATTATGACATGTTTCTTAAAATAGATACCTGCTCCTGGAGAGTCCTCAACGCATCCACCGTTTTTCTGATCTACTTTTCTACACACCCATTTCGTATATTTCTTTTATGCTATGTTAAATCCAGATGTGTGACACTACTTACCACCATCGTATGAGTTGGCAATTCAACTTTATGTTGTTTATTTTCTCTACGTTTCCTCAATAAAACCATTTTCTATAAATTTTCTTCACATGTAAACAGAATAATGACAAGTGATATATGTTGGAATTATGTGCGTAGACTGCGCGTAAGCGAGTTTTTGTCGAACTGAAGATAAAGGAAGCTATGCGAGTTTATATGAAAAGGACTTATAATAAAGATCACAAGCGGAGTACGACATAATAACACTGGTAATTAAATTACTGCGAATTATTCGCAGAGGGTATAGATGTTATAGCGAGCGGACAAACAGCGGCGGTGGCGCGAAATTGAAGCTGAGGTGCGGACGGAAAACGGTAAAAGATGGCTAATTAGGAGCCACAGTACTATATAGAATAGGATGATAAACAGTTGTCTGAAGCCCCTTATAAGTGAAACTCCTTAGAAAATTAGCTGTATTGTTCGTATTTATACATGAATAAATAGAATGGAATACCATCAAGTTGATCAGGTCATACGAAGAGTGTGAAAATGATTAATTTCAAATGCATGTTAATATCAGATGGCTCAACAGCATTCATCCATCTCATTGATAGAGACAACAAACAGTAGCTAACAACTTTTATTATCTTCCTAATTGAATTAATGACTAGTACTTTAAGACTAGTGAGCCTTTCTTGTAGACCTGTTTCCGCATATCTTTAAAATCTTGCTGAGCAAACGGAAGAAAATTTATATCAGCTACTTAGTGAACTTGCCCATCACTAATTTGTGAAAGTAAATATGCTTTTGTATTATGCCATGATCTTACTTAGCATTGTCACTCACCTTTGCTTATTCGAAAACTCGATGTATAGTGACGTTATATCTCTGAGACACCGGACAAATAAGGAAATAAAGTTAATACTTTTTGCACAAAAGGAACTTATTGCGAAAATGTTTTGTATTACAGTATTATTGTACGATTAACAATATTACCAGAGGTTTAAATTTCACTCACATTGTGACCTCTGAGTTGGCTAAAATATATTTAACAACTCTTGCTAACATCTTAGGTATTTTCTTCATTTTACCAAATGTTAAAACCGGGTCTAAAATTTGTATTGCATGTAGGAAGTAGTAGTACTTTAAGTTGTCTTTATGTTATGTCGTACAAATTTTCATTTTCTTTATTCAGTGGAATTTCATTAATGTCGAGAAATATAATTCTCGTTTCATTTCTAAGAGAACATCCAATAGGCAAATATATGTAATTAGGTGGGAGTGATCTTAGCCACCATATTCAGTCCTTTTTACATCTGAGAACAAACATAAGATTAGATTAATAGTCCTTTTCACTATATCAGCTAACGAATTCGTGATGGAAATGACTGAAAGAAGTGCGGTGCACGAGTCACTTGAACTTGTCAGGCAGACAATTCGCAGAGGTTAGTGGCAAGTGAGGAAAACTAGATAGCTAAACAGTGAACTTCCTCGTTCATATCTCTGGAGACAAAAGCGACGCCGCAAAGGAAGTGGTTGCACATTAACTATTCCCACCTACTGGAGTATTTGACAGAAAATTGACTGCAAAGGAAAACCACATAAATGTTGGACTGCACGTTGTAATTGCATCAACATGTTTCGTAAGGTTTTAGTTCACATTACCTAATAAGGTATGCAGTGGTCATAAATGTTGCTGGAATAGTTTGTCATTTAGACAGGTAGTCTAGCTGTTTCTCAAATTTGTTTTATTTGTCGCTCTAAGTAGCTTATGAAGAGATCTTTGTAGTGTTTTGTGTGACTTAGTTATATTCTGGAACAATGAGTTGTGTTCTCAACTTTTTTTTCTGTTTCCCCCAGCATATTTTTAAGTATCAGTTTTTGTTTTGATGCGGATTTGTTTTCAGCGAGTGTCGACGCCGCAGATAAGGCAGCGTAATTGATTGGATTCTCTCGAGATCTCAAAATGTGTTTTTTCCTTTCCAGTAGAGTTGAATTGTCATCTTTCTATCCTTTGGATTTTATTCAGATACATTAATATGTTTCAGTTTGATCAATAATATCTTACGCTAAATCAAATCCTTTAACGGATAGTAAATAGTCTTCACATACATCGGAGTGTAGACAAATTCGTAATTTCTTTAAATGTAGTAGATTACTTTGTGCAGAACCACCAGATTTATGAGGGTAATGTATGGAATACTGTCTACTGTCTTGCCACTTAAATAACTTTTCTATGCTTTCCAAAGTACGAAAAAATGGCATAATCTTTAAATTACAATTTATTTTACTTCTTGTAATCTTTATAAACTGTAGTAAATACGTGCCTTTATATGAGTCTTATTGATAGAATGTATATAGAATTAATTTATCAGAAAAATAATTGTCGCTGTTGTATAATACAAATCAACACTTTGTGTCACGTAATTGTCAATAGGCAAGTGAAATAATGGGAAACATTTATTTATTTCTATTTATCACCACCATGTTTAAAGTAAAAACAGTCATAGAATTTAACCACGCACAATCACTTTCCTATCTTTAACCTTAAGCCAAATCTAATCTGCTCGTCTATATTAAATTTTCTTAATGCCTTCAGCCATAGCTCAGTCCGTCCTAAACTTTAAATCTTCTAATTTTTCAACGATATTAATTTCTACGCAAAAAACAGTCAAGATTCTCGAGGAAAGTGTAAAGAGTAAGGAGATGTCGCTCTGTATAGCTAGGCGAAACCGAGCCGATGCATTTTTTATCCTATTATTTGCAAATTGTGTGGGAAATACGCCAGTACCTCTAGCGGTACTTCTTATTTTAAAGTGATATGCATGAGGGACATAAAATATTTCGCATTTGTGGGGATAAACAGCTACTTAGCATAACGAAATGCTTGCTAATTATGGATTAATTTGCGTCCGATCCCATCTACCTGATTATCATCACAACATTAACCTTAACACAATATAAGATTGAGTATAAAAGCTGTATGACGCTGGTCTCGGAACACTGTAATTACGGTATGAGCATAACCCAAGAAATGTGCGCAAAGCTACGTCATTCACTTACAGGTTCTTGTAACCACTAAGCTCTCTATGATATTTAGTCACTAACTATGTTAAACAACCACTAGTTCATTTGTTAGCTGTTAGTGCTGAAGTGTATTATAGACTTCCTGCCACGTCCAACCTCACCTACGCCAACAGTCTTTCTACTAACACGATCTTCGATTCTTTTCCCCAAAATGAGTTATACTTTGCACAGATGCCTCGATAGTGTTTTGCCCCGTCGTATTTCCACTAGTAATATGTCTAACGTGATGATTCTAGTGAAATTTCAAATGTCAAGAAAATCAGCATCGAATACTGAACAGCAGGTCCTACAGAGTCTCGAAAGCACAAAATTTGATATTGAAAAGAAAAGATTCAGTTTGCCTAGACAAATGATTGAACGGAAAGTAACATTAAGACCATATGAGAGTTTTCGGTGAGTGAATTTTATCTCTAAAACATGATCATAAGATAATGAGAAATACATTTATATTCACTATTCAAAATTATATTGGTATTTTCATTCTTTTCCGCTAAAAATGTATTCTTAACTTCTCACATGAATGAAGTTCAGAGACCATAAGGAGCTCAACAAACACTACATATCCTTTGGATTTGCTGCACTTAGCTCTGAAGGTAAAGACATTTCCAAAAATGACTTGAAAAAATGTCTCTCTAATCCACATTAAATATTATGATCAGTGCTGCGACTTATGTCAATATAGCATATTTTAATGAACTTTGTATTTTTGAATAGAGCATCTTTCGAAGAAATGAGTGTTAATAGTTTATCAATTCTTTACAAAGTAAGAGTAAAATGTGCCAAGTTGCTCTTAACTATGCATGCAGTCTTTGAAACAATGAATGAATTACTAAGCAGTAACGCTTTATAAATAGAGTGGCAAGAGAAACTACTGGAAATACTCTTTTCGGGAACAAAGCCACAGAGTAATTTCCTGCTTTTTAAGAGATTTTATTTAGCAGTACATCAGCTGCAGAAATTCACGACTTCTTTATTTATGTTGTGCACAATTCCAAAAATAAAAAAACCTTGAAATGAAATAACGATAATTGATGCTTATCACATATGTACTAATAATTCTTATTTTAGGAAATGAACAGTCATCTCCTACTCCATCAGTATTTTCTATATATGGCGATGATCCTGGTCCTTCATCGGTAACTAACTTTTAATTTCAAATTATCCCATTATGTATGCAGTGATGTTTTGTTTGGGTTGAAATCTCTGAAAATAACATCATTTGCATTTTAAAATTAGTGCTGATGCATATTTAGAAATGCAACTTTTAGACAGAAGATTAGTTGTTAAGAATATATAATTAAATAGAACACCAAGATTACTGTTAGAATCTGATTTGAAATGCCTTCAAATTCAATGAGTGAAATCACTAATTTTCACAAAAAAAATTAAAGCACACGAAATTTCCAATAATTTTAAAATCCCTTTTCTAAGATCTTTTATATCAAAAATTAATACATTAGGTGAAAATATATTGTTTATTCGTTTTATAGATACAGTTTTCTCCCAGCCAGGCAAATTTTTTATTTCATATATAGAACAAATTTAGTTATTTAATTATATTAAAACGTGTTTTTATGTGTCTATTTTATAAATAGGAAACTATTCCAGTTTTGTGAGCAACCGATTGGAGCGCAGGCTGATCTATTCATATCCTCTTTAAATGAGAAGAGTCGCTCCCAAATAAAAAAATTTCTTGCAAACAGTCCAAGACAAGATTATCAACACTTTATGTGGATTAAAGATCACAGAAATAACAAGGTAAACATTATTTTGTCACAAAGGAAATCAATTTTTCATGTTTTAGTTTCATTGCTAAATTTTCAATTTTGTCTTCTCTCCTTTCAGCCAGTTACGTTATTATCCAATGTTTACCTAAAGTGCATTGTTCTTCTGTCCTTTGCTGTTTGTTTATTGCGATAGGTAAACAGGATTACGACCACATAACAATCATTCCAAAAACCTGCAAATACATTAAGGAGCCATTTGTATCTTCCCAGGCGGTAATTTATTCTCGGGGAAATGATGAAAACTTCCGTGCAAAAAAACAGGAAAAAAAGATGCACAACGGCGATAAATATACAAATAATATGTAGCCTTTAATGTTACGCACAATCATTACCCAATTATGGTTAAAATATTTCCTTAGTTTAATCCGCAATTTTGATATTCAGTTGCTTATTTCCCTTTTACTGACGTATTAATAGAATGATGAGGGAGTGACTGCGAGTTGTGAGAGTTACGGTTCAGTAACTAGTGATTTTTTAAAGAAAACTCTAGGAAAGCCAAAAAAGCTTAGCTAAAATCTACGTTTTTCAAATGAATTAAGCGTTGTAAATAACACTAAGCCTCGTTTTCAAAATATATGCAGCCAACATTGGAATTGAGTAAGATTTTGTGTGTAAAATTATTTTTTAGATAAAGATAAGTTTAAGAACATTTGTATTACTAACCTGCATTATTATAAATAGTTATCAGTTTTTTTTAATTGAATCTATATCTGGAAATTTAGGACTTTAGAAAGGAAGAAAATAATAAATCAAACTAATAAAAATGAGTACCAGTTACTTTTTCAGAATGAGTAACTTATTATATCAATATGCTAATATTATAATAATTCAATTTTTATAGTTTACTGTCGTGTCAATAAAAACTCTGGAGAACCACCTAAACAGCGATAATAAAGTACGACGAGTACAGTGGCGTCATCTATCTTCAGAAAGAGTTTCAGTATACCGTTATAGTATTCCAGTTGTCACCTACGAGAAGTCCAGATTTTGTAGAGACTGTATTGTTCATCATAAGAAACTTTGTTTGCTTACAGTATGGCTGTCATTCGTGGTGTTTTTATGCGTAGTTGTTGTTTTAGGATCTCTTAACCCAGAAAATAGAATGCACCCATTCATACATTACCAAAGCAATAACACGATGAATTCTACTTATAATAACACTATATCTTAGTAATGAAAAGTCAGTGCAATAGTAAAATGAGCTTATAAGAAATTAAGTCATAGGAGTTGATTTACTTTCTCATTCAGAATGTTTATTCCCCACATGATATTAGGCAATAAAATGTGTATAATTATTTATATTACCATCAATTTATTTAAAGCAATCGTATATACAGAATTGACTCATTTATCCACATTACCATAATTTATAATACCGTGGCCCCAAATAGCATCTCGATTATGTCTCATAAACAAACAGTTTAACCAATTGTGAATTTTTTTAAATTCTAAGTATAGAGAAGAAACAAATTCTAATTAGCTCTAGTTTTCGGCTCTGTGACAGTAATTATATATCTTATTGCCTTAAATGAAATGTGATGTAGAAAATTAGGCTGTATTTGATTCAAGAGGGTTAACAAGTGAGTGAGCAAAGAAAAACTGTCTAAGCCTATCAAAATATAAACATGAACAACACACTTCACATATGCCTAAAAATATAGTTGGCTTATTTGCCGTTTACTATGTACTGTTTGTATATTTGATAGGATACCAACAGCTGTAAATATTCCAACAGATTAAAATCTGTAAATCTAAACTTATTTTCTCTATTGTGAGAAAAATCTACACATTTGTAGGCATCAATTTCATTATCCAAAATGCAATGGATGGGTAATGAACTTGTCATGCCCATAAGCCGTTGTGCCCTCGTCAACCACATTAATACAGAAGCAGGAACATCTGGCATTGATCATCGTTCCCTGATTAAGACAGCCGCGTGAGAAGTTACAACGGCTTTAGTCAACTGATTGTCAGAATTACAAATTTTACTCCTCAAATTTCTTCATATTTTTGGCCATACTAAAAAACTATTTTATGTACTGTTTGTTCCATATGACTTTCCTACAAATATTTCTAGCTTCTAGCTTACTTTCAGTTCATGGCAATACAGACTTACAATAAGATAGTGCTGCCTAAAATAGTAATGATGAACAAGGTTTACTGCTAATTGCAAAGTCATACTAATTGAATAAAATTATCATAATAAGATGTAGATAAACAAACTCTACCCTGTACACTAATTAAACGTGATTGTTTGACTTCCCAAATCTAAACAATTTTGCCAAATTGAAATTGGGACATGACTGCTAGCAGTCTATAAGAATTAACTGACAAATGCAGCAAAAAATTACTGTTGTTATTATTTTTTGAAAGAAATTATGAAAAGTAAATGTTATTTTTGAAATAAACACAAGAAACCATCAAAAATACTTTCTTCTGATAGTGTTAGTGAAATATAATTTAACCCTTAGGCACTCAAATAAGCATCAGAGATTAAAAGTTGCGAAAGTGGTACCCATTCTGATAATCTACTCCAATAAGGACACCATTACTTGGATATGAATTAAAATCCTCAATGAATTTACAAGAACATCTGATAGCATCTTCTTGTAATATTAAACTTTATTTCGACTTATAACCAATATAAGTATCAAACTGTCACAATTAGTAAAAAGAAGCAAGCATAGATGATTTGAGAAACATTCTTAACATTACACAGTAAACTATAAATGAGACATAGTGAATGAAGGTATACTTCAGAGAACGTGAACAAAAAACATTGTCAAAGGAAAGACGATAAGTGGAAAGACATAGCCACTTCTGGCATTAGTACTTTCACTATTACCAGCCTAAGACTAAATATAAAAACATTCACAACTCAACCAATTCCTCCTAGTATACTCATGACTCAATTATCCGTGCTAAAGCGCTTACGGTTGAACATTTCAGTCAAAACTAAATATCCCTTATAGCATAAGATATGATAGGCAATAATTAACAAATTTAAAGTGACCATAATTACATGAGAATATTCAGGATGCTTACAATGTATAATTAGCACATATAAGGAATGTTCGCTGCTCATACAATTAAAAAACGAAATGTAAACCATCCAGATATTTCTTCAGCACTAAATAGTCTTCACAAATGTAGTTATCTTCAGATAATATACACCAATCATGCTACCTAATTAATGATACTCAAATCTTCAGTAAAAGTGGCATCAAAAATGACTGCCATCTGTACTCAAAATTATAAACAGAATAATGGTGAGATGTGGAAAATGCAAAAACCAGCCACAATTCCCACAAAATCTATACAAACAAAGAAGATTCAAAAACTGGAAACGGGTGGTATCGTCAGGGCCTAATTGTTAAAATTGCAGCATAGAATAATGAGCATAATTTTAGACGAGCTATACATGAGTAGTTAGAGATACAGTATCCAATTAAATATTAAATAAAATAATAGAACCCTATGGGGAATCAATTTAAATATAAGATGATCAAGCTTAAAAGTAATATAGTATATTCACCAAATAGCCAAGCTATGATAAATTGCACCGTGCTTAACACCAATAAATCATTAAAACAAGACTATGACTGCAGATCATACGTTCTCACATTTCATCGTCTGGCTAGTTCGGTCCTTAGGACTTCTAAGATCTCCTCCTTCATTTTATTAAACTCTAAACGAACGTCAACCATAATATCAGCTTTAAACCTGAAAGTAGCCTAATTAGAGAAATATGGTTCTCTTACCTTTATAAATCTATTAATCAAATAAAATTTTCTGAATTAAATACCTCTCTAGCATTTCTTGGGTTATTGGAGAAAACGAAGATGGAACGGGGATAGTAGCTTTTAGAACTCCTTCTTCCTGAGAAGAAATTGAAGAACCAGATGGAGCTCTAAACTTAGATTTTAGATAAGTGTTTCATTTTGATGCGGATTGAATATACTACTGTATACTGCAATACCTTCAAAAAAATTTTCGCTAATATTAAAACTAAATATATAATCTATAATACAACCAAGTCTGACAGACCCAGTTATAATATTGGGAAAGTTCATATCAGTAGTTTTAATTTATTAATCTAATTGTACTATAATAAGTTGGATTTTAATTAAAAAGAAACATGGAATTAATGTTTTTCTATTAATAGAATTGTACGATAACAAAAATTACATATATATTAACCACTTCTTTATTTGTCTATATAAATAGCTTTTTTTCTTCACTTTGTGGTGCATTTTTCCGTAAATACAACACACTTGATCTTATTTAATCTAAGTACTCTAAATCAAATGTTGTTTACTTTAATTACAATTAACATAAGCATTTCCCGTATTAGGACTACATTTGAGAAGTATTATTTGTACTAGTTCAAATACAATTTGAATATACTGAATATACGCATGTACTGTTCTATGAAAAATAGACCCACTTCCTATGCGTTTTCGGGCTATCTGTGTGTCCATTTGATTTCGCCTGTTCCCATTTTTTCACACCGTTTGGTGGAAATCCATTAACGGAAGGAATAGTACCACAACCACTATCGGATGATCCTGAGGCAACATACTAGAGAATAAGTTAAAATACTGCATATATAACAGAGATGTTTAACTTTATTTAAGCAATCTTAACTACTATTTAAACTTAAAACTTACCATTACTTATATTAGATTTTGAGTCAACAGCATCAGCTTTTGCTTGTGTTATCTTTTTGCGACTAAAAGTGGCTGCTAATTCTGACAACAAATCACCATGAGAAGCTGAAAAATATTGCTAGTCATAATTAATGATAATAAATTACTATCTAGATATTTTTACGTACCATAAATAGCTATTACTACAAAAAATAAAATAACTCACACGTAGTTCCACTAGTGGTAGCTGAACTGCCATTAACAGCTGAAGACATGGATGAGTCGACAACAGATAATGAACGACTTTCTTTAGTAATACTAGTTTTTTTCAATTGCGCATTCTTCAACTGCTCGGCGAAACTTTAAAAAAATATAGTGGCACGTGTTGGTCCCTTTTTAAACATTAATATTGGACTTTTTCGTTCAAAAAATACATCCTACCACTTACTTATCTTACATTTACCCTAAAAGGTGAAAACACACCTAGCTTCTTTATTTACTTCCGTTTTGAACAGATTTGGAGGCGGTGGTGGAGGTGGTGGTGGTGGTGGTGGTGCGCCACTAACAACAGGGATGCTTGGAGCAGGAGGTGGATTAGCAGTAGGAACGGGAGGTGTTGATGCAGCCGCAGTCGTAGAATTGCATGATCCCATACGTGACGGACTTGCTGATGCTGCCTGCTATTAAATTATTGAATAAAGGTTCTTAACAAGAATAAACCAAATATAATAACTGTGAACATACTAGATAGTTAGGAAATAGGAATAAGATAAGGTGGGAAAGATGAGACCAGCCTGTAAATACATAGTGCCTACTCCGTTCAATGATGCACTAGAACCTTGTGATGCTCGTCGTTGTTGCTTCGGGATTTGAGCACTATGTACTGTGTGAGATGATTTCCTGAAAATATCTAGTAAAACAAGAGCACAGCAATCTAACACAAGCGATGACTAACCTGAAACTGGGATTTCCTGTTCCACATTGCTGTTGCATTTGACTACCTTCTTGTTCATAGAAGGTAGGTGTTAACTGACCGTATGTTAAATGTTGATGAGGATCTTGGTACACATTATCTAAAGTAATAACGTAAATCTAGACTTAAATCTACATCTTGTCATCTTTGAATTTTAGTAACACCAGCATGGAGATGTTTCGGGTTTGTAGCAAATTTATTAAACAAAAATTTCACGAATAACCTTGATTCAAACATACTGAAAAACAAACTTTCGAAAAATCACTAACTTAAATATATATTAAATTTCAAAAAATATAAAATCTAACAGTTCTAGCAATCTAGAACATAAGACCAAATGTTAATTAAGTGATATACTAATTAACACAAAAAGTACTAAACTAATATAAGTAGCTCTAGTACTTAGATGCCAACTATATACGACAGTTTATCAGAAAATATCGTGCAGTTATGTTTACAAAGATTCCATTCAGCGTTTTCCCGCTTATACTATTAAGAGTAGACAATTAACTAACCAAGTGGTATCGTTTGATATTCTCCTCCATGCACGTACTGATGGCTAAGGAAATCGATTGCTTGACCTACAGCAGATACGAAATCACGTGCTTCTTTTTCAACGGAAAAATTCAAACCATATACCTATAAAGAAAACAATGCAAGCCACATAACTTTAAATTTGTGAAAAAAAACCAATAACATTTGCTTATTTAGAAAGTTTCCACTATAAAGATCCAATGCAAAGAAGTCTTTACTTGTCTCTGTTCATCTCTCCATTGATGAAACGTAGGTGTTGCCGTATGGTACTTAAGTTTATGATGAATTTTGCAATTTAACACCCAAACACCATCCTATAATGCACAAAATCTTTAAGTATAACTTCCTAGATTATGAGGTACCATAAATAAGAGAATTTGATTTTCAATACTTCTTAACCATTGAAACGTATATTTTTCAAAATCATTATCAACAATAAATTTACAAAAATGAACTATTGATAAAACTTTAATTTTCAGATCAGTTGTTTATAGTGAATAGTTTCATATCGAAAACGTTTCAGTTTTCTATGTAATAGTATGAGATAATGTATAGGAAACTGCATTAGTCTATATTACAATAGAAACTATAACTTATTTAAAATTTTAATATTATTCCAATGCACACGCCTTTTAACAGACCAGGTACATGGAGTATTAGGAACAGAGAAATCATATTAAATGGTTTCTCAGTTAACTTTTTAACAAATGTAAAACTTTCATAATTCAGTGTTCTAAATATCTGTTCATCTAATGATATTATCGGAAAGCTTGAAATTATGCAATTTATTCACAAAATTATTAAATGACTTTCACCTGATGCTTTAAAGCTCTTACTAAACTACTTACATCGCGAATAGCAATAATCCTGAATGTTTGTAGTGCACCATTATGTAGAATCTGTATATTGGACAGCTGCCCATCGCAACCATCAGGAGATTGCCATTTCTTCCTACTTTCGTTATACATCATCACCTCAGCCACGGCAGAAGCCACTGCGGTTTCACTAAAGTATGACTCTATATAACCAAATGTATTAAACAACGTTAAGGCACTAACATTCATAAAATGTAAGCGTCCAATAATTGTCATTATTATTTAATGATATATAATCTCTTAGGTTATACAAAGAAGGCGAAAAGTGATTGACTATTAACGTATCTCATGCGATACTAATTTGACAAGGTGGCATGATTCCCTACATTACATACATTTCTTTTTCCCAAATAAATAAAATATTTATAGAGAAAATAGTTATTAATATGACGCTACACTATGATTGAGTAAAATATCTTAGCTCAAGACCAAAACTTGTTATGCCTTAATAAAAGCAGATGCAAGTAAATAAATGAAGCCCTAAAAATTAAAGATATAACAAAGCGTCTAGTCTTTATATTGGATATCACTAGATTCTTTACTACTATTACAATTATATGTTCCTTTTATGCCTGTGATGTCATACTTATATACGAATCTGATATTAACAACCAACTCTCTGAATTTGGAAAATCCAATATTCACAATAAGTGGCAGTCCCTCAAACGTCTTAATGATTATGGATGTCCTCAAGCTGCGCATAACCCCTAAGCACTGACATTGTTCTGCAAATATGCATCAGGGCATTGGTCATCTCGAGCCATCCTATTGATCAATACGCGCTATCCGCGGCGGCACATAAGGTAATGAGGCCGTGCAATGTAGCGCATTAATTCATCAATTGCCATACAATATGAAAAAGTTTTGAAGTTTCGTATCCTATTAGGAGAGAAATGATTACAAGTATAGAAAGGATGAGGTATGGATTCACATTGACAAATAGTAATGAAAAAGATGTTTAAAAAAAACCTCATATTTCCAGAGTTGGTAGATGTAATAAATAGTAGATAGGGAAATATGGATCGTAGCAAATATTTCAGGTATGTCTCAGCGTCCTCAAAATAAGCATAATGGTAAATACAGTCCAGTCCTATTGTATTATCTGAAAGTTGTCACAAGATAAATATTAAAATATATTACCAACTAGACAGAATATCTATATTCGTATAATACTCAATAGAAACCAATAATATAGTTTAGAAAATCTAGCTAATAATCAAGCTTGTATATGAATACATAAGTTTATATATTTACATATTTACGACACAAACAGTTATTTATTTGTTAACAGAAGCAACAGAAACACCACCACACGACCGCTCATTGGTTGCACGAATATTATAATTTATGCACTACGACATTCCACAATCCGAAATGCATATATCAAACAAATCAATAGCTATGAGGCGTTCTGTAGGACTATTATAATTTTATCCACGTATTGAGTTATTTTATGGCTTATTTTTATTAATGGGTATTATTTTTAGGGGTACAACGTTTATTGTTACTGAAAGTAATTAATATTACATAAATGCAACTTTCCATCTTCGTAATAAAGATTTCGCCGTTTTACAGTAGTGTAAAGCGATAAATTTCAACAGTGCGTAAATTTCAGACTTAAACAGCAGATGTACCTATGGTTCCCACAGAATAACAAAACAAAAACCATTGTTATTAGATATTTATTTGAATAAGTAATTACAGATAATATGCTTAAGACTAGTTAATATTTTTCCCTTTTACATTAAAATTTCTACAGCATTAATATATGGTTGTAAAAAGCGAGGTTAACGTTCAAAAATTGTCAGTGGCAAAAGTAAAATCGCTACGAAAATTTTGATGAAAATTACCCTAGATTTGAAGAAACTGCAAGAACATTTAAAATGCTCCAGTGCTGAAAAAAACAGCCGCGAGCTAATTTTTACAGCGAATCGGACATTCATTTGTACATCTATTGACTGAGCGGCATAGCAGGGGATAATCTGATAGGGGAGCACAAAGTGGACTAGTTTCACGGGATGTAAATAAATCACTTTACATCCTCATATATATATATATACTCCTTTTAACGTAAAAACTTGTATTTTGGACTTGTTTGATTTAGATACAAAAATTCTAATTTGAGTTATTCTCATCTAATCACATTATTTCGTTGTATTTAAAGTTAAATTTTTCATATCTGTTTATGAACTATGAAGCTCAGAATGAAGTTTTATCTAATTTAAGACAAGAATAATACTATTTCTTCATTTCAGCATCTTACCATACAGGCACAATATAACGGAATAGTCCATATATTTGAACAAAATTGGGTTGTGCAACTGTTGCCTATTATTATGCTAGCTTAAAGTTGCAATCAACTTAAAAATAAGGTGAAAATATAAGATTTTGCAAGTCGTAATATGCTAGATGGCATGTTACAATTGTTTTTATTAAAACCTGCTTAGATTGTATCATTTAGATTTATGATGGAAACTATAATATCTTCTGAATGGGCCAGATCAGTTGTTGCTCATTTATGGAATGATGGGAATTCATTATTTGATATGTCAGCAATGCTTCGGGAATCCATATCATTAGCAAATCCTACAGCAAACGAGTTACAAGTACTTGCGTGTAGGTCTTAAAAGTTACTACAATCTTACGTAATTATTATTTTTCTACGTTTGAATTCAATATAGTACTATTTTAACCAACAAATACATGTTCAGTAGAATTTCTCCAAGCGGGTACTGTGTCGTCTTATCCAGAAAATCGAATGATTGAGTGTCTGAAAATGTTAGCCCATGCTGAGGTTGATTTTTTTTACTATTTTCTTAAAATTTGGATAATATTAGTATTTAAATAACATCTTTATCTTTTAGCATATTACATGGACAACATTTTTGTTAACTATAACTAGCTTTGATTGCTTTCGCAAAGGAAAATGCGTTACTGCTCTTTGTACAGTTTTGGAGGATCAGTTACCCAATTTACAGTCTGTTACCTTACTTTTTTTGGTTATGAATTAATACCATCTACACGTGAAATAATATTTGACTCAGTTGTGTGTTGAGTTTTAATGCGATTTTAGGTGTCCGTTCTCAAGTATGGCGGATAGTGAAGCATTCATGGAGGCTGTTATTAAAGTTTTTACATGGATAGTTAATGCACTTAAGGTACATAATTTAATTTTAATTCACATTATTCTTTTGCCTGTACATAATGCGTATATAGAATTATATTTAGTAACTTTGTAGGCTTAAAGGGTGTATAGCTTAAAAATAATTTGGGCTATAGGTTGTTTCTATAGTAATGTGGTACTTCTTTGCTTGTTACTTGTTTAACGTAACTTTGTTAGTACAATTTTATCCTTATAAGATCATAAGGGAAGTAGTTACGAACACTAGTTTTGAAAAGAAAGGCTAGACATTTGTCGAACTCTCTTTTGTCTAGAATTCCTGGTTGTAAGAGGGGTTTTAGTTCCATTAAGCAGGTTTTTTCTAAGTTTAACTGTAGGAATAATTGTAAAAAAAATTTTTTCAGTTTTGTTTAATTGATAATAACAATGAGGCTGATAATAAACAGTCCTTAGAACAACTTATAAGGACATTTTCGACATATATCAATGATCCACTTATATTTCGTATTATGTCTTTAGCGTCGAGAAGACATTCAGGTACTAATATTAAATCTCAGAGGTCTATAGGAGACATTTTTATATAATTAGCATTGTTTTTTGGTTGGGCTATGAGTTTAAGGCTGGATATATAGTAATTTATAGCTGTTATTAACTCGTCAATTGTTCAAGAAATTCGAAATATTTCCTCCATTTTATCACCAAAGGATAATAAGTTTGCTGAATTGGAATCCAAACTATCTCTGTAGGTTATATTTGTGGAATTTTTTAAGTAGTCGATGCTATTCTATGATCTATATTCTACAGCATCTTTGAGCCTCTCGAGTTTGAAATGCAGGGGATATCTACTGGCTATAAATTGGTAAGTCACAATGTGTCTGTTATTGTAATCATAACTTATCTTAACATAGTTTTTTGTACTTAGCGTCATTCTGGAGTGCGGACACTCACTGCAGTATTTTCGTGTTTCCGAGTGTTAACGCCTATTGATGAGGTAGCCGATACAATAATAATGTTCGGAACTATCAATAATCTGTCACACGAAGAGATAATCACTGATATGCTTCATTCTTCGTTAATGATATTGGTTAGTATATTTTTTTCATTACATAGTTTTTTGTTGTGTTCCTTCGAATAGGCACTTCTGTTAATACTGTGTATTATATTATTATATATTGATTATTATTGGACTTTAATATAAATTAGAGAATGAATGCTACATATTTTACCAATTGTCGTAATTTAGAATTTGTTAACATTTTATACGTAGTTTTGTTTAAGTTGGAAGAGCAAGAGACACGCGATAGCTGTAAATCATCCATTGAAATGTTTTTCTACGTGAAAATGCCACGTGTTTGGGCATCCATGATAAAAATGGGAATGGCCCGTGAATGTATCGTTCGTGGGGTGCACATCATGATTAAGAACTGTAGACAGGTGATATTCATGAAATAAATCTGAGGTAGTTTTGTCGGTTTTTTCCAAGTATTCCGGCATATCTAATATATAATCGTATATAAATATATTTAGCTGTTAATGGTTCTAAATATTTCTTCCTAGGCTTATAGGTTAAGCGTAATTTTCTTGCAAGTATACTCTTTGGACATTTTTTAATTAATTTAAATTCTTCAGATAATTGATAGTGTTGATGCAGCCGTCAAAGACAATACAATTCGAACAATAGTACGTCAACTGACGTCAGCGCAAGTTATGAGAGAAGGAGATGCTGAGCTATTGATATCTGAGCGGTGATTAATCTACATTTTTACATATTTAATAAGGGCCACTTTCTTAGGGAAATGATTTTTTTAGTGTATTTTAGGAATGAACAGCTAAAAATGCACCCTGAATTATCATATTTATATCGGGATGATTTAAGACAGTCTCAAGCTGCATTAGTTCTGAACGCAGTGCAAGCTAAACATGTTGCTGAAAAGGTTTGGGGGATGCAGGTCAGGTTTAATATATAATTATATTTATTTTCGCATTAAGCAAAGGTTATATTTATAATTTAGTTAACTATTGTTAGGAATTACGGATAATATATAGAATACTAATCTAATTATTGCTAATTTTTTGGTTTGTTACTATCTTTACTAAAATTGCACATTTTTTCGTTCCTTCAATATTTTATGTAACATTGATGCTTTTGAGACTACCGATAGATTTGCTTTAATATATGCATTTATACTAGTGATGCCAGTGGATACTCTAACGGGAAAATTTTTAAGGAGAAATTAATGACAGTATTAACCCGTCTTATTGGAAGTGGAGGGTATGCATTTGATTCTCTATGTGCATCATATGGATTGGAAGGAAATTTGAGAGATATGAGTAGTAAACTTGCGAGGTATTTTACTTTTTATTAAATGTTTTAGATAAATCAGGCCTTTATAGTCATATAATTTAGACCATTTTCAGTTTGAATCAAAAGTCGGAAACGCCAACAAATGCATTTACGGATCGTTCTATGACTTTCGATTTGTCGTTTACAATGTTAACAAGAATAGCCTACAAGTATAACACATTGGTTGGTTAATAAATACTTCATAGGGAAGATGCTTTGGCCTGTTATACCGTAGTTCCAGTCTTTGCGTGAGCTTGTTACTGACCCAAGTGGAATGCACGATTACACAAATAGTGCTTTGTAAGTTACAGTTTATTCATAATGTTGAGTAGATGTAAAGTATATATGTAAAATACTCGCTGAAAATATTTAGTTACCGTTGGTCATCACGATATGCTAAAAGGATTTCACAAGTTGATAATAGTAATGAACACGAATACACTGTAGTAACGCCAGAGTTAAAGCATCAATATAAAGAAAGAGTAGCTCGTCTGAAAGACCGGCATGTGTTCTGGGATTCTAATACGTATGTTATCTGATGCTAATAGTTGTTTATTATTAGAACTGGTTGGTAGTTGACATTTTTAGATATAGTATCTGTTTTTAGATTTATAACGTATTCCTAAATATCCATGCACTAATAATCTATAATTTTTCATTGTTATGAGCGTTATCAAATTTCTCAGTTTTCCAAGCTCGATAATTACTAATTACTAAATCCGGTTTTCTTATAGGTGTGATTATGGCCAGCTGGTTGATATAATGCCTATAGTTGGAGAAATAATACTCGATGAATTTAAAGAGAAGAGACATGTTGAGGAAGACTTGAAAGTTTGTTGATTTAATCATTTTATGGTTATGTTATGTTGGAAGTACTTTCTGGTGCTATCTTTTTAAATTTCGATCTAAGAGATTTTTTTTCTCGGATATTTCTATCTTTAGAGTATATAAATAACATAACTACTCGAAAAGCAGCTTTTAGCAATTGTCGTAGAAATTAATTGACTATATTGATTACTAGATAAAATAATAATCTTATAGCGGATCTTCTCATCTTTTCGAAAGTCCATATGTTTGCTGGTATGCATTGTACAGTGGCTGGAGTCACAGGTTAGTGTAGCTATTTATGATAATAACATACGAAAGTGATTTCAATTCTGATGATTAAATAAAAAAATATGAATTTTCTCTTTTTATATATGATTGTTTCATTATTGGGATTACGTAATTAGGTGCAAGAATTAACGTTTGTCGTACAAGTTCTTTCCTTTAAGTACAGGAACCACTGGAAGCTCGTCGACAAATGGCTCGTTGCATCAAAATGGCTTTAGAGGAAAATATTGCAGATGAAAAAGATAAAGAGGAAAAGGATAGGTAAGGCAAATACCTAATAGACTAAATCAGGTACAAAAACAAGCTAAATAATTAACAGGTGGATGTTCACCCGAACTGTTTGCCGTCGTCAGTTAGAAGAAATGTGTGACTATCCTTCCGTTGTACCACCAATGACAATTACCTTAATGGCAATTGCTAAAAGATCCTTCCCTCAGTTATACAGGAAACAGGTTTGTATCATTGATACTGTAATTTAAAAGTTCAAACTATATAAGTTAAATAAGTTACATCTAATGAAAATTGTAGATATCCAAGAAAATTCAATTAGCTACCTATGTATTAAATTAGTTTGAATACTTCTTCTGAGGCGTTTAAGAATTTATCAAATTGTTAAAGGGGGAATTATAATCTATAATAATGGTTATTACGATTAGTGCAAATTATGTATATTTAATCACAACAAACGGGTATACGATTGTGTCCTCCTGGATAAGTTTCATCTGATATTATTTTTTGGAGATTTCTGAAGGATGTTAAAGAATTTTATAACATTAATAAAGACATTTGAAAAATATTCTAATCTGTATGTTTAAATATAAGTCTTATAGATTCCTGATAATGACATGCTTAAAAAGGCATGGCTATACGCACAACGGCAAAATTGGGCTAGCCCCAATGTATTACATTTAATTGATCACAGCAATAGAGCTAGAGGTCATAGAACATGGTTTGAGGTAAGGACAAATTAACTCTTACTCTTATATCAGATTGTGTTCTGATTTTATTACTACTACTTTTTTTTTTACTGTTCTATAAAATGGAACTCCAGTTTTACATGCATCATATGATGAAATTGCGCTGTCCGGACGTCATGAGCAAAGCCATAGAAATGATTTGTGCCTGTGCATTGCTTGATCCGATAGATACACTTATTACGGCATGCGTAGTTAGTTTATTATATCTTATCTTCAGTCGTAGTTTGGGTTTTAATTAGATATCATAAATTAATTCAGTTTGAATTCTTTTATGAGTAAGTGAATATTGTGTTTAAAGTACTCGATTCAGCTTATGGTTGACTTCATGATGGAGAAGAATAGCCAGATCCAGTTTGAAGTCCCATACGTGATTCCTCTCGTCAAACTACTAACTCATGTTAGTCATTCCGAGATAGTCTATTGGCTTAAGCCTACTCTCTATGCATGTAATTAAATTTAAAAGAGGAATTTTTTAGTTGATATTGTATTAAGGTACTCCTTATGTCGGTTTGGGTTTTGGATCGTGAAAGAAGGCGTGTAATACAGCACAAAAAATATGTACCTCAGTTAAAAAAGTGTAAAATGGATGTGGAATCCGAAGCGAATGGTATAGTAATTTTTTGGTTTACACGGAAAAAAAATCTTTTGTTTGAGAGGAAAAATACTGATTAATTTTGGTGAAGAATTTCATACGTGCAAATTAATCAACTTTCAGCTCATTTTTTTCGAATTTTCATACCTACTGGAAATTAATTTCAAGGAATTCGTCGTTCCAATTATTTTATTTTTAGAATCATTTGCGAATCCTGGTGTCCAAGTGCTGCAGGATACGATAGATGTGGCTATTAATAAGTTTGTCAAAGAATCAGGGCAAGGTATAAAGAAAATTAGTTCCATCAGTTTTTGAACTGTTATATATATCATTAATTAGTGTTTTTATAAAAATTGTCATTGTAATATATAGATACTACAGGTTCTCTGTACCAACCAATCAGTTTTGTATGCCATATTGTTCGAATGATTGCTAGTGCACCTAATACAGAGGCGAAAAAGTTGCTTACGTCTGCAATACCACACTTACTGGTAAATAATATCTTATGTTTAATTTTTATATTTAGTATATATTCAACTTGTTCTTTTATAATAATATAAATTACGTTATGAACTTGATGGTGATAATTGCATACGTTTGTTTATGGTCAGTTGATGTGCCAGTATCTAGTTTCTACCGGTATTTTTTAGTTTTTCCAACTTGCTCGTCTTGAGCCAGGTTCAATGTCGTTAGAATTGTTCTCTGTATTCTGCGATGAATCAAATCCTGAACATGATAAGGAGAAACTCAAATTCCTTTGCTTGTTGAGAAAGTGTGGCGGATTATAGATTTTAGCTTTAGTCAATGTTTATGGTGAGACCATTATTATTGTATTTCATATTTAGTCTCATTAAAATTATATTATGGGCTCAAGCCTATATGGGTAATCAATTGTTTTATTGTATTAATGTGGTATATAGAACAGTGTTGGCGGCATATTCAAACGTTTACTGTATTAGAATCTCTCGGTATCACTTTATTTGTGAGCTAATAATGCATCCAGTTATTCGCATGAGTATTACTATTCTTTATGAATTCCAGTCCACAACATAAGCATTCCAAAGTGATAGTGTAATATTTACAGGTCAAGTAAATTCACAACACTTGTATTACCCTTTTAAGTGATAAATTCGATATATTTGTATGTGTGAGGTACTAATCATGATATGATGTAAAAATTTATGTCCAGAGATAAGCTTTTTATGTTATGGGGGTAGTGTATTATTTAATATATTTAGCTCATTCGAATTATTTGTGATATTATTTCTGCAATTGTATCAATCTCGGAAGTGTCAGCCAGATTGTTGGTATTTATATTCAGCTCTCTGATACTAGCTTATTTAATACCACTGGTGAGTGATCAAAATTTCATTTTCTTTTCTTTTTACATTGAGTGTTTTTTATCCACATTGGAGTCGTGCTTTGATTCTATGAGGTTAAAAATTTATAGTACTAACATTTTACATCACATCTCATTTCCACTTTATCAGCTGTATGAGCCTACAATAATATAGTGAAAAATGGTGCTTAGAATCAACTTACTCTCCCATACATATGTATTTATTTTAATAATTAAGAAACAGGGTAGTAAGGATTTAAACATTAATTATCAATTAGGTAGTGCATCAATTTAAGAGTACGGTGGACTATGTGGCTTTGTAATGGAAATAGTGTGTGAGCGCTAAACTTGATTGCTAAAATGTTCTACTTCGATTCTTTGTTGGTATCATTAATAACATAAAAAGAATGTTGGAATTAATAAATAGTCAGTTTTCCACATAGTTTCACCTATTGATTGTTAGAAAAATCATTTCAAATTACTTTTTACTACGCAATGGTTTTAGCATGACGAAACCAATTCACAACCCCGTTAGTTGTACAGTTTAATTCGAACTATTCTGAACGTATGATCTATATCGAGCAAACTAGAAAAAAACAACTGTTGGGGTGTCTTCTCCGTCGTTGTTTCTCTCTGTTATTGCCGTATTGATTCAGTGCGGTTACGTGCCGGTTTCATCTAGTCGCTGCGTGTGTTTTGACTTTAGAGATTACATACTTCTGAAGAAATCATACGTAATTAATTGTAAATAGGTTGAGTACTTTAATGTGCTATAACTAGTTCCTACTTATATTTATTTTCTATTTTTTAGTTAAATCGAAAAGAAATTATCATGAACTGTTATTATCCAACCCGGCATTTACTTGTTGATAAACAAAGTATAAACCACTTGTTGATTCTTGTGTGATGAATACACTATTTCTTCGAGTGTGTGTTGAATTCTAAAGTGGATGAGTGTTCAAAAATGAGAAGTAGGTTAGAATATTTTGAGACAAATCAATGATTTTGGATGGTAACTGGGGTTTTATGTGTATTATCGATATATATCTTCAGTACTTATTCTATTGAGGTTGAACCATGATGTCCGATCATGAACGTCGCAAGCAGATCAGTGTTCGTGGAATCGCACAAGTGGAGAATGTAACTAACATCAAAAAGGCATTTAACAGACACCTTCACTTCTCCATTATTAAAGTTAGAATTATTGATGAAATTGGTTGTGAAGGAAAAGTATTTAAAAAGATTGTTTTATTATTTAAGGATCGTAATGTAGCTACTACTCGGGACTATTACTTTGCACTTGCACATACAGTACGTGATCATCTGGTAAGCAGATGGATACGTACTCAACAGTACTATTATGAAAAGGACCCTAAGGTTAGGATATCTAAATTTTTATAACTTTGATAAGCGATTGTTTTCGTATTAAAGTGCAGTCAGGGTGCGATCGATAACAGGACTTATATTATCAAAATAACAATGAAGCTCTTTACTTGCAAGAAATAACTCAAAATTTGCTAATAATAGATGTATGTATATCTGTATTCTCTTTTAAATTATATTTGGTAAAGTCGACCAATAGATAACATCTTTATGAAGATACAATTGTTATTCGATAATAAACTTTGAGAAGTAGTATGTACTATATGCTGGATATTAAAAATTAAGCGGTTCCGTAAGTTATAACTTATAAAAGGAAAGAAAACTGGCAACTAATGGGAATGAGATACGTAATAGGTATGTTAGATGCTGGCTGGGTGGTTTAACAAATAAAAACTTAAAGACGATATGATTCATATTTTACAGAGAGTGTATTACCTTTCTCTCGAATTTTATATGGGACGTACTTTATCAAATACTATGATGAATCTTGGTCTTCAAGCTACTATTGATGAGGCTCTTTATCAGGTATGTACATACCTATTTAAATCTTTTTTTATTATATACTTTTATTTTTATAATGTAAACTTTTGAACTTAACTTTTGTTTAGTTGGGTCTTGAAGTAGAAGAGCTCCAGGAAATTGAAGAAGATGCCGGTCTAGGAAATGGAGGTTTTTAATTAAAATTATGTTTTTATCACTTTTTCGTATCTATCCAACTATGTTCCAGGCCTAGGTCGTCTAGCAGCCTGTTTCTTAGATTCAATGGCGACTCTTGGTATTCCTGCATATGGATACGGCCTCCGTTATGAGTACGGTATCTTCAAGCAGCTGATAAGGGAAGGTTGGCAGGTAAATTAAGACATTTTCAACATTTATTATTCTTTTGTTTCTTGTTTCATTAAAATACTTTTTGAAATAGTATTGTTTAGCCAAAGTATTTATTTAAAAGGATCTATGCCTAAAATTTGTTTAACAGTGCGATACACTAAAATATACTATGCATAAATTTCTATTTATTCAGATTGAGGAACCAGATGATTGGTTACGTTTTGGAAATCCATGGGAGAAAGCTCGACCTGAATATATGTTACCCGTTAACTTTTACGGGAAAGTAATCAAAGAGGAGAAAAGAGTCAGTGTTAAATTTGTATTGTTATCATTTCGCGCTGATGTTCAAACTCACAACACTAGTGAAATATACTACATTTCTACTTTTTTTTCTCAACTTCTTTTACAGATAAAGTTTAGTTTTCATTACAGTCGAAGTGGGTAGATACCCAGCTGGTATTTGCTATGCCGTATGATACTCCCGTACCCGGTTATCGAAATAATGTTGTGAACACATTACGTTTATGGAGTGCAAAGGTTGTAATTTACTGTTGACCAAATTTTAAGGTTAGATAACATTTATGCTAATAATGCTCTTCTAGGCTGAGAATCATTTCCATCTCAAATTCTTCAATGATGGTGACTATGTACAAGCGGTTATGGATCGCAATATTTCTGAAAATATTACTCGTGTACTTTATCCTAATGATAATGTTAGTTTAATGTTAAAATTTGAAATATAATTTACAGGTTATGTTTGATAAGGTACTAAAAATAGTATTTTTCAGGTTTTCATTGGAAAGGAACTGCGTCTAAAACAACAGTATTTTTTGGTTGCAGCCACTTTGCAGGACATAATTCGTCGTTTTAAGTCTAGTAAATACGGTTGTAGGGATGCTATACGAGTCAATTTTGATACATTCCCTGATAAGGCTAGTAAAGTATACATTTTACTTTAGCGTTTGACGTGCACTTAATTATTTAATTTCAGGTGGCTATTCAGCTCAATGATACCCATCCATCAATTGGGATACCCGAACTAATGCGTCTTCTGGTTGACATAGAAGGTATATTTTGGAGATTGAATGAATTTCGTATTTTTGTAAGAGCTTAGTAGAAAAAGGTAGAAAAAATTTTCTTTAGATTTAACTTGGGACCAAGCATGGGACATTTGTGTAAAAACTTATGCATACACCAATCACACACTATTGCCGGAGGCATTAGAAAGGTGGCCAGTCAATATGCTACAACACATGTTACCACGTCATTTGGAAATCATTTATGATATTAATCAACATTTCATGGAGGTATTTTGCTCATACCAGTTAGAATATGATTTTGTTTTCTAAAAACTACTATAGGCGGTGTCAGCACGCTGGCCTGGTGATTTTGATCGTATGCGACGCATGTCGATAGTAGAGGAAGCTGATCAGTTCGGAGAAGTTTGTGTTTTCTGTATATGATCTTTTGT
>JAJAVP010000012.1:57720-394780 GCA_020740425.3 Heterorhabditis indica | reverse complement strand
TCTAATCCTTCATTAGCCGATGTCATTGCAGAGGTGAACTGACTATTCGTAGTTCCAGTTTATTTTTAAGAATCGCACAAAGGCATATTAAATTTGCTCCGTTCACTGAAACATATAGGACATTCTTAGCTAATTTTTCAATGACGTAATTAAGACATGAACTAAATTCAGTTTCACTGTTTGAATAATTTTGTTCTACTGTTTAATGTAATGATAAAAATTCATCAGCGAAAAGTCTTTCTAGAAAATTGGTGAAAATTGGATAACAAATTTGGATGAACTGAAAAACCTCAAGAATCTTGTTGAAAATACAGGATTTCTTGAACAAATCCGGAGGGTCAAACAGGTTAGAATCTGCTACATTTCTATTTTTGAATTGGAGAAATTATAAGAATGCTTTCTCATATTTTTTCGAGTTCTTTTTTCATAAGGATGTACAATTTAGTTAAAATGTAATGTTTATTTTTCTTTAGTCTTCGTGTATACACTATGCAATTTATGCCTGTTATATCTACAGGGTGGGTAGGAAGTTCTGATACAGAGATAAAGTCGCATAATTTTATAATAAAGACTGTATTCGACATGGAAATCTATCTGGATATGCATAAAGTATCTAACTAACTTAATACAGTAGATGTTCGAAATTTCCTCCTTTAGCGCTCACACAAGCTCGTAGACGCCTCTAGAAATTACCCACTATTCGCCGCAGCTCGTCTTGACTAATTTCGTCCCAACATTTGACTAAACTTGCTTTAAGAAACTCCAAATGTTTACTTAGCTTGTTCTTTAATAGTGACCAAATTGCAACGTCCATCGGATTCAGGTCAGGTGAATTTGGTGGCCAAATCTCCTTGCCCCAAAAGTCTGGAAACTGCTACCAGTACACCTCCAAAGTTGTTTTGGCTCCATAAGCGGTACCCAGTCCTGTTGAAATGTCCAGTTCCGAAGTGTTTTGAGGTCCAGGGAACAACCACCTTCAAAAGAATTCCGCTTTGGTAGTATTTCACACTGATTGACATTTTTATCGACGAATACCAACGGAATCTTCCCAGTTGCGATTATTCCGGCCCAAACCATGACAGATGGCGGAATATGACTTCTGTTATCAATGCATGCTCTTTCAGACCTCGGGGGTCCATATTGAAGAAGTCTATTATTTTGAATATTGTAAGTGGGGTTAATAGTGAAAAGCGCGCCGAATGACGTTTAGAAATTTTTTCGTAACGACTGGCCTTCATGTTCTCCGTCAACATATGAGTTCGACAGATCTTATATGGGTGGAACTCGAGTTGATGTTCAACTATTCTTCTCTTTGATGCTGGACTAATATTGAGGTCAGAAGCCATCTTCCTCATCGATCTCTTGTTATCTCGAAGGGTCCTCTCCTTGACAACTTTTCGAATGCGAGAAATGTTCACGGACCTGGATCTTCCACTCCTGTGACCCTCCTCTATTGTGCCAAGCTCATGGAATCGTTTCACAATCCGATGGACAACCATTCTCGTGACACCAAGCTTCCTAGCAATAGCAGCCCTTTTCTCTCCTTGCTAATGCAGGTGGATGATTGCAGTGCGTAGAGCTTTGGACGTCATATAATAGTTCAGAGACAAGATAATTAAATGAAATTTTAAACATGGTTCAAGGAGGCTTTAAGTAACACATACTCATTAGCATAGTAAATTGCTACGTCATATATGCTAATTTAACAGCGCTTGAATTTCGTATCAGAACTTCCTACCCACCTTGTATTTATTCAGAAAACACCAACTGTACTCATAGAAGGAATAAAAAGTTTTCATTAGGAATCAATTGTTTTCAGGAAAATAAAATGCGTGTAGCTCAGAACCTTTGTGAAGACTATGGTGTCGATGTCAATGCTGCTAGTATATTTGATATTCACGTGAGTTTATTCTAATTTATTCGTATTTGATAATATTTATGCTTATCTTTCCAGGTAAAACGTATCCATGAATATAAACGACAACTTTTGAATATTCTACATGTGATAGCTCTGTATAATAGAATCAAAGCAAATCCAAACATTGATATGGTGGCACGCACAATGATTTATGGTGGAAAGGTATTTTTTTTAATTTTACATTTTATTTTTGATGTTGTTTATATGCTCTTAAAAGTGCAGTTAAGCATATTTAGGCGGCACCTGGATATCACATGGCAAAACAGATAATCCGTCTAATAACAAGTGTTGGTGAAATAGTAAATAATGATCCTATCGTAGGCGATAAGTTAAAGGTAAGGTAGAAAATACTACATTTTTAATTCTTTGGTGGAATTGTTGACATTGGTTCCACTGAATAATTTTGATACAGGTAATTTTCTTGGAGAATTATCGCGTTTCAATGGCAGAGAAGATTATTCCTGCTGCTGATGTTAGTGAACAGATTTCGACAGCAGGGACTGAAGCCTCTGGAACAGGAAATATGAAGTTTATGGTCTGATTTATTCGTAGACATATATCCGTGTTAAAAAATACTATTATTTCATAATTATCTTTGTACTTCAGCTAAATGGAGCCTTGACTATTGGGACATTGGATGGTGCTAATGTAGAAATGGCAGAAGAAATGGGCATGGAAAACATTTTCATATTTGGAATGAATGTACAAGAAGTAAAGAATTTGATCACTTTTAGTGGTTGTTCTAAGGATTGTGTGCTCTATAATATTTGTCAATGTATTTTCTAGGTTGAAGACTTAAATAATCGAGGATACAATGCAGAGGAATTTATCGATAAAAGCCCTACTCTTACGCAGGTAATTTTCATTCAGTAAAGTTCTTCTAATTTCTATATTTTTTTTGATATTTTAGATAGTTGAGCAAATTGAAGGGGGTATGTTTACTCCTGATGAACCTGATCAGTTGCGGGACCTATCTAATATGTTACGCCACCATGATAGATTCATGGTTTGTGCTGATTTCGATGCTTATGTTGCATGTCAGGATAAGGTTAGTAGTGCATTGAATATTTGTACGTCTATGGAAATCTATTTTTCCTGTTCAAATATCTATTAAATAATATATCTACAGGTAGCAGAAACTTATCGAGATCAGCAAAAGTGGTGCAAGATGGCGTTAATGAATATTGCATCAACCGGAAAATTCAGTACAGATCGTACAATCGCCGAATATGCTAGGGACATCTGGGGTATTGAGCCGGGCGAAACTAGCTTACCTGCCCCATACGAATGTGTTGAAAACATTGATAATCAGTAATAGAAGATAGAGCTTACCTTAGTGTTGAATCTGGTAAATTCTAGTTTTCAAGGTGATCCGCTTTCATCTTAGTTTAGATGTGAATTTATTATAGATTGTCATATTATGTGTGTTATTTTAGTGCCATAAAGCATTATCTGTCCATTTTGTTGTGTCAAACATTTTATTTAGTACTACTTTATAGCCATTTCTTTTAATATGTTATCTACATAAGGAAATCGAAGTGCTTTGGATCAGATAATATAGAGGTATCTTGATGGATTTCGTATACCATCATCAGGTATTGTGCGTCAAGGATTTTATTTAGCGGTACTATGCATTGGGTAGTTATGTGCAGGAGGTGCTCTGTGACTTCTTGTGCAGCGTGCACTAGTGTAGATGAACTGTTACGTATGTAACGTCTGGAGAGGTGTTTTGGCTACGCAATAATGGCAGGACCCACAGCTGCATTTTTTTATACACCTCAGGAAATTAGGAAGTCATAGTGTCTGTAGATTATTT
Source organism: Heterorhabditis indica (assembly GCA_020740425.3). Classification (NCBI taxonomy): domain Eukaryota; kingdom Metazoa; phylum Nematoda; class Chromadorea; order Rhabditida; family Heterorhabditidae; genus Heterorhabditis; species Heterorhabditis indica. Next base: position 391,046 of record JAJAVP010000012.1, on the reverse strand, counting down.
TATGCTGGCTGAATATACATAGCTTAATTGAAAGATTAAGCAAACAAGCCTTTATTTATTTAAGTTATTTTCTACCCATTCATGAAAGACTTGAATCTCATCACAATTTAAGTAATGTTTGAGTCAGTTTTCATTTTATTTGTTAATCAATAAAATATTTGCAAGTTATGAGCATTTTTGGAGGAGTTATCCATTTTATGAATAAATCATGCAGAAGCAGATAATATGAGAGCACAACAATTCCAATAATTTACAAGAATAGTGAAAAAATGGAAATTGGTGGGTTGTAATACATTGAGAAAATCCATGAAAGTAACTGTTTTTTTCCTAATAAGAGCCATACATATTATGCAGATTAAGAATGTGTTGAGGCTTTCATTGTTTTATATTTTTATTTGTCCATTATCAAACTTTCAGTTTCTATAAGTTCAATTCTGATTTCATCTTATAGGCACTACTACATACTTTATAAGCTAGATAGGTTTGCTTTAGATTTCCAACTTCAGAATAGATCCTACGTTCAAAATGGAATATTTGTAAATGTTCTGATAAATTCAAAGATGGAATGAAATTTTAGTACTCATCTCAGGTGTGCTGAAATCCAGACTCTCCTTTAAGTGCTTGGCCATATTTACATTGAAAGTGACGGAGTTGTGAGGAAATAGTAGTACGAATTTTATGCTCCTTAAAAGTGTAGGTAATTTGTACCTTCTATTATGTTTTGTACTCTGTTAATACTAATGAATTGTTTATAAGCAGTGTTTTATAAATATCAATTTTTAAAAGAGCTCTTGCCCAAAAAGATTTCATTGCAGAGCTTGGAATTCAGTGTGCTCTTCAATGTATATTTCTAGAGTAGCCAGTACATATTTTACCTCTGTTGCTTAAACTTTTTATTATTTTAATTATTTGACTATGCGTTTTTCGTCATATTTGATAAATAATTCTATCACGATGCTGAAGAAAGTGCATTTCTATTTCTTCTTGACTCACCTGTAAGCCAGGAGGTGTACTTGCTTCAACCAACATGTCTACTGCCCGTTTGTTAGCTGATTTTGCTCTCCTATATTTGGGAATTATTGGAGCAACATAAGTCGAAACAGGAACAGGAAGAAAAACCCTTGTGTTCCTTGTTTTCGTGTTGCCTTCCTGGAAGTGTCCTTACAAATGTTAGTTATTCTGATAATATTCAAATAAGAAATATGTAGTGAGATTACCTAGTGAAAAATAAAAATTGCACGACAAAAGGTACAAATAAAGATAGAAAAAAATATTACTTGCAGCAATTATGTGACTTTTTGAATCCTAAAAGAGAGAATACCTCAGTATGGATTTGATCTTTATTTCCCGGATAAGTTGAAGCGGAATTTGTTCGAGAACAACTTGTTGTATTAGATCTGGAACAAAGTATAGCTCTAGAAGATACGTTAACGTTAATGTAATTAGAACTGTAGTTGTCAGATGATAATGTTATTTTTGATTTTGATCGTATGCGACGCATGTCGATAGTAGAGGAAGCTGATCAGTTCGGAGAAGTTTGTGTTTTCTGTATATGATCTTTTGTGTTCTAATGTTAAAAAGGAGTATATAGGACAATGTTATATGCTCTGAATAAGTAGACTACTGTGTGGAATTTTAGAAACGCATCAATATGGCTCACCTTTGTATTGTTGCTTCACATGCCATCAATGGAGTTGCAGCATTGCATTCAGATTTGCTTAAGAGCACTACGTATGTGCCTCTTATCAGTTTGTTACATAGCAAGTGTCTTATTTACTACGGCGCTCGTAACAAATAATATAATTTTCCATTTACTTAAATTGCAGGTTTAAAGATTTTTATGAGATGTACCCTGAGAAGTTTCAAAATAAAACTAATGGTATTACTCCTCGCCGTTGGCTTCTATTGTCTAATCCTTCATTAGCCGATGTCATTGCAGAGGTGAACTGACTATTCGTAGTTCCAGTTTATTTTTAAGAATCGCACAAAGGCATAAGTTCAGATCATAATTCTCGATTTGCTAATGCTCACAGCACTTATTAACAAGTTTAAGATAAGACAGAATAAGACAATTTGTTATAAAACAATTCGGTTGAAGTTTTTAATATTAGCTAAATTAGCGTTAATTCTGAATATTACTATATTAAATAAAGTTCTGGTTAATCAAGATAGAATGATATGCTTATTTGTGATGTTGTTGACTTATCACTTGTTTATTTACTTACCTCACATTCATTTTAAATAGATGTGGTCTCGTAATTTGTGGTATAAAATGTTGAGTTGATCCTGGCTTCAAATTCACTTTATCGTTGGATGCTGCTAGATTTGCATTATATTCGCGCAATTCATGTGTGGACTTCGAGCGGTAATTTGGAAAACGCAAAAGTTGGCTAGTCGAGCTGTAATAGAAAATTATTACTTCTTTTTAACGTTTGAAAGATTTATTAAGCCTTACAATTATCGTTCAACCGACCTGTATTGCCTTTTTAGTTTAACTTCTTCCACATGATCGGTAATATTTTGTGAATTTATTCGTTGAAAATTCGAGAGGTTTCTAGGTTCAGTGGAGTTCGTAATGGCTCGGATAAATTCATTTGTATTTGAAACAACAGCTTTTTCAACTTGCTTCTGAAGGTGCTCTTCATGATCTGGCTTATGTAATAATATAGATAATTTTGAATGTAGTCTAAATCTTTAGGCAGCTTGAGATCTATTAGAAAACGCATTGATTCCAGCAAAGTAAACTGTGAATGTGGTCTAAGTCAATTTTGCTACAATATTACCTCGCTTTAATTTAGCTAAGAAGTCTAGGGTCTCTTTATGTTTCGCACGGAGATAGGTCAGTTTCTGCAGGAAGTATGCGTTTTCTAGAAGTGAATCCTCCTAGAATAAACTGTTTGAAAAGTAAGTGTAATCTAGTTGCTAACTGGTTCCAGATGAGAAAAGATTAAACTAGTTGTCAAGTTTTACTGGAAAATGTGAAAGTTCAAAGAACTGAGTTGATTTTACCTGTTCTAGTACACATAGCAAATTATGTGTTGCATACAGTATTCTATCCACGCTATCCATGACGTAAAATATGCTTTCCTAGAGTCAACGCATGCTAAAAATCAAGAGACGTATCCTTATGCTCTTTCCTTGTATGTTTTGATTTATTACCAGTAATTTCTCCGGGAAAAAAACCTGATTAAATAGTGCAAGTGACAAATATACTAGCATCTTCATTTAAGAATATTACACCTTAATATAACTGGTGCGTGATCTTAAGTAGAATAGCATGGTGAGGTTGAAATATAAACAGTTTACATACAAGGATATAGAGTAATCTAAAAGTTAAAAAATTAGCCAAAGAGAGACCTAAATGGGACCAGTAATGCTGTTTGCTAAATGCGTTTCTATGGTAACGGCCAACCGATATCCTACGATATTTGAAAGAAAAGCATAATTATGGGAGTGAAGAGAGTTTTGCAAGGGCAGCTAAAATTTCAAAGAAATATAGTAAAATTTAATTCTTTCTTAAGTATTTTTCTATAAATAGTAATCAGCCACCGAGATATTCACGCAAACTTCTGAGTTGAGTAAGACTCATCAATTATGTATTTATAAACAAATGGAAATTTTATCGATTTTGATAGGAAAACTATTATCTCATGAATGTTAGAAATTATATGTTATTGATATGTTTCGAAGATCGGTATATCTGATGAAAATAGTCAACATCTTTTTGCACGATAGTGCCAATGATGAAAATAGCAGAAATCGATGATGTAACTCTAGAAAAAACCTTCCAATCTATATATTTTTAGTGAACTACTATTTTTGCTTTTAATCTAAGTTAGGGATTCTACTCGCTCTGGCACAGCGAAAACAACCAATAATACACCTCAAATGAATTTGCAACTACTCTTTTGACAGTTCTTAATTCGACTACACTCGCACTCAACAATGTGTTTATCAATGCAGCCAGGAGTATCTGCTTGCTTCGCAACAAGGCCCACCAATTGATTTCTGGCTGAGATTAAAAACAATATCGTCTTATTTAAGCGATCACATTTCTATGTACACAGTCATTATTACTATAGAAATGAATTTAAATCATTCAAAAAATATGCATTAAACAATTGATAAAGCACTTATAATTCACTTGCTTTTCTTTTTTTAGTCCCATTCAGCCAAATGAATCTTTATTATTCACTAATTAACAAGTTAATACAATCAACCATAAAATCTATATAAAGATTATGCCTAAACAAAATCAAATCATCGATGACATAATAGTCTCACAATAACGCTAGTTAGAAACTCAAATCCTCCTAATTTATTTATATGCTAATCTCATATTAAGATGGAATTAACGAAAGAATATCCGGAATCATCTGAATACGCATTGTTATTGCTGTTCCTCTGCTGCATTCCACTCTTGGAATAACACTGTAGTTGGTCCATCATCATCTTCCCACTGCGTCCAATATGGTGATTGTTCTGATGACTCCATTACAACCTTATTTCGTTTATCCACTGTTTTAAATGGAGTCATTCCACGACTATAAGACACATTATTTATTAACTAAAGGAATTCATTAAATAATAAACTTAAGTACACAATTTTTTATCTCAAAACTTCATGCTAAATTTAACAAATCTATTATGACTATATAAAATTTTATTATAAACACTTGTTTCCCCTATATTTCAGTATTATTCTCACCGAATACATTTATGACTAAGCCGAGTCTCCACTGCCGTGCCCAAGCCTTTTCTCCTGTGCTCTTCGAAAACAAATTGATTGTTGAAGAATCCAGCTGGGTCGACCATTTCAAAAGCAACAGGTTTACCCTCCAGCCTAATACAGATAGAAGGCAGACGAGCTAACTTTGCGCTAAAAATGAAAAATGTATAGAATTAGTACAATCAAGTCTACTTCTGGTTGCAAATTTGTTCTAGAACCCACCAGTACTTATTCTAGACATTACAAGGATTTAAAATATTAATTGAAAATATTGGTTTTATGCCAGTCAAAACGCTCACATAGTCTGGTCAAGGTCTCCCTCCTTAGCATGTTGCCATGTGCTATTGATTAGTTCGCCCTCCTCGAGAGGGTCGATCTGCAAAGGATTGATTACTCACTCTGCGCCACTTCCGCATGTCCGCTCCTGAAAAGGTAGAACTATCGCAACGTACTATTAAATTTAGTAGTGGACATTTATTGTTTTGTTTTTACCAGGTTTACCTCATCAAAGTAATAACCATCCGGCAGCTCGATCTCTTGACGCATAATCTTTCTTTTCTGCTTCTCATCCATATAGAACAAGTTTAAGTCAAGATTAGAGCACTCCAGGTCGCATACCACATTTCGCATCAGCGTCGTGTACTAAGAAATTATCCTCCTTCTTTATGCATCAGTTCTCTACATTTCAGGGACCTCTTTATATCTACTCTTAAATTTGCTAACTTACCACTTTGACCAGCTCTTCTTTACCGATAAGAAGATGTGGGCGGTTGCTATCCAAAGCTCCAAGAGCTCGAACTCTAAAAAACGTGTGTGCTTGGGTAAAGTCAAATTCTGCTTAATTGCAAGAAGTCCCTATCCCATCCTAGAATGTCGTATTGACAGGTCAAATTAATTGCAGGGTTTTGAGATTCACTACATATTTCATCGTAGTATACGTCCTATCCTATCTGAAACTTCGAGGAGGATACTATACTTTTGTTTGTTAGTGAAATTCTAAACGACAACAGATGTTAGTGGCCTACAAAAAAGTTTCAGTTAGTAATTTCTTCTTAAGCATCACATGCCTCCACTGTTTTTCGTAGGGTTTACTCAAATTATCTATAAATACCTTAAATATCGACGGTTAAATTACTGTTATACTTTTGTATGTGCTTTATGTAAATAGAAAAACGGTTTTTTTCATCTACTCTGAAAATGTACCTTGTGTTAAGTACGGTTATCCATCATATAAATTTTGAAAATTGCTTTGCACCTGAATTCTCTAAGGCAATCGGTAAATTCCCTAAGATCGAAACGGCTGTCCGCTGTTCGTGCGATCATACAGTATGGCCTAAAATAAGTCATTTTCGGCATGTAAATGTCTTGCCATTAGGAATTATAAATTATAAAAATGTTTCATTTTCCCCAGTATTTATTGATGACAGAACTTGTACGATATCGAAGAGCATTTAAAAAAATAAGATAAGAGAAAAATAGTAAAATTGGAGTAAAAAAACTCGACAATATATTTTCTCTATAAGATTATTTTTACTACGTACTAACAGTTTGGTTCTGATAACAGCATGGTTTCTTATGGTAATGAGCAAACGATGAAAACACATCTATAGGAATCTTAAGAGTAATTTAGTATACAACTGTGTGGCATTCAAGGAAAGGTATTAAATGCATTATTTTCCAGATAGGAATCCCATTGTTGTACTTCACTTTGCCTCAAATATGTGTTCCATTCCGAAAGCCATGAAATTGCATGCAAATCCAACACCATTGTGCTTTACGCAAGTAACTGGAGAGCAAAGATCAAAGTTTCGCGTATTTAATAGGTTTTTGCCTAGTGTTTTTATATAAAAAAGAAATAATGTACTTGATATAAACATTGTCCTTGATCATGAACCAATATTTGCGTGGACTGTTAGCTGGGAAAGCAAAGAGTCGTATTGGAGATTCCGGAAAACTGTAATAAATAACTATTTATGAAATAAATATAAAATGTTAACTATTTATTAGGGTATGCTGATAATCATAAAATATAGGAGAAGAGAAAAACCAAACCTTCCATCTAAATAGCCCCTAATGGAATATGGAAAATATATGGTATTGAGTTCGTTAGAGGTCTCCATCCATGCCTTTTCCAAGCCTTCTCGCGTTGTTATTTCCACAAGCATATTTCTTAAAATAGTATTTGGCATACTATATTTATATGTAGAATAATCACGGTGTGGACATCATTTGGTTTCCATCAAACAGAAATTTCGAAAAATTAGTAAGGTTATTAGAATTGCAGTCGTCATAGAAGTATTAATGTTGAAAATTTAATAGCAGACCGAGATTAAGGAAAAGTCTAAAAGCACAATTGTTTAAGCAGTTATTCGCCATACTGCTAATAATAAAATATATTATTGATATTAACAATTGATTTATACGAAACTTAGTAAATCATTCTAATATTTGGTAAGAAACGTTATTATGCTATACATTGTTTCGGAACTTTAGAAAATCAAACTATGACACTGACAGTAAAAATATCAAGTGATAATAAGGAACACTGTAAAATCAAAATTCAATTTTTATAGTTGAAATCTCAAATATCGGTCGTTTTAAAACGTAATTAAATGTTCATGTCCATCTCATTACGCGTGCACTGATCCCTGATGGACTATGGATAATTCATTTTGTTCCACGCTTAGAAGAGACGACCACCCCTTTTAGAGGTTCAAGTAAAGCGGACATAGTATGGGCCTAGTTCCAGAACTTGAGTGGACTAATATAATGCAGATGTGGTGAGTGACATTTGAACTCTTACAACACACGAACAGTGATAGCTTTCTCGATGTTAAGATTGTTCATCAGAGATCTGAATGGGCAGTCATTTGCATAGTATTTCGCAGAGTGGCACTTGCTTCTCGCATTAACAAGGTGGGAGTCTAAATAGCGACGCTTTATATCAACGCTCAGCACCAGCATTTATAAAATGTGACAAACCAACTTTTAATTCCAAAGTAACTGAATGTTACTGTACTTATAGAAAACGGTAGACCATTAATACTGCTGCCTTATAAACCTAATAATTATGATCATTCAGCTTGAGCTAAGATTTTGGTCAACAAATATACATAGTGAATTTCGTTAAACAAAATAGATTATTAAAATTTATAGCTCCTTTTAATTCTCATAAATATATACAATCTTCAATGAATGGATTTCTACATGTGTTTCAAGATTGTTATCTTTACAGAAGAAATTATTCTTTTCAGGAAGCAGTTTTGCAGGCTCCTAAAAACTTAACCGGAACATTTGTTGTTCGCCTTTCCGTGCGTTAAAAGAAGAAAAAATGGCCAGTACACTGCCTGCCTCAATTATTAGGCACGAAAGCATTGGCCCAATCAATAAATTAGGCAGTCTCCTGGACTGGATATACATTTTTAGCTGTTGCTTAGGCTTCTATACACGTATGACTGATATATCATAAGTTTTAACCTCGCTGAGTCACATCCCTGATGCCGTGAAATACTACGTAACTTAGAATACAGGCAAATGACAGAAGCTTCAATGCGGATATAGCTGAAAAAAAGTTGAATTTAATCAATGCTCCAGTCAAATAAGAAATCACACTGCTGTGTAATTCTATTAAACTTGAGAACAAGCGTTTAAAATTTCAAACTTTTGCCACCCATGAATGACGCACTTAAAAAACGCTATCTTTAAACGAGACATAAGCAAACGAATTCTTAGCAGATGAATAGGCTATATTTCATTAATTGATCAGTTTATAAAAGTAGCCATTCCTTAAATATTTTGCTCTTCGAGCCAGTAACAGCTGCATATATGTTGCTGATGATGCTTATTTTATGTACATAAATTAGTTCTGCAAGTCCTAAAGACGAAAAAACTCCCACAAATTATCGTGCAGCTGTTTCACTAAAGAAAACTATTGCTAGATCACTTTTTCATATAAATTTCCTCGCTGGAAAAAGCGATCTAGTGTTGAAAATGAGTAATTGATGTACTATGAATGAAAAAAGTGAAAAATGACTACCACTGAACACATTTAAACCTCTTTATAGATCATTTTTTTGGACGATATTAAAATATAAAAATATAATAAATCAAGCACATTATTACATCAATTTTTTATTATTTGCATAATTATGTTTTTTCTCATTCAAATCGAAAAAAAATTAGTTTATGCATGAATTCGAAGAAAAATAAATGGCTGGAGAACAGTAAAAAATCAACTTTGTTTCACTCACAGGTTTAACAAGTCACCTCAATTCTTCCTTTTTGATGAGAAATAATGTCATCAACGAATAAAATACAAAGATTTTCACTGATATAATTGCAATGATAGGAAGCTATATATTAAAGATTCCATATTGCAAAAGTAGTGGTTATCGATGAGAGAATTCTCAGAGAAGAGACTTGGCATATGTGGTCGATCGCTCTTCAGGGTTACGCCTTAGGCGGACGAAATAGCATATGAGGACGTGATACGAAGGGCACGTCTGAATTAAAGAGTAAATGGATTTCAGAGACTCAGAGAAGAGAATACTAGTCGGAAAGTGCAAAGACAACGATGGGAGAAGCATTCGACGAAGTGATCTCTGACTTAAGACACCTTTCTAGAGGGAAATCCCCATGAATGTTGAAAGTATAAGGGATTTCCTACAGGATAAATGAATAATAACATTTATTTCTAAAAAGTAAACACTTAGAAAAATTCCATGGATATTTTAAAAGTTAATCGGAATGAAAAAAATGCGTTGACCTATCTAATTTTCTTTTATTGAATTTCGTTGAACTTGTAATCTTTTTCATGATAATCAGTATAAGCTAGATGCAACAATAAAACTAGCTAAAGTGAATTCGATATTTTATGCAATTTGTTACTACTCATAACATATTCTTTCCCATTTACAGCTCTGAAACTACCTAGACAAAACAACCTGATGTCTTTTGAATGTAGTCACAAAAAGTGTTCACAACATGTGTGAACTGATGCGAGAAACAGTAGCATATTCTATGATCTCCGTCTTCGTAATGCAATTAGTTCTTGAAAGTAATTACTACCAGATACTTCCCAAAAGATTCCACAACACAAATAAATCGCATATTGGAGATGATATTAATAACTATTTCTTGGGGGTGGAAGAGGAATAATAGAATTTTTCATATTTTCATATCTACTACCAATTTTATTTTCTACATTTACTTTTAATTACTTTAGTTTAATTGGCTTTGCATCAATTTTGCTGAATTAAGGAAGATTGAATTCCGACCGAAAATCTTTAATTAGTATGGTCGAAAAGCAGGTGCCTTCATAGCTATTTATGATCATTACTTATAGTTTTGAGGACTTTTATTTCACTTATAGTTTTCTATAATGTAATTATTTTATCAGACAGGCCTTTACATGAAACTATAATCCTATTTTGGAATATCATTATCAATTACATTTAGAATCCTAGCAGATCATTTAAAATTCCAAAATCTCTCAGTTGGAGGATTTTTAAACGAATTATACCAAGAAATTATTCATTTAGAACTTCGTCTTTAATGGGTTGTTGTGCCTGAAAATACAGCGGTTTACGTGGTTTCAAATGTTGTATGGAATGTGGGAAATGCCTGGAGCTAAGCATTAAGAAGATGTTCAACTCTGGACTACGCAACTTCTGCAGATCGCTAAGACGCATGATGAACGTGTAAACACTATTACGTAAAGTTGAGAACTTTTAACATCAGAATGAAGTCATAGAATTGAAAGCTTCCCTATGTGGTAAGTTGTAATTCACGAAGTATAACTTCCACCACTGGCCCAAACCTACTTCTAGCAACTTTTCTGTCTTACATTTACTTCCATTTAATGTAGTCATCTTCCCCAATTATCTTTTGAACCATCATTACTATTTCTAATCATTCCTCCATCCTCTTCATTTACTCTCCTCTTTCATCACTTTCTGTTTATCTTCATCTAGCCAATCAGTCCCATTTCTGACTCCGTTTTGGAGCTAATTCTGACTATTGTCATTTTTTCGAATTTCACGTCGATAGTTCATTCAATGCTGTTCGCCAACACTATATTTTAATTTTGATTTCAAACCTATATTTCAGTAAATGATTAAGTCAAGAGCAATCATTACTGATCACTGAAAATTAAGATTCAATAAGAGCTAAAATGAGACCTGCAGAATTCCAGCTCTAATATATTACAACCATAGTCACGGTACATAGTACATCTAGTATTAATACTTTTACCATGAATTAAGTATAATTTTTCCGGTCAAATTACTCTAGGATTTAATTTCAATAAGGCACAATATAAGAAAACTCATCTCCTTCTTACTCTTCTTTCCTTTAGTTGTAATTTCCTTGGTGCTTACGAGGGTAAATAGCCGATAATTAAATTCAGTGTTATTCTTTTCCTATTCTGGTCATCTAACCAATCATTGAAAAAACATACTGTTTGACCTTTCGTTAATCACCGACTGTTAGCTAAAACCTGATCATGCGAATGAGTCTTGGTCATTTATCACGTATTTGTATATTTTAAGTAGCATGCAACGATAACAAACATTTTCAACAATCCCTTAAGCGAAATACTGACCTTAGGCTGAATATACTACGGATTATCCATTAGTTTTAATACCGCCCACAGTGAAATCAACTTATAAAAATCCTCTCGACATTGATTGTTGCTCTACTGTACCATGTACTAGTGATGACCAATTTAAATAACTCTTCTCCGCCCTTCAATCGCTGTATGTATTATAATAATTTCATTAAGCCTATTAAAAACTTAACACAAACTTGCTATTTTACTAAAGAAAACATTTTTACTAAATCGACCCTTCATTCTTGTTCATCTAGTATTATACTCATCTATTCATTAATAGTTGCTACATAATATTTAACTACTTTCTTGTACTAGAGACCTTTCGTCAGTCTCACTTTCAGATGGACCCGCAGATAGAAATGGCTACTGTGGATAAATCAGTCTATGGGCTTGTTGTCTTCCTTGTAATATTTATATTTTTTGCCAGTTTAACTTCTGGTCTCTTGGTGTGCCTGACTAAAATATGGTGTGGCTTTAAATCAAACCGACAATCACCCACAGAATTAAGCGAAGTAAGTAAAGCGACTCAAGGCAATTCGTAAAAATAGCAGAGTATCCATTCAAACTAGAGAGCTATTCAACAGAAGCAGCGCCAGTCAATACTACACTCACCAGTATTCCTAGGGGAAGGCAGCGACAGTGAAGAATCGATGCAGCAAACTGTAACTAGTCGACGACTCTGTAGGTTCTGAAATATTATAAAAGATAATCTATTTCAATAGTTAGACTTAATAGATAGTTGTCTTAACGATAATTACAGCCCAGCGAATCTTGCATTATGTTCAGAAGTCATTACATGATGACAAAAAGGATAAAGCTACTAAGGAGGTAAACAAAAAGTTATGGAATGATCCAAAAGTATAATTGCTTAATAAAAACATCAACATAAAGCGAAATTCTTAGTAATTGTAGACATAACAACTCAAATAGCCTAGAAATGTATACTAGCCCATAAAATAAAAAGTATTAATTTACAACCCAGATAACAATAGAAAATAACGCATTACACGATACCACAATCATAGCAGATTTCAATTATCATATAACATGAAACCTCGTCAGCTTTATTCTTATTTTAATAAAGAATATGTATTGCAGACTGAACAAGATGAACAAAGACCAACGGCGAAAAATATCCACATGGCGGAATCCGACCACGACACAGAAATAAGCACTATAGAAGTGGGTTGAAAAACATATATATAATGAATTCATCTATTCCATACCTCTAGCCAAATCACCGCATTAAACTACTTTATTCTGGAGAAGAATATATTAAAAAGTAGTTTATTATATAAAAGCAACTTTAAAGGGCCGCCCGGATGGAAAGGTGTCGTTTCTTCTTCGCTCTGATCAGAAGAATATACTACTTCAAAATCATGACCCGACAGTTGTGATACACGTATAATAAAGACCTACTTTAAGAATTGATATATTATGCTCTAGAAACTTCCTTGTAACAAATAAGATAGGGGGTTAAAGCACTCCTACACATAATGTTGTTTTATAACGCTTTTACTAACATTTATTTTATAAGTGTAACATCTCGCAATTCATAAACTTGTAGTTTTTAACTCAGGAAAAATTTTTTCTAACATATAAATGAACAAAAACTCCTCTAATCACCATAAGTCACCTTTAAACGCCCATAAACTAAGATATACTTAGCTTATCCTATAACACCATAGCTAAACGAAACTATTTACCTATAATACTAACCTGAATAAATGAAAATTGATGGTAACTAACTTTGTATCACCTATGAACCGAAGTTTACAAGAGTACCGTTCCAAATAGTAACCATAGGAGCTGCGATCCACTTAAATGCTCAATACAGCAAAACCGCACCACTGAAACAATATTAATGCATTCCTCGTCTGAAAAACATGACGGACCTCAGTGGCCATACGTCATTATATCGAATTAAATAGTAACCATACATCAAGTATAAAAGTAATAAAGTTTTATTACTTACAAAGCAAAGTTACACAAACAAAACACCAGGAACAAAGTAAATACATAACGACAACAAATTTAATAGGAATAATCCTATTTTAAAACATATGGGATTGATAAGGAGGCAAATTTCGAGAGGATCCTTCAGGAACAATATTAGGCAAAGTAGTAACTGGTGTATTTCGTTCAATAACATCAACCTGTGACTGTGGTGCCTGAGGTCCTAATGGAACTACTGATGTTGCTATAGACGAATCCACAGTAGATGAAGTCAACTGTAACAAAGGAAGTTATTCAATGTTTTTGATAAAAAAACATTCCATTAAAATTCCTTACCTTATCTTTTCTATCCCTTTTTTTTAATTGTAAGGCTTTCACCTTAGCCCGTAAAATTGCTTCAGCTACAATTGGATTAGACGACGCAGCTTGTGCTTCTTCTCTTAGCTCATTAAGAAGATCGGCATCCGGCTATAATAAATACGTTTCCTTAAAAAAATAACTTTCTACCTCATATTCAAAAAAATCTACTACTAAATAAATGGACACCAAATCTAACCTTAAAATCATCATCGAGTGGTTGGGCAACAGTAAGCGATAATATCCGCACAAGAGGAGAAGTCCCTTTCTTGTACAAAACAGGAGCCGCCGAAATGACTGGTTCGACTGGTGGAAGATCTTCGATTTTAACGCTTACTAGAGGTCGGACAGAAACTGCAGGAGGAGGTGGTCGGCTAACATCAATCAGTGGAGAAGACAAAGGAACCGGAATAGCCGGTGGTGGTTGTAACATTTCATTGGTGGGTATAGAAAGACTAGGAGGAGGTCGTGATGTATCCACGACAAAAGGTTTTGTTGGAAGTGGAATTGACTGATCAACTGTACTAGTCGCCAAATTTGCAATACTGCTATCTACACATCCCCAAGTAACAGTATCATTTGGTAGAGGTACAAAGTCTGCACATGTCTCGTATGACGAAGATTCCTCAATTGTATTTGATTGAATAGGCAAGCTTTTTGTCAAAGAATAGGCGGAGTCTCCTCCTCTGATCGTAGATGGGGGAGGTTCTGTAAAATTCAACACGACAGGGCTCTGAGAAGGTACAGCTGCGGTAGGAATGGGAAATGCGACAGTAGTAGCAACATTTGGAGTGATCATAATACCCGGAGGAGGTTGACTGAGGTCAAGAACCGAAATTGAAGGCGGAGGACGGGACAAATCAGGAGCAGATACTGCCTAAAATAGAAATATTAGGAAATAAATTATGAGAATCTTAAACTCACAGGGGTTGTGGTAGTTAATGTTGGAGTCGGAGCAGGACTATTATCATCAGCTGTAGACGTAGATATCTAAAAATTGATGCTAATTTTACTGATATCACAGAGTACTATCTTTTAAGATGATTACGAAATACCTTTGGTGTCGTTGCTGATGATTGTTCAGACGTCTCAGTACATACTCCAATCGGAGTGATACTAACTTTAAGAGTTGGTAAAACCGTCAATGGAGCAGAACCTACAATACAATGTTTTGTAATCTAGTGATATTTACATTATGCATTTAAACATACTTCTACGAGGCTCTCGGTCTGGGCCAAGTCCAATGTTCTGAGCACGTCGCCGTTTATACTTCTTTTGATACCATGGACGAGCTTCCTCATTATACCTAAGAATACGATATTTACTGTTTTCAGAAAGCATGTAATATTTGGATTTATAAACCTTGCTACAAGTTCAATAGCGTCTTGAATTCTATGTATAGGTGGCTCTATGAAGTAAACTTCTTCAAGTGGTTCTTGATCAGGTGCAGGAATTGATATTACAGCTGGAAAAGTTTTTATATCAAATTAATGTAATAATGCAATGATACTAAAATGTTTCCTTATATCCTTGATACTTTGTCAACTACATATATAGTATCAGACCTTTCATTTCCAACATAGCCTCGGGAGGCATTATAGCAGTTCCCTCTTGACGAGCTTGACGAGACTGTCTATCTAGCATGTCCTCATCGGATGGGATAATAACCACACACTTAGAATAAAGTTACATTCGATAAGATTAAAAACTATAAACATTGAAGCAAGACACAAACAGTAAACCACAAATATAAAAATTAGTAATGCACCTTTCTTTGAAATTCTTCAAACATTTGCAGCCTCTTTTTACGTGTATCTCTAGCAACATTGCTCATGTCAAGAATATAATTGCGCC
The DNA here is from genome assembly GCA_020740425.3 of Heterorhabditis indica. NCBI lineage: Eukaryota > Metazoa > Nematoda > Chromadorea > Rhabditida > Heterorhabditidae > Heterorhabditis > Heterorhabditis indica. The sequence goes on along the minus strand of JAJAVP010000012.1, from coordinate 375,540 downwards.
GACGGCGAGCAGCCAGCATAATAGACCTAAACATTAAAATTAAATTGTAACTACTCTAAAGCAATGGGTAATGGTGCCCCCAGCTCACCTCTGTATAGATTTACCAACTAAACCCATAACCATATCCCATCGCCCTTGATGTGCTCGTTTTCGGGAAATTCCATTAACCTACAAAAGATTTTCATAAATAATTGTTAAAATAAATACCAGAGAAATGTTTACCTTCATGGCATTCATAATTCCTTCTACATTAACAACAGTCCACTGCTCTGTTGGATGATCTCTTAAATACTGCCGAACCCATGTCGTTTTCCCAACACCTGGGAGCCCAACCTATACAGGTAGATTAAAATAGATGAAACACCAACTACATCGTAGGAAAAGTTACCATCATAAGTACAGTGCAGTTAGCTTTGCTATCAGGTGGAGCTATGCTTCTTTCAAGATCACCTCTACCAAGAGAACTTGGAAACCGCCACTCTGGATTACTAGAACAAAACATGCATAAGTTTTAGAAAATTATTTGGCGTTTACAATAAAAATAGGGAATAAAACACTCCACCTTTTCCACATTGCTTCTCCTTCAGGAAATTCGCCAAAATTTACGGCTACTCTACAATTCTTAATGCATATATGTGGATAAACAGCATCACCATCCGGAAGACGAACATCGCGAAAAGCTATTCCTAGACATGTGTTGTTCTTCCAAAAGGAAATTGTGCGCTCAGCGATGTCCTGATTTCACATTCATAAATATATAATATATTCTTGAATATTCATATAAGATAAATAGTATACAATTACTTACAACAACACTAGTGATGACGTCACCCTGATGAAATGGTTCACCATAATCGTTAAACACGTTGTTTGATGCCTTTCGCCCCAGAGAAGTATAGCAATATGAACTCATATACTCTCCTAGCTAAAAAGAAAGAAAGAAGTTAAAATCAAAATATCAGATTAGATGCTGTCATACTCCTAATATAAGGAGATAACTCAAAGTAAGAAATGAATATATATATATATATATATAATATTCAGATAACATACTATGTTAGGAGCAGTCCGTAATGAAAAACCAACACGGACATCATGTGGATCCATCTCCTCAAATGGTAGGTGTTTCGTTGATAAAAATTCCATTATCTAAAAACTCAAATTATGGCTTTCAAAATGTACAGCAAAATAATATAAAACATAGATGACAGTATTCTTTAAAACAAAAACTCCAAATAATTGAAACAGGGTGTGGATCCTGATAACAACTCATTTAAAAGAAAAAGGACCTATCAATATTGGAAGGAAATATTATGCACCTTAATTTGAAAAACAATTTTTGATGATCGGATAGATTTCTTTTGTAAATCTGTTTCATCTTCAGAAGGTTTTGTCACATCCCTAAAGCATAATACTATGATTAAAATATCTATATCACTATTAATAATTACATTTACCGAAAAGGTAACCGGATGCCGTAATTACTCTTCACTCCACCCCACATCAAAGCTAAGCCATCAGCATTTTCCGGCTCAACCATCCAATTTTTCTCTAATGCGCCTTTAATGTGTAAATCCGCATTATCTGAAGATTATACCATTATTTCGTAGTAGTAAATGTATTAGTATTTAATAAACTCACAATAATCAGGTTCAATTGTTTCATCCGATGGCAAACGTTCTTCTTCAATTACCACTTCTTTTTTTTTCTTTGGTTTTGTAAGACCAGCAGCTATCTGTGTTAATTAAAAGATACGAACTCTTTATGAAAAGATAACATATCTATCAACGTCGTACCTCAAAAAGCATATCATCATCGTCTGATGGTACAGGTTCACCGTGGAACTCAGGCATAGGCTTTTCAGTTTCTTCAGGCTCATATTCTTCTTCTGGGACTACTTGGGAATACTGTAGTTGATGAGTGCTCGAGCTCGGAGAAGTACCTAAAAAAGTTATTTTGAAAATAAGCGTTGGTAAATGAATTCCGAATTTACCGGTGGGTTGTGGATTATTCAAGCTCTGTAGTACAACAGTTGCTCTAGCAAGGAGATGTCTGGGATCCTTCAGGAGATCTGCTACATCTCTAAAAACAAGATCTTCGATGTAACCTTAAGGATAAAATAATTCTCTGAATAATTATGTATCTTCCTCACGGTTTATCTTCCCTCCCTGCTGCAGCTCTACTAATACTTCGAGATGATATACAACCATCAGTTTCCTCATTCTTTTCGCTATTTTCCTCATCATCATCATCAGAATCCATACCTTCTCCATCTATCTCATATTCCTCATCATCTACAAATTCCATCTGACTTTCCTATAAAAAAAATTATGGATAAACTCAAAATTACAAGGGACCATAATCTATCCAATAAAATTTACATCAACTGTGCAATTCCTTGTACCAACAGCTGACGGAATATATTCTTCAAAATCGCAAATTGTAGTTGCATCTAATGGGTCATATTCCTAAATCAACTGACTGAGAAATTCGACAAAGTTAAGGCGTCACATTTAAGATGCCTAGCAACCTCTTCTTCCATCTGCTCTTCTATCCTAGTTTTTAATATTTCTGCATCGTTTGGCTGTTCATCTACTTTTTCTGGTTGATTAACTTCATCTGACAGTTTATTGGAAACTTCACTTTGTAAATTGAATCCAGCATTCTATAAAAATATTATGAGAATAAGCTATCAAAAAATAACAAACAAAGCTACCCTCACATTAGAAGATGGAGAGTCTTCACACCATTCTTGATTCTGGGGGTGGATGTTTTCGACAAGTGTTATCAGAACATCAACACACTCTCTTACTTCACGTTCCACTGCATAATGAATTTCAATAACAATAAGCTATAATAGTTATGAAAGGTAAAATGTTGAAAACGCAACCTTCTTGTCTTTTTCTCTGCTCTAAGACTTTAAGCAAGGCTAGTGTTACACAGTCGACCAGTTGACTACCATCAGGAGAAGTTGAATCTTGTGACACCGATGGCGTTACCGGTTGAGAAGATCTATAATTATGCTAGTTCTATAACGAGTTTTTCAAAATTATTAAGTACAGTAACTATTAAATAATTTAAAATATTGCATACGCATAACCTTGATGATCCCTGGCCGCTTCCTTCATGTGAATTATGTTTGGAACGACGTTTCTAAATTTTTAATTAATTAAGAGACTATCAAAATAAATCATATAATACCAACTAAACTATATATATATATATTTATTTATTTATATTTATATTGAATGCAACTGCCACCTCTGCTTCAAGAACAATTCGCACTGGCTTTGGACCACGAGGAGGTGGAGGAGGCACAGCTCTAGCTGGAGCAGAACGAGTGGAGGAAGGTATCAACTGCTTAGTATTAGGTCGGGGAACAGACGTGGAATTCAACTTTGGAGGTGGTGGAGGTGGTGGAAGAGTAGAAATTGGTGATCGTGAAGAAATAAGTTGAGGTTCTGGCATTGATCTCTTAGGTGGTGGTGGAGGCGGTACAGGTAAAGTAGGAATAGTTCGCTTTGGAGGAGGTGGCGGTGGAGGAAGAAGAGGTACAGGTGCAGATGAAGCAACCGGAATAGATGCTACAAAAGGCTAATAAATTAGGCTTACTAATTGAAAAAATCTAGATTAAATAATTTTAATTAATTACTTCGGATAGTTGCAAGTTGCCGTCTTTGTTCGACAAGTTCCCTTTCAAGAATATCTTCATCTTCCATATTTCTCTTAGTGTTCTTCAGTAATTCAGACTGATCAACCAATATACTACCAAGAAGGTCATCAGTGTCAGCTTTTATAGATATCTTCTTTGATAGCACAGTGGCTGCAAGATTATATTTTATTCAAGAATTAGAATTTTATAAAACAAAAATATAATGTAGGTAAATAACTGTAAAAATTGGAGGAGCCTAAAATTATGTCAGAACATAACTACTTTACCTCTACGTTCATCTGACACTTTTCTTGACGTTTCTGGAGATTTCGTTGCTTTTACGTCTGATTCTTCTCCAGCTTCTATCTTCACAACAACTTCTGCTATCCTTTCATTGCCATCTTTTTCAAGAGTGAGAGATGACAACTGTTCGTTGGCTTGATTTTTCTTTAACTAAAAAATAGGTTTTTAAAACTTCAAAATAAATTTAATTACAGAAAGAAACTAGTGGCACACAAGTATAAACGTTATTTGAAGAACTAATATTTCGCTTCAACATACTTCCGCCAATTTCTCAGCCCAGAGATCAGTTATTGTTTTTCTTTCTGTGGCACGAGTTCGAGATTTCTCCGTTGCATTTGAACCCCTAAAAATTTATTAGTTAAAATAAAAACAAAAGTTGTATTCACTACCAACCTTCTCTCTAAAAGGGTAGACGGTCGATCTTTCTCACTGGCAGAGGTTCTTTTTTCTCGCTTCAATATCTTTTCTGTTTTACGCTCTGAAAAAAGAATATCTATATGACCATAACAATAGAATATAAAAAGTTTAATGTGAGTACCGTAATCAGTTTTTAATTTTGATGGACTAGGTGGCCCACTTCCACAAGGCGTCACATTAGATGGTGATGGAATATCCACAGAAAAATCGGTATTGCGCAAAATATTCGTCTAAAACGCATTAATAGATTTAAGTATTAAGTTATGATTTTCATTTCTATACCTCCTCAAAAGCTCTTTTTCTAACAACAGGAACAGTTTCAACCAACATCTCCGCTCGTTTTTTGCTTCTTGTACCATGATTATGTTGTGCCTCTTCACTCTGAACAATTATACTACAGCTAACAAACAGCAACATAGTGTTAATTCTCAGAAATATGATATTAAAATATAGTCATTAAATTTAATACCTTTTTGGGCCCAAGTAGACTGAGCAATGGAACATCTTCATCTTCATCACTCTCATTTCTACCAACTTCAGAACCGAATGTGACTGGTATAGAGGATACTTGACCCCCAATAGAAGAAGTAAATAACTGTAAGATAAAACAAATAACTTTTAGATTAAATAAGTGTTTTGTGTGTTCCTACCTGACTATCTGTTGATGATTCCTTGCCTCCCTCCGATTTCTTTCCAATTATTTTTGATAATGGTGCATCTAAATATATCAGCTTAAAAATTATCTTGATTTCAATAATTATTTATATACCTTCATCACTTTCTGCGGAAACAATTTCCTCCTTAACACAACTTGCAGATATTTTCCGTCGTTTTGCAGAGGAAGGATTTGAATGAGATAACTGGAAAATAAGATATGAGAACCGTCAAATAATCATCAAAAGATATGTTATATAAATAATACCATTGGAAACATACATTTTTTTGTTTAGACCTTGTTGATTCAATAGTTGTACTAACTGGATCAGATATCTCTACGGGTAAGTCTACCTGTTCATCCACTGTATCTGCTTTGATCTATAATTAAAAGTAAAATAAACTATAAACCGAGAAGTTAGTGATAAAACTAACACTTTTTCTCCTTGGCTGTTTCGATCTAGTCGAAGTTTTTTTACTTGAATGAACTTCAACAAGAGAATCATCAGTATTGGATACATTTGGCTCTGATTTCACTGCTGTAGCAGGAACTATCTAAATCCACTTAAATAATGGGAGCCAGGTGTAATCACTAGACTTAATAGAATACTTTTTATTTAACTAATTTTCTTTTCCATACCACAAATTGTTATAATAATTACTACAAAGGATTAAATTCAAGTGATACACACGTATTCTAAAGCAAAATTGTTCCACTCCTTGTTAAAACTTGATGACACAATTTCAGTTGGATGATTTACAACTTACACTTTTTTTTCGTGATACTCTTGTCTTTACAGGTGAAACTGGTGTGTTAGCTGCCTCATCATATACTTTTCCCAAGACAACAGCCTCAGCCAACCGGTCGGCCAACAACGCCTTCGAACCTGTTGTTGCCAGACCACGTAATTCCAATTCCTACAAAAAAACAACAATCGCTCACATTATAAATAATAAGATTTGGTATAATGAATTCTAAATAATTCCATAACTAACTTTTTTAAGTCTTCCCGTATCTAGTAGGTGTATCATGGTGGGGTTGAGAGTAGGTGTTTCACCATTAGCACCGCTTCTTCTGCTGCGGGTTGTCATTTTTAACAAGCAGAAACCTAGCCGTGACTTGCAACCGATAAAATTAAAAAAAACCTAAACAAAACCAAATGTAACTAGTGAATTAAAATAAATATTTCTTAGATGAATGATATAAAATTCATGTTATATTAGTTATAAACGTGGAAGTCTTTGGAAACATTAAAACAACTAGCTAGATTCCTTAACAGTATTGTATTGTAGATTAAGAATTTTTTGATAATTATGCAATGTATATTGGTTTATCTCAGTTTAAGCTAAAAAATTTAATAAATCTATGAACTTTGCAAAACCTAATGATATCACTATGAAAAACGTTTATATTATCACCTTCCAGTTGAACTAACTATTACGCAGTACTTATATTGCAGAAAAAATTCTATACAGGAAAAAATTGGAACAGAGAAAAGGAAGCATGAATGGAATAGCACGAACGAAATATTATTCAATCAATGGTATTATTTCATTTTAAAAGCAACAAAATCATTCAAATACATTCATAATATGTATAAACAGTTATAAATTATACAGATAATACCACACAGTAAATCTAAAAATCGAATCAACTGTATCCAGATAATAATTTGAAACATTAACAACTCTAGTTTTATAAAATACACCGAGATTACACTGAATACATTGCAGTTTTCGTCAATATACTTTATTGTATTAGCATAGTAAATTACCGAATGTATGATACATTGATGTCACACGCGTTTTTGTTTAACATTATTTATTTGTCAGTATTTTTACTGGAAGAGCTATTTCATAGTAATATCTGTTTTATTTGGATTAAGTGGTAAAATAAGATATTTAATCCCTCTTATTAATCATGTAAAAGTCATGAATATTAATTACCACTGATTACTATTTTCCAAACAATAATGTTTAAGAGTTACTTACATATAATTATTCTTTAATTTTCTGCATATTTTCAGTGGCAGTATTCATAAAATATCATCGAGTTGTGAGCTATTTTGAATGTAACGATCGTATAGATAAATGGATGGCGGACTATGTAGTTATATACTTGTTTAATCATTGTGGTATTTGTACGACTTTTATTATGATTAGTTGTAGAACAATAAGAAGCTGGTAGTTCTAAACAGTGATTTTAATGTCCACGAATGAAATTTTGTGGTAGGTATGGATAAACTCTGCGTATGTTTAGTTTATATTGCAAGCGTAAAGTGGATAAGAACTAAAGAATATAAATTACCTGTTATTCTCATGGATGAAAGTTGATAATATTAATTTGCAATAAATATTTATCTACTAATGAAACAAAAAATACAACCACAATATCAGTAATTGAAACGTGTTGGATTCATACGAACAACTATAAATATTTAATTTAAGATATCATATTTTAGTAGTTTTTGTTATCATGATGTAATTTGTTATATATTAGTAATAGTGGATTAACACATCTTTTCACAATTAATATAGTTTCTCTAAGATACGCTCTAGTAATTTAAGTCTTTGAAATCTTCAATGACAGATTACCATATATCTTAATTATCCTTGTTATATGTTAGTTGATATTTTATCATGTAACATTAGTATTAAAGCGAAATATTTGCTAAATTGAATTTAAAATTTAGAAGAGAACTCTTGTTTTCAAAGGAATAACGTTTTGGAAAGTGAAATTAGATATCTGGAGCAAGATCTCAGAATATTTGCACATACGACCCAATACTATTGTTATTATTCTTCATTTTAATATAAAATAGAAAGGAGCAAAATAGAGATCATCCATTCCACTATTAAAAGGTAACTGAAGAATAATGCGTAGGAATTCTAGTCATAAATGATGTCAATTTGTGTAATGTCTGTTGAATCTTCCGTAAGATGGATCCGTTTGCTTAACTCACAAGAAGGCAAACAGAATCTATGATGAAAATAAAGCTAAATTAGCAATTTTTTTACCACAAATAATGAAAAGATACCTAGCAGAACCGCAATCAGAAGTCAAGTCACACCATTTCTTCTCACAGCATAAGAGCCGATTACCGCAGTCACGATCAATTATGCACTCATTGTGCAAAATGGCTGTATATAGTTCAAAATTTGTTAATGAAATTAATATTAAGAGGACGACATAATTCTACCTTTAGCATTACTCGTCTCAACAACAACTGGTTTGTTCCGAATATTTTTTTTTGTATATTCGAGGTAGATCTTCCCAATTGAAAATCCTTGGGGAAAGTGTTGAGGTGATCGTCTATAATTAATTACTATTAAAATAGTAAAATGCAAAAATATGTAAATAAACCTTATATTTCTAGGGTTTTCCGTGTAGGTTACTTCATTCATAGGATACCACACTCCAGGCAAATGGTTTATTTCGTAACTAGCTGTAGGATTTACAGGTTGGGAAGTTGATGTCAGATGACTGGAGAGAGGCAGTAAATCCTAATAATCTTATTACATTATTATTACTAAATTATCATTTGAACAGCAAAATAGTATACTTTTTAATCTGCTTATAATTTTTAATAACATTCAGGAATTGTATGTGTGAATCTCTTTCTTCCTTGGTTGGCTTGACACTTAAAGCCTTCGGAGGTGAAACAGAATGTCCAGCCCGTTGTAACATTTGTAAGTTGGCAGAAATAGGAAATTCACGAGCATCAACGGAACTGCATGAGAAATTATATTTTAAAAGTACAAAAATATCATTTGTAAAACTTGGTTATTAATTATTATACACGTCTATGAAGTTTAAGCCTATAACAATAGCAGAAATGAATGTGGACTATGAAGCCAAACATCTACTGTTAAACTTTCTAATTACCATTTTTTAATATTAACTTACTCCGTTGGCAAAACCAACATTTGTTGATTTGTTTTCGTATTAGACCATTTTCTTTTCGACGTCGATTTAAATCCCTAAATTTTGTAGCATAACACGAACCTCGGTTAACATAAGTTGAATTTTAACTCACGTTTTCATGAGGAAGCTCGATCATCTTAATGAAAGGTGAAGAAGAGAAAAATGGATGAAGAGGAGATACCGCGCGATTAATATTCATCCTATCATTAAGTGACTTTGTTTCCAAATCTGTCTCTTATTGATAGTCTATCATATATCATATATTCATATTACCTTGAAACACTCTCTAATGAGTTTTCATTAGGTGGAGCAGGTGGTAAATCATTTAAATTACTTAGAGAAGATCCGACTATATCAGTTGCTACAGCTTCAGAAATTGGATTAAGCATAGTTTCCCCTAGAAAATGTCAATTTATTGAATCTATATTGACAGTTACATTTGTAGCACTATTCAATCGTAAGTTTTGCATATTTCAAAGTTATACGACTCAACATACTTTTATCAATGGCATTGAACTCAGAACTATTCCATTTCTGAATGGACATTTCTATTATCGACGTTGTGGATGACTCTTCTACCCCATGTGAGGTAGGTACTGTAGTCCTGGAGAATTCTGTATCTGTGATAGCAGGAATAGTGTCTAGAAAAACAAAACGAGCGAGCCCCCTGAAACCAAGAATGCAGAAATATTTGAAATAATAATATCAGTACAACCAACCTCTGTTTCAGAGTTCTTAGAGAATCAGTGGATACAAAAGGAAGTGTAGAAGTTGGAGGAAATGGAATATCTGTAAGCATCAACCTTATAGGAAAACTAAAAACAGTTATCCTTGTGCTTTTCTACTGTAGCATATAAAAATGAAGAAAAATAAAATAAAAATTTGATTGATAACGTACCATTATCATTTGAAATTACAAAAGAATCAGGTATAGAATTATGTTTGCGATATCTGCAATTAGATACTGAGAATATTAAATACACATAATTCGATTAATTAAATTAGAAGAAAAGAAAGAGAACCTAGTTGGTTTTTCTGGCAAGTACCAATAATCGCCATGTAAGCAGTTGAGATTAGAGGCACGAGTGTCAGCAGAAGAGCAAGGACCTGCGAATAATTGCATAGACAGAAAACATTGAAATTACAAATAGATTACCAGTTTTTTTCCGTATAAAATGTGCATGGCAGATGTTCTATTAAAATAACGCATGCATTCTTTACAGTTCATAGAATACGAAGTAACATATTATTGCGTTATAATGTGTCCATCGGTTTTGCAGTATATGCGAAAACAGTTTTCACATGAACCCTTCACCTTAACATAAATAATTTATTTCCGAATAAGAGAATAACACTTTTTGTGGTGAAAAAGAACTGTGCAAGTGTATAATAACCCGTGAAGGACAACTGAATAGAAAACAATATAGAACATTATATCGAAAAGAATAAAATGAATTACTTAGGACATCATTAAATATTTTCTTTAATGGGTCAAAATTATAATTGCGTTAAGAAATTAACGCCCGTGGAAAATCGTCATTTTTGATCAGGTGGTATACCTGGCCAGTTCACTCTTTCAACAGTATGTAGTTCTGCAGAATTCTGAGTGGATCGAACAACTCTGTGTCTCCCAAAATATTTCATCAGAGAGTTGGTCACCTGCAAACACAGCTCTATACTTCCACATAAACATTTTTTTTACTACTTTCACAAAGAAAACTTGGTGTTTTTAGTTGCTAACAATATTTAAAAAATCAAGATATATTAATCTTTTTTTCTTCATAAACTCAATTTATTGATAGGTGCTACATTTTCAGGCATCAATCCATCAGTTTCTCCTCTTCCTTTTTTTCTTTGGTTCCATTTTAGTTCTTCTTTTTCATCCAATATGTCGTCATCCGTGATCGCTTTTGCTGCTTCCGCCGTTGAAAGTTCTCCTGCATGAACTCCAAGACTGCGTAGTGACAGATCCACGGAAACTGGGTATTAGCATATTACATTAATAAAAATTAATTAGCAATAACTATTACAGTAATGGTAATTTTTAGGCAAAAATAAGACAATAACTATTGAACATATATACAAAAATTAATTATTTATCTAGGCCTAACTTTCCCCATCGCGTGAACCAGTATAGTCAGGATCAAATTCACAAATTCCTGATTGTCGCATGTCTTGTCGGTAGCCGAGACGACAGTTACATTTTCCTAAGTCACATAACTGCAAGGATTCAGGGCAATCAGAGTCCGACTCGCAAGCTAAATAGAATTGAGAGAAACGGATTGTTAAAGTAGTAAAAAAGAGAGTATGGATAAAAATAAAGGGATAAAGAGAAGATTATATGAGGAAAGCTAACCAATAGCTTGCCAGAGACATTGACAATCCTGACAGCCGTGTTCGTTAATGAAGATAAAACAGTTATGAGCACACGGCTTAGGGGTTGGACAACCTAAGGAATTAAAAAATTAATTTAATTAACACAGCCCATGTGTATTGGAAGTGTTATTTACGATATTCAGTACCTTCTACAGCTCCTCTCCTAGCTTGTGTCCTATTTTCCTTGGAGTTCAAGAGAATTGGAACGATTATTTCCAACGAATGGGTTTTCAGCATGGATGAATCTTCTTCAATTGTCGAATTAGAGTTAATTATACCAAGTACATTTATAGAATCGCTTATAGTTCCTGATTTGGAATCAGTTCTTTGTAATGCATGTAGCATAGTTTCTTTGACAAAATGCTTCTTATTTTGTATATTTCCATCAGATGTTTCTAATGATGCCTCTACTGATATAGTGGGTTTGTCTGAGGAAGGTTCAACTTTTTCTAAGATGTCTCCACTTCCCATAGTGCCTCTGCATTCTTTGTCACTGCCAATTTCTCCAGATACTTTTTCAATAATTCGGCCAAAATTTGTAGGCATTTCATCTGAATCACCTGACCCATCAATTACACTGCTGGTAGACTCATTATTAGAAAAAAGCTCAGTTGTATTTGTTATGAAAGAATCATTTGGTAATTCAGTCATAAGGAGATTGTTGATAGGTGCCTCTCCAGATGATTCAACGAAGGAATGACTTAAATTAGCCTACAAAAAAAGCCATGAAAAATTTTAAACATGCAAGATTTCCTTTTATACTGGGGATATTAAACAAATTGTAAATAAACCTCACCTTATCTAAATTAGTTTTATTCATTAATCCTTCTGTGTCAGTAGCAACAGAAATAGTGGCAAAACGTGAAGTAGAGGACAAAGACGAAAATAACGATGCTAAAAACCAAATATCATTTTAAAATTAAGTAAACTTTTAAAATTTTATTTAAAAACCAACGTTCTAAAGTCGGAAAAGGAGTATCTTTATCTTCTATATCCTTTTTTTCAGTTAAAAAATCTATTTTAGCTTCAGCGGTTGTAGAACTGTGTTCAACTGGTTTGTCACTTTTGCTTCCTGTGCTTATATTCAATACTTTTTCCAATTTACTATACGGCTTCTTTTTTGTAGGATCATCTTTAATTCCAGGCCACTGTGGTTTAACTCCAGGTGGATTTACGACAGTGACAGTAAGCGGTAATACTAAGGATCCTGTAACAAATAAAACATATTAAAAGCAAACAGTACAATAAAGGAAGTGCCATATATGTATACCTGTAAATTTTGGTTTAGGTATGCCTTGTTCCTTCAGCAATTCTCCTTCAAAATCATCCTCACTAAAGGTCTGTGGCACAGGCACCTCTTCTCGCACAACAAATTGATCCGAGAAGATGTCGCTCTACACAAGAGTATAAAACTTAACACTTTTAGGACTTTTCTTTACCCTATTTTCTTTACCCACTGTAACAGTAAATGGCTCTTCTTCTGCATTTTTCCATTGTTTCCTAGTAGTTCTTCCCATTACAAATGTGGCGTAGAAAAACAAAAGTATAACCTTCATTTTGATCATGTATCTCTAAACTATAATGAGTAATGCAAACATCAAATACTGTAAGTTGTTTGGACTTTAAAACATAAATTAGGTTCTGAATCTTTGAAGAGACACTTAAATAGACAGCTAGGAGGGGAAAATAAAAGGAAATTTCTGAACTGGTTAAAATTGCATAGTGGACAACATGGAAGTCGTCAAACCACTCGAGGGCAAGTTTTCCACATGAGGATCCGTTAATTAATACTACAGTTTACAATAGGTAATATTTTTCAATTAATTTCGACGAGAAAATGTATCAATAATTTTGATTAAATAAATCAAGGCTTACTTCAGCTATTGAACGTTTCAAACTGAAAGTGGGTTAGTGACAGTGAAGAAGAATATGTTGGACGTAATTACCATCCGAAGGTTGCGAGGATAATAGACATTACGATGAGGTTCACTATTACCGCTCAAGGAAATCATAGCGAAAAATCGATTATTCATATAAGCGTATCAATACATAGAAGAATAAGCATATCTTTGAAACGGTAATTATGAGTCCATCAAAGCACATACAAAGTCCGGAAGTGAAGGAACAGGGAGTCTCCCGTTCCTTTTAAGACCACGGAGGCCACACTCTCAGCGAACGAGTAGCTAAAGAGGACGAAAAACCAGCTAGACAAGACAAAACTGACAACGCTGAACAGCCTGCTCGCAATGACGCTCTCCACTCAAACGTTCCGCCCATACAAAACATTAAGCTCTACTAATTAACGCCTACAATTCAGTCGCGATGAATCCAAACACTTATTAGAACCTTCTACAGGTTTACCTGAAGTCATTTCTAACCTCAGCACACTATAAATCAACACGATATGGACTATTTTATGACATCAGCAGAGAAAACAAACAGCTGAAGTGATTGTATATGCATAAGTAAACCATTCAGTAATATTAAGTGCAGTATATATAAATATATATATATATATATATTTATATCATATATATAAATATATAACACCATTCCATTGATTGAATTATTTTAAAAAAGAAGAATCAGTGGAGTGACAGACATGTACAATGACAGATCATTAGGAAAGAACAAAAAATCAACTATGTGGTTTAAAGCCACTAACATTCTAATTAATACGCATATAACAAGAATTACGAATGAAGCAAGATAGGCAAAATTCAGAATACCCGACTGTGGAGGACTAATCTATTTCCCTATAATTGTACCTACTTTACTTTCCGTAATGAACCAAGCAATAATGTTACCACCCATTTAATGGGGGAGGAGGCGGTGGCGGCGGAGGAAGTAATGAACCACCTCTTCCACGTGGAAAGATAACTGGAGGACGACTGCGTATTCCACGTGGTACTTGAGGATGAGGCATTCCGCTACGGCCTCGAATTATTCGGGGATTTGAAGAGTGCATAGCACGGTAAGGAGGTAAACCTCGTGGCGGCATTGGATAGCCATGCATAGGTGGACGCCATGGTCCAGTTCCGCTACCACATCGATTTCCTTGTCCTTAAAAGATATTGAACAATTAAAATAGAGAAAAAATGGCAGTTAATATTGGCTACCTAAGGAATCTCAACCTAACCTCCATGACTATTATATCCATTTCCATATCGGAAGTAATGCCCACGAGAAGAGCGCCCTCTTGTATATGCATTGGCAAATTTTTGACCACCATACCTCCCTGCGTATTCGTCATTTGCGCAATGATTCCATTCCCAGTTAGGCTTCTCTCTAGTTGACCAATCTGTTGAATGTCCTTCCGTCCAGTCGGTATTTGTCCAATCTGTGCTCCTTTCCCCCTCCAAATCACCTTCCTTGTGTTTAAGAGCGAACTTTTCATGTTTTTGATAGGGATCAACATTTGTCGTTGGCACCTCTCCAAACGAAGTTACTGATCCAATGATGTCCTTTTTCAAGTATTCACTCTCGCTAATGTTGGCTTCCCCGTCATCACAAACATCCATTCTGTCTTCACCACTATCTTCAACAACTTCTCTTTCAATTCCCCCATATTTTTTTCTATTATTTGACTCGAAACTCTCACCTGCAATACTACTATTATATACACTTCGACAATAATGCTAAAATGACTGAATACAGTTATACACTTTTTACCATAATAGTCATCTGCATAATTGGTTCCATCGTAGCTAGTAGTGTTTGGCCATTTCTGTGATAACACTTGGTTATGCTCCTTTGTGCATTCTTCTCTTCTGTCCAAAACACTTTTTTGTGTTTCAACATTATGCTCAGTACTTCCAGAATTACGCAATGACGATTCTGCAGTTTATTCATATAATAAATTTCGTCATAAATTAATAATTCCATGACTTACTTGTACTTCCATTAAAATTAGTTTCTTCAGAAAGTGACATGTCAGAATCACTGCTCTGCAGTGCCAGCTCAGCATTAACCTTAAAAAAATTGGTTAGATTTTGAATGATTTATACACTAGTAACCTTTCATAAAAACACCTTAGCTTCAGTTTCTTTATTTGTTACACTATCGCATTGCACGTCCTGTTGAGTATGCCACCTATAACAAAGGTTAACTAGGCAGAAACAAAAAATAAGAATACTTATCAAACCTCGTAACGGCAGCTGGAGATTTCTTTGTTAGCTCGCCAAGATTTACTTTATTTACACTGTTCTGAGATATCTCTTGTCGTTTCCGCTCCTTTAATTAGTTATTTAGAAAAATACGAGATAATACATTACATTCTTACAAACCCGTTCTTCGCCTCGTTCAACTAAAAGTCGCTCCCGCTCTTCCCTCTCCTTTTGTCTTTCAGCTTCACATTCTCTTCGTTTGGCTTCTCGCTCTATCCTCCGAAGCTCTTGAGCATCAGGAGTTACAGACCTGAATTTATATAGTTTATTTTCAATAACTGTAAAAAATTACATGATCATAACGAACTTTAAACTGTCTCAAACAAATGAAGAACATTTGCTCAAGACAACAATTAATAGAAACGATAATTGAAGGATCAAAAAATTACGCCGCACACCTAGGTGGAATTCGCGCCCCAGGCAATATTCGTTTTCCCTGAAGTCCAGCTCCAGGTCCTATATAAACAAATTAGTACCTATAAAGTTCTTGAAAATACAATTCATAACAAATAATAACAACTTACGGGCAGCACCGGGACGTAAACCAGGCTTTGCTCCAGGAAGTGGACGATGTTGAGAACGAGGGGGCGCTGAAAATAAAAACATGCATTACGAGCAAAAAGAAATATCACAATCTGTTGTAATTTTGAAACAGTAAACTGTAACGGCCTATTATTCTACATAAGCTTAACTACCTCTAAAAAGCTTACATGGAGTTGGAGTTCGTGGTACATCATCTGATCCTTTTCTAGAACGGCCTAAACCTGGCATTGTCGGGCGAGACGAATGTCTCCTGTAAACGGAAAACAATAAATCACACCTAAGTAAAATAAAATTAAACTAACCATTCATTATCTTCAAGAAATTGGGCTGGTATAGGTGGAACATCTACACCAGTTGAAGTCATTTGATTAAAATAATCGATATAAGAACGTCGGTCTCTTTTCCCTCCTAAATCGGAACTTTTCACAAATTCAAGAAATTTGAATTATGCCTGTAATAAATCAGTTGAAAGTTTCCAGTACCAAATCCAGCTGCTCCATGGTTTTCTGGCAAATAGCCACTAACAACGCTTGGTATTTGTTCCGGTTCTGCCTATAAAATTAATCGCATGAACTAAAAAAGATATTTGTACCACCAAATATAACATAAATGTAATTAAGCTAACCTGAAATGTCTGCGGTTGTCCTGACCCCGTCATGGATGCATTACTAGTTGAGGAAGCGTTTAATGGTGTTTGAGCAGGTGGAGGTGGAGCCATAGCTACGGCGGAGTATAAAGATAGAGCAGCTGATTTCTGCATATTATATGTAGCTTGGGCAAAAGGGGGTGGAGCATGTGGACGAGAAGGTACACCCGATGTGAACGGAGGCCCAGGAGGAACCATCATAGATGTATCTAAAAATGACTTTATAAATATAAGTTATCATTTTTAAGAAGAACAAAAATATACTTCTGAACTGAGGAGGCATTGGTGGTGGTGGAAAAAACGAGGGAACTGATGGGGGAGAGACCGGAACTACTCCTGGAACACTGCGAAGCAATGTTGATGAAGGTGGCGGACCGCATAAGAGTGATGGACCTGAGAAATAGGTGAATTGTGAGTATAACAAATTTAATACCTCCAAATACCCATTTTATTAGTTTATAACACACCTAAACTTGGAGTAAACAAAGTTTGCTGAGAATGGAATATATTTTGAGCAGAAATGGACGGAGAAGATAATGTGGAGCCACATGATATAGGCGGCCTATTTGGTGGTAGTGTATCCATTGAAGGAAGCACAGAAGCTGATGGCGGCGGAGGAGGGATGGGAGGTACACTCAGAAGAGCAGATTGCGAACATAGTGGTGGTGGTGGTGGTGGCGGCGGAGGAGTACCAGCCATATTTAGAGGAAAATCTGAGATATGTATTATTTAAAATAATTTAGATAAAACAAAATGAACTTTTATAAACTCTTAACAGTAGTGTTTTTACCAGTGACGTGGTTTACTCTGGCTTTATTCCTAACCCAAAAGAAGCACCATAACTTACAGTAATGGCAATAATTTGAGTCCAGAATTGTGATCTATTCTAATTGCGATATGCATTCATTAATTCTTATTAAAATTGCTATTCTAGTAGTTATAAAGCTTACTGGATGGGGGTTGTGGTTGTACCAACATATTGCCAGCAGATGATTGAGGAAGCGGAACTGAAGTAGAGATACCAGAGCTAGAACTTAGTTCATCCAATATTCCTTTGGCCTAGAAATAATGTACTTAATCTAACACTCATCAACTATAATAAATTGTTATAACAAGAACAAAGAGTTACCACTGCACTAGCGTCATTTCTCTTGTCAGCCTGAGTCGTATCTGATTCAATACTCACAGAAGTAGGGAACATAATATTTCCTGTACATTCTGCTACCTAAAATAAGATTCATCCACTTAAAGGCTTTAATAAACATTCTTTACATCATGCTTTTATTTTTAAGTGTAAACACTAACATTAACTTCAAGAGGAACTGGGATTAAATGAGGCGGAGTTTTCTTGAGTGCTTCACAAATAGGAGTTGGCACAAGGGGAGGAGGTGGGGGAATAGATTCAGTCTTACATGTAGCTGGCTGGTAATATAAAATAATAAGCATAATCAAAGATAATTCAATTTTTTTATAATACAAACCGATGGGCTAGTTTGATAATGTGGATCACTATTGCCAGCTTCCACTATTCTTCCTTGTAATGGTGGTGATGAAACAGAAGAACACGCCCTTAGCTACAATAATTTTCTAATAAAAAAGAACCATTAACATTAAGAAATTAGAGATACCTTTGTGAGAAGATCTCCTGCTATGCCTATGAAGCTTGTTGGTTTCTCAGATGAATCAAAGTCTGAGGGAGAAAATGGTCGATCAACAGCACAATCTTCTTGATGTGCTCGAGATGATAATGAGGATTTGGGTACACACTCCGGTTTTTGAATTTCTTGAGCCAAAGAGAGACCATAGTTATTAGATGATGTTAATCTATAAAGCAAAAAACTACTCCATAATTTAATAAAGTTTTTATAACCAACTTTTTACTCTCGGCCTTTCGACGTTTTTCAGACTGGATCTTTTCCATCACTTTCTTTCTTATCACATCTCGATCCTTTTCTGTGAGAGTAGGATTTCGCATAAATCGTGCAACAACTTCCTTGATTTCTTCTGCAAATAAAGAAGTTGTACTCTAAGAATTGTGATAAAAAAAATGGAAATAAAGCTGTACTTGGGTTATTTGTCAGTTGTATGAAGAGCAGTAGATCAGGAAGTGTTTCAATTTCATCTTGATTCGGTACTACCGAATTAATACGATCGGAAGATGTGGTGCTATCTTTATCTTTTCGGAGCATCTCGAAGAATCTAAATATTGCAATTACTTATTTTCAGAATTAATTATGAAAAGTTAACATACTTAGTGGGAAGTAAACTATCTTCATGTGAGTCAGCGTGAGTTTGCTCTGAAGAGATCACTTCTGTTTTTACTGTATGAATTATGTCTTCAGAAACCTTCCTTGCTGCTAAAAGTCCAGACACCTTGGCAGCCAAAGAATCCGGTAAAGTACTTACAATGTTTGGAGCAAAATTTGCTGTCACTGGAAGCAAATATTTAAAGTCTCCAACACTTTAAACATTTACGATTTTCTAGAAATTGTTCTTACCATTAGATTTTACTGATTTACAATCGCTAGGAATGTTTGCAGAATTAGACATGCCTGACCAAAGAGCGTCATCTGAACCGCGAGAAGCTATATCCGTTCGAGGAGAGCTTAAAATCACACATAAACCAAACGAAGAATTGATCTAATTCCAAACGTACTCCTTATTCTGTGAATTCTGCGAGTTTACACGAGACGGTGAGACAGAGATATCTTCTTTTTGAGCATTAGATACATGAGTAGGACTTATAATTTGCCTAAATTCGAAATGTTTGGATGTAAATAGGACCAGAAGATGCTTGTAAACTAATATTACATTTAAAAACTATCTTACCTGCCCCATTCCTTTGATCGATGCCTCACCATAACACATACAACCATATCTGGATGACGAATAGCAATACCAGGTCCATCAAATGGTAATAAAACAGCTAAAATATGAATTTTGATCGTAACAAAAAGAATTTTTAATAGGAAATAACTGTGTAACCTGGTGCTTCTTGACGAGCTGGTAATGGAAGCAAGTAACCGTCCTTAATATTTGAATCATCAGGTACATCAAACACAAGATAACGGTCCTTCGATAACATGTCATCAAAAAGCGAAAGGAAACGACGCTCGCCCTCCATATCCACTAGAGAAGAAAATAGATAAAAATCTAAGCAAAAAATACGACATAATAACGAATCCGTTTAAACCAACAGGGCTTTTCAAGTTGCATTACAATAACGTCTTTCATTCCAGCTTTTCTGAGGGAACTCAAGTAATCGAAAACAATAATGGGTTGAATACGACCCTAAAATTTAAAATGATTAGCTTAAATACGACAGTCTTACCAGATGTAGTTTAAAAGTAGAGGAATTATAACCTTTATCTTCAAACTAGTCGGCAAATCAGTAGATAGTTGGAAAGCTACTGGATTGGATAGAACTGATAATGAAGATACAATAGTCATTTGTCCCATACTTACTTGTCCGTGCCAGACAGTTAGCGACCTGTTGAGTTCTCATATTTTTCAATTACAATAGTGGTAACTTGTATTTGCAAAATAAATCATGAAAGAATCCATCACCTATCCCATGGATTCGGGTCGAACTTCGCAAGGACACTCTGTGATGAACCAGGACGGCCAACGCCATCTCTCCATGATTCGCTTCTCTCTGGACGCTCACTGCGCCAATCCTCCTCCCTATGACTAAAAGTGTTCGATTTGAATATGAACAAACAACTAACTATAAATGTCATGTTTGTGAACTCAAAAAATGTGATAAATAAAACACACATAGTACCCTTCCAACTATCTGTAAATATAGGAGAGTCCCCAGCACCACCATAATCACCATCTGAGTCATATGCTGCACACGTACTCTTTGGACTATCCTACAACATCGCAAGTTTTCGAAGAAAAACTCCTTTAGAAATAAAGAACAACAACGAACCTTAACGGTATTCATTTGTTCAGTTAGCGAAGAATCCTTCATGCTAAAATCGCTGCAGGGAGCAAATCGATCAGGGATGTCTCCTTCGCGTTCAACACCAAATATTTTACGAGACTAAAGGCAATTAAAGTTAAATAATAGTAAATTAACTATAGGAAAAACTAGTTGTATGATTAATGTACCTCACGACGTTTTTTCTCTTGAACTCGCGCTTTTTCTTTCTCCTCTCTTTCCCTTCGTTCTTGTTCAGCCATTGTTTTTTGTTTAGCCAAACATATAGAGCAATTTGCATCATAGAAATGACTTAAATGCTGCACTGTAGTATCAGTTTTTCCATCACCAAGAATGGCATCCAAGGTAGATCCCTGTGTATATAAATGATAGATGCATTACAACAGCAACTATCAAGTATGAAATAAACAAACAGCGGTTGTAGTTGATGGTTTAGTAACTGCTGTCGTTCGCTTGTAAACCTTGGTAGCTGTTTTCTCCCCAACATATTCACTATTATTTACAATATTGTCATCTTCTATAGTTTCCATAGGTGCACGTATTGCAGAAGGTGAGTCTGAGAAATTTATGAAACAAAACTCGTATAGCCGACGAGCTACGTACTTAAATACAATTAGCAAGGAATATATAATTAAATACCTGCATCATTACTTGCATTTTTATTCCCTTCAGATGGAGGTGTAGCATACTCAGCACTGCTTAACTGTTCAGGATCTAGGGATGCTGCTTTTTGGACAGATAGCTGGCCACTCAGAATACGATAGAAGAAACCCTTAGATAAATATGTATAACATGATTATAAAATTAATTACATAAACATTAGACTAACTTTATTCCTTATTTCCTTAACTTGAGTAAGAAAATGTTTGCACCACATCTTGTAGCGAGGTAATGAGGCATTCTGTTTGCATACACGAAACAGCTCCATTTCTAGTCGTTCAGAAACTTCTTTACAGTCTTTCATTCGAAATACACTTCCAGCACGCTTTACCCTAGATTATCACATCCCTTACATAAAGTGGCGGATACAGCGTCAACTATTAATAAATTTCTACCTAGTTAACAATGCATCTGATAATGCTCGTCGAACATTCAACCTAATTTGATCAGAATCCTTCGATAAAACTTTTGAAGCGCGAGATGATTCGGTCCCGGAATTAGAAGCTATAAATGCTTATATTTTGAAGTATTTAACTATACTTTTTCCATGTAGTCATTCAAAAATACCTACTCTTTGTTTCTGGTTGCCTGGTAGGTAAAATTGGAACGAAATCTGGACACTGACGAAGAAATGACGCCAAGTGTGATAGCACAGGACCCGAAGGCAAAACATGACCATCAGCTCGCATCAATGATATCGTTGCAGTTGCGTCATTCATAACCTTATAATATGAAGATTATGAAGAAATACTAAAATTAATTAAATACATAGAAGTTTTCATCAAATTTATAATTACAGTTAAAAATGTACCATTCGTGCTTTCTCTACACGGCCCTCTATACACGTCATAGAGCACCATACTGAATCAACCCCCAAATCCTCAAGCCAATCGTTCGTACAGTTAGCCATCCAACGTCCACACTCAGCGCAACATCTGACACAATTGAATTGTACAACAATGCAGGTTTACAAAATAATACATACCTTTCACCTGGTGCCGTTTTTTTTCTTTTAATGGCTTGTTTGTTTTCGGATAAATCTCCTTCGGGTGAATTGGAGTCATATCTATATTAATAAAATATGAAAAAAACATATCCACATCAAAACCTCAATAACATTAATAGTATAGCCTTGCACGTAATTTTAAATATTAGATAAAATGTTGCGAGGTTATAGGTTAAACTTTCCTTTATTCGCAAAATAGCATTAAGTCAGTTATATAACGGATATTGACATATCATCAAAATGTAAAATTCGTACAAAAGTTACACAATAATGCTTTCATCATAAGGTTGGAATTACTATTTACCTCTGAGAATGTGGTTCACATGCAGCTGGCGATCGTGGAGAAAGTGAGCTTGCCAGATTTCCAGTGTCTTCATGGATTACACTCTGCTCCTTTTCTAAGCCTAAGAAAAGTGAAGAGTGTATTAAAGAAGTTTCAAATATAAATATCTTCAGCATAAGATAATAAAAAAGAAAGGCCCACATTCTACATTTTCACTAATCTGTGACTGCGACAGTTGTACAATTTCAAGTCGAACCATACGAAGTCTAAAGTAACTAGATATCTCAGCAACTGACCATCCACCAATGTTGGTTGAAATCTTTGGATCCTGCATGAAAAATATACGCATAAGTATATAATAAACTATTATCATAAGAAAAAAAAATCCACAAACAAGATCATATTCTTCAATCTTCAGGTTGCAAATATTACTATCTTGATTCTCTTCAGTTAGAATAGTTTCCATTACAGGGGTATCTTTCAATTCATCCAAAATATTCTCAGGATTTTTTCCATTGTATTCCAACGAATTAACATCTGTTGACTTAGACAGAAGCGTTTCCTCTTTTATACTCTCCATGTCTTTCTGTTCTCCAGCAATCATGTTATCCAGAAATGCTAAAGGAAAATAATATTAAATAAATAACTTCTTACAAATTAAAAATGCAAAACAGACCATCGGTTATCGCATTATCATCATCACAGTATTGTGTAAATTCAGGAGTCTTTGGACGAGATGGACTTCGTGAGACCTGTTTAGAATTAAGATAAGGTAAAAAATGCCATGGATTTAGATATTGAACTCGTTTAAAATAAATTTACCTTCCTTCGCTTTTTTTTTGAATTTGGCAAGGCATGAATGCCTTCAGCAAGACACCCAGCATCCTTTTTTAAAGATCCTTCATTTTTATCACTTTCCCTATCCACCCTCCTCTTTGTGGTTTGGCACGATTTTGAAAAGCGATCAAACTGTAAAAACAAAAACATTAGAGAAGATTTTCTAGTTTATATACAACTATACTTAAAAAATAAACGAATAAACCCAGCATGACTGGATATTGGAGTGGCAGAAAATTTTCAAGTAGAAGTTTTTCTAAATTAGTTAAAGATTAAGTTCAGCGCAAACCTTGTGAATATAAACCATTTCATACATTATTTGTCAACAACATGCAACTAAGATCCGATTCTATATAACACACCCATTAATGACTCGTACTATACCCAGTTTTACTATGCATTTAGGTTATATTATTTCCTCTGCCATAGATTAAACAATTTATAACAAATGAGTTTGCAGTATGGTTAACTTAATTTTAATATGATAATTGCAAGAAATAAACAGAACTTATAGAGCACTTTTAAATGGCAACTATCATTTTTTAAATCGTAGACCAAATAGAATTATAATGCAATGGCTAATATTAATACTAAACTCTGCAATTAAGAAAACGCACCGAACTAGCGGTACTAGCCGCTATCTGAATTAGAATGTCATGATCCACTAAAGGCGTTGCTTCATCCAAAGACTTATTTCGGTGGTCGACGTAAAACCGCATGTATTCTGCTCTTGCAATCTCAACTTCCATAGCACTGATCTCTAACATCTAGAATAAATAATAAATACTCTTTATAATATTGCTATTAAATTATGTTGTAGCGATTCCAGAATTTTAAAAATATTAGTAAATACAATATATAATCGAAATTACTTTTTGAAAAGACCTCTTATGAGAACATAAAATAACTAGGAAAATTAATTTTACATTATCACTTGTATAATGAAATAACCTTCGGTTTCAGATGGTCTTTAACGATGCACTTCCTAGCCCTAGGGTTCTTATTACGCCCAGATAATCTAAAACCCAACGTTATCAATATTATGACTTAGAACACCAAAAACAGTAGCACCAACACCATCTAATAATACATCATTTCACACAAAATAATTAAGAAGTAACATACTTCTTATTAGTTGTTTCCATGGATCCTGATGTGGAGGGAAGGTTATGTTCTGTTAATACAACTATTCATTGAACAATACTTAATTGTATTGTAATGCTCATACACTAAGCTACTAGCAATGAAAACCAGAGAAACATGAAAATCAAAATTTACATTGAATTTATACACTTTAAAACTATCTGGATTCCAATATCAAATCTAGGAATCAGAGAAATTCAGCTAAATTTTACCTTCTATTAATGAAGTATTATGATCGGAGCACGATGGAATGGCCTGAAATATTCCAACTTTGGAAATCCTCAATGAACTAATCATTACTATAAGTACTCAGCTACTAATACGCTATAATTATGAGTATAAAAAAGTTCTTCCTACGCAATCTCCAAAGAAATATATGGAGAAGTCACGATTATTTACAAACAGTTATGGGTCACCCCCAGTTATTCCAGCCAACAATCGGAATGGACTAACGGGATCGGTATCGCAGATACGTGACTCAGAGTAGGCTTTGTCCGACTCTTTGACTTCACGAATCTGGATATAAAATCATACAAACTCTATGACTAGCTCATTTAAACGAGCCCTTAGATAAATTGCTCACCGTATTTCCGGATTCCATTTTATACTCTTCCAATATAGTTCTTTAAAAAGTATACATCATAACATTATAACGGAATATATAGAGTAAATCTAAATTAAACATTAATTTTGGATTTCACTAAGCATTTAAACTTTTATTAAATCTTAGATGGTATCACTTCGAACTCAAGGATAGAAAGGATAACTATAAGATCATAAGTGCACTAGAATAGTTCTGTATTACACATCTACAAATTCGTTAAAAAACGTGAAAAGAATATCCCTTCTGTTTTTTTAAATTCAAATAACGCTATTATTTTAAATTTAAACTGAGGTAGAGTTGCATCACAGCTTCAGAAAAATTGAAAAACTAACAATGAATAATAAATTTGTGGAAGTATTAAATACAGTGACAACCTTGTTATATATTCGTTATAAACTACACGAATCAGAAGATGCATTACAAACACTACACTATATTAATGTCAATATTGCCGGAACCCAAAGATAATTAGTTTCTTAACTCTCGTGCAATACACCTTTAATAACAGAGTTCGTTACAAGGCCAATAATTTAAAACATGCAAAACGTGAATGCCCCTTGTTATATATTTTCCTACCGACTGTGTGATGTGATAACGATCACATTTGGAAGGATGTGAATATGAATCAGTAAATTTAAATCGAGATATCTGGGTTACTGCTAATCGTGGAATAATGTAGTGTTACTGGAACAATACTATACTTCATAGACGTTGCTAGAGAAAATATTTATGTAGACACCTTGACTGTGGATAGACTTCTTTTAACTCACTTGCGATCAGCTACAATTAAGTTGCTTCTAGCTGTCCACGATAATTGCTAGGTAATCCTAAGTGGATAATATAACAGTTATAATGCCTATTTCAAATACTTTTAAAATGGATTTATATGTCCGTTCTGTAAATTAGTTAACCATATTGATAGTTGGGTGACCTCATTAATCTAAGTGGACGTCTTTTATAAATACAAATTAATCAAACTACTTAGTCCAGACTTTCAATATAATTCATTGGAAAAAATCATAAAATTTCTGATTGATTTATATAGAAAATTTTATTATTGGTTCTAGAATATTATTCTTAATAGCACTTTTCTTGGATACCATAAATTAAGTAGAAAACAACTGCTCTACAGATATAAACCACTTATGCTTTCAATCAGTATTTTTCATGTCTGGAATTATCAAAATTATCTGACCAAGTAGACTATCTCTTGTTCAAGCTTCAATACGATCGGCTGTATTCCTTTCACATCTTCAGACGGGTATATATAATTCATCTTAATAATCACTACCGTTGACGTGCCAGTAGAGGTGAATCTATAGATAAGTAGTAAATTACGAAGAAAGAGGATATAATAAGTAAATTATTATTCCTAAGCGCAAAGAGCTGTAAAGTTGGAAAACATGGTTAAAACGGGAGGGATTATTCTAGGATGGCTTCCGTGGAGATCGTTTTAGAGAGAGATCGTCTGCCATCCGTAAACGATGAAATTAAAGGAGACGATCGGACATATAGATTATTACAAATTTTGGGTGACGGTGGATATGGGACGGTATTTCTCAGTCAGGATGGAGATAGGTATGTTTATAATACACTATGTTTTCTCACTTTTCTTTTTATCTATAAATACATCTTTTTATGTATAATTTTTGTTTGTCTCCTAGATATGCACATTTTTCGTTAATGTAATCTTTATCCTGTATAAAAATTGGTAACCTAAATGGCATAATACAAGAAGGATCGCAGTGAAGACAGAGAAGTATAGCAAGTCGATGCTTCATATTGAGGTTAACGTACTTAAAGCAGCAAATGCTGCTAAAGCCAAGCACTTCTGTGATTTAATTGATTACGTAGGTGTTAATATAAATAATTTCAACCCTTTGTTTTTATATAGATTATAAAAAAATTATTGCTTACAAAATTTGAGGGCTCGAATAAGCCAGATTACGTGTTTATGGTAATGACTCTTCTCTACAAAGACCTACATAAACTTAGAAGTGAAATGCCGGAGAGGAGGTTTGGTATCAGCACAGCTCTTCGTTTGGGGATGCAAGCATTTCGAGTAAGTGACAAAAGCAAAAATATATTTCTCAGACGTTTATCATCATCATCCTAATTTTTTCATCTATTTATTATAGTATATTTTGTCATCTAATCCAGGCTATTGAAGAATTACATAGGATGGGTTTCATCTCCCGAGACATTAAGCCTGGCAATTTTGCACCTGGACAACGTTCCAACAAGCAAGGAAAGATCATCTTTATGTACGATTTTGGTCTAGCTCGCCGGTATATCGACAAGGTTTATGAATTACACGTTAAAAATGTCAATAAACCCACAAAATTTCCTGAGTTATTCACAGTGGAAATTTCAAAAATGATTAGACTTTAGATATACTATTGCTTCATATTACCAGGCCCATTTTTCAGTGTAATAATGTAATTCCATCTCGAAAAGAGATTGGTTGGAGAGGAACAACTCGGTATGGCAGCCTCAATGCACATCTCAGGCTGGTCTGTATCGCCATGTAATTTGTAATTGACAAAATTTGGATGTAAAATGACCTTATTTAATACTCAGCTTTTTCAATGAATATATAATTTAATATTGTAGATAAGAGTTTCAGGACCTCGGTCGGCGTGATGACCTCGAAAGCTGGTTCTACATGTTGATCGAAATTACCCGTGGCACACTTCCTTGGCGTCTAGTGACAGGTGTTTCTCTACTTTTCACTGAACTAAAATGGTAATAACTTGTGGATCCTAATTAACTTAAAATAATTAATTATCTAAAACTGGATTTTAATCTTCAAAAATTATTTTTCTAAACTATTGTGGTCAAAATAGTAGTCTAGCTAATTTAAAATAAATGGAAATTTTATTTAAGTTCTTTTAATTGTAATACATGAACTATATTAATTTCCATAACTTCTGAATATTTAATTGTATTTTATAAGAAATTATATTTTGCTCTCAGCTAAGATCTTAAAGTTTGCGCTATTATAGAGAAAAGAGCATCTAAAGGTAGTTTCTTATAAGAACCTTTATCAATGGGTTAAGAATGTTGTTTCGTAGAATAGGCGGAATACCACTGTTCGTTTGGTTTAGTATAGTTTTGAAGATTGGTTCTCTTGCCCAATAGTTGGATTCACGTAATTTGTTTGGAAAATGAGAAATATACGCTTTTACTATAAAATCAAAACGGTGATTTATCAATCGACTTGCAGTTTTTGATGCTTTTCCTCATCTGCAATCAAGGATTAACATTGAAACAACTTATATGGTTGTGATAAATACTGATATTTTGTAGTTTTCTTACTCTCATATGCAAATAAATGAAAGCTTTTGTAGGAATTTCGTAAAAAGCTTTCCATCACGAATGGTTGCTGTGTTGGGGGTCTTCCAAGATCTCGTATCTAGTGTATTTATCTAAACTTCTAAAGACCGTTAAATTAATTTATATATTTTATACTGAGACAAAATTCAGAACTACATATCTTAAAAGTGATCATATATTCACTTAGAACACTATTTAGTATGCGGAATCTAAGCAGCTTATTTTGGCTTACACGTTTAATTTTACTTATTTTATTTCGCTCTCGGATAATTTATCAATAAGTAATTACATTTTTTTAAAGGTATATCAATTTCCATAGTTATTTTGGGTGACTAAAATGCCACTTTTGCTAGTGAGAATATCGCATCACTAAAATGGCTAGATATTTCACGATGAATAACACTAAACTTAAATAGCATATTTTCAATAATTCTATAATATGTTTATGTTGGTTGTAGATAGAACTGCTGTACAAGCTGCTAAACAGAACGGTCGTATCGGAGCAGGTCGAACGCAGATGTTGTTTGAGACACCTAAACAGTACGATCTTCTCTTACAGTGGATAGATGCTCTAGCCTTTGAGGCCACTCCCGACTATGATAAGATCTACAAGCTGCTTGATGATGTACATTAAAATGACCTTGTTTGTTGAAAAGAATGGTGTTTTGACATAATATAACCTTTCTAGCTACGTGAAGAGAAGAACATTCGAATGAATGAGCATTGGGATTGGGAGGATGAAACGTCTTGCTCGACAACTACTAATACCGTCACTAGCTATTCAGAAAAGGAACTAAGGGCTAAGAAGGAAAATAAGTAGTAATGTCATAGTCGCTAATTTCTTGTTCAATAATTTTTTTATAGTGTGCACGATAGCATAGTACCTTAGAATCTCGTAAAGTTATAACTTGACTAAATCATTGGGTTGCTCTTGAATTTTGTCATGATGCTTTAATGGAGCGAACAACCAGTGAAAAAGATTTACGTTTGAAAGACTAATTGTATTCCAACTAATTTTCTGTGTCCTCATCGATCGTGAGATGCATTTCGTTCATCTTCTTACCATCACTCACCAATCAACTTTTTAAACATAAGCTGTTCAAACTTGGTCGAGATTTATAAATGACTTTCCGTATTTTTAAGGACATACATTTTTATGCAAAGGTTAATCAGAGTTGTTTGAAGTTAGAAATATGTTAGTTATTGTTCTTTACCCTAACACTAAGAAGCATAAAGGAGTCCATGACATTGCACTCCTATACTTATGAAATAGCTTTATGCAACTATTACTAGAATTAATATGCCACTGCCATTATAAAATAGAGTACAACTCAGCTAGAAATGAATGTTACAAAATTAACTTGAATTTCAACCAAAAATTATACTATATATACATCAACAGCTTTATTATATGAAAAGATTGTTAGGTTTATAATAGATGAAGTTTGCGTTTAATCAAGTTATTACAAGGAATAAAGTTCATTTATTTATTGATTTGACTATTTTCGCAATGATTCAATGGCAGTACTTTAAAATGCATTGCAATGGGGCCATCGTCCCCAGTATTGGCTTATCCTCAGTAGTTTGACGATGGATCGTGCAACACAAATGTTCTCGTATTCAGGTATTTGGATTCTTTCCATATTTATGTCATCTAGTTAGTTTGACAGTTTTCGAAAGTAGCACAAGTACAATAGGGAGTTTCATTTATGCCGACTAGAAGACGATTTGTACTATGCTAGATCAGAATAATGATTGAAGTTAAAATGTTTAGATGCCTCTGAGATGCGTTCTCTTCGGGGATTCCGTACTGATTTCTCGAATTATCTAGCATCTGATACGGACTTTTTAACCGTTGCCAGTATCATGACCAACTATGCTTATGGAGAGAGCTTAAATGATAATGATAAGGAGATACAAGTACGACTATTCTCATGATAAACAAATTATCAATATAGAAAAGAGTAATTATAGTGCGATCTTCTGACGGAAGATAGTGGTCACCAAGTGGACCCGACTCGTTTGTCCTACAAGTAAACAAATACTGTGATTCTACTATCTAATTATAAAGTGTGAAAGGAATGAAAGAAGTTAATGAAAATAATTTAAACTTTTATTGTAGAGAGCGCATCAGATGGCATCTCAAAGAATTTTGTTACAAAACTTCTAGTCACGGAATTCCAATGCTTGGACAAGCGCCTAATCTTTTATATAGGTGTATATTACTCACAGTGAATAAAGAAAAACCTGAAACAACGAATAGTTTATTTTTTAGGATTATATGGATAATTCTTCTTTCCGGGTGTGCTGTTGCATTCGTGTATCAAGCTATTGCTGTGGTAGACAAATATGCCAGGATGGATAAGATAACCGATATTCAGCTTAAATTTGACACAGGTTAACCGATTTGTCCATAAATTTGTGTCTATCTCACTGCCTCATTTATTTCTTACCGTAGTTATGTTACCACTTCCATTTTAAGAAAGTAACCATTAAGCTCCCAAAATTTCAATGCAATAGTTTTCGTTTATCTGTTAAATCTATTTATAATCTCTTTTTAGCCCCTTTTCCTGCAATAACTCTCTGTAATCTCAACCCCTATCGAGAAAGCCTCATCCGTGATGAAAGCAGCATAAATAAAATTGTTAGTTTTCTCGTAAATCATTTTTATTAATAAACGTAGTGAGTTTCTTTTGTATAATTTAAATTCTTTCGGTAATTTTTATTTTATAGTTCGGAGTTTTCAAGAAAGTTATGCAGAAAGCGAGTGGTGAAATAAGTACAGAACATCCATTGGAAAGTGCTCAAATACGCAAAAAACGAAACCGTCGAGGAACAGATAACAAAGGTGTTTTGGAACCGGTTTGTTTGAGACTACTACTTTTATTGAATAGTTCAATTGCTTTTCTAAAATTTCTTAAGTGATTTCAGGCTAATACTGTGTGTAACTGTGATGAAGATAGTGGTGAGGAATGTGAAGCTGACTCCCAAAAGGTAATACCAGATGAAAGCTAATGAATTAAAATTCTATTTTATTTTAAAGATACCCAGCATTGAAAGTACTATGTGTATTTGTGCATTCGATAGACAGACACTTGATGCTTGGCCGTGCCATTCTATGGTTAAGTGATTTTCTATATAGCTACTTTCTTTACTCAATCTATGTTTTTAAAATAGTTATGTATCAAGAACTATATAAGGAAATTTCATTAGTCTATTGATAACTATCAACTGAGAACTATCTAGTTTGTAATTTAACGTTGTGTGCAGAAAAACTGGATGAACACGACCTGTGAGTATTGTGACGATCATAGGTACTGTGATCGTAAGGCAAAAGCTACTGTAACACAGAGCAAAGTACAGTGTCTTTGTGAACGGAAAGAAACATTCTGCATAATGTATGATCAGGCAAGTCACTTAGTGTCATCAAATATTCCATCTTTTATATTATCACACAGATTTCACCAATTTTGAACCTATGGGAATTCTTCGGTGGTTCAAAATATGTCGACGTTTCTAATGAAGAAACAGAAGCGCTAGGCTTTGGGGTAAGACACTTATTGTGCCACGTGATACTGATTCACCTTAATTTGTTTTTGATAATAGGTATTATCAGAGCAGCTTGACTATTTACACATCTTTGAACTAGCTTAAACGGCTTTATGCTTCTTTTCGTGTGGGGAAGTGTTCATTAGAATTTCTGCAGTATTCCAGAATATGACCGATCAGGTAGCCATTGTTACCAAAGCGAAAGAGAATATTATTTTTGCCATGAGCGCACTCAGTGAACAGCAAAGGTAAGTACCTTATAAATAAATTTCGAAGTCAGCAAAATGTTTAGCACATGAATAACATAAACTTGTTTTCCGCAATAATTTTAAGTTTCGAATTCAAACCCAGTAATATCCACCTACGATTGTTGTTATATATGCATATATAAAGTATTTGCAATTTTTTAGGAGGGATATGTCTCAAGCTAAGCACAACTTGATTCATAAATGTTCGTTTAATGGGAAACCTTGCGATATTGATAAGTTGGTTAAATTTTGGCACGAATGAAACTCGCAAATCATAAATAGTTGAGTAGTAACTACTCAAATTTAGAGACTTTGCCATAATATCTGATCCTACATTTGGTAATTGCTTCGTATTTAATCACGATAAGAATGAGTTGAAGAGTAGCCTAAGGGCTGGGCCAATGTACGGTCAGTTAATCCTCCACAAATAAATAGTGTTTTTTTTGTTGCAATAATTACTCGTTAAATTACTAAGGGCTTCGTGTAATGCTTTTCGTTAATTCATCTGATTATCTCCCAACTTCGGAGGCCGTTGGAGTAAGACTGACAATTCATGATAAGGAAGAATTTCCTTTCCCTGTACGTAACACATATTTTCCTATTTATTTTGTATTTTGACTTGGTGCATAAAATATCCACATAGAAATTATTTCTAGGACACATTTGGCTACAGTGCACCCACGGGTTACATATCATCTTTTGGAATGAGAATGGTGGACATTTCATCTGCTTTCATTATTCTATGCATTATTTATCTAATGGAAATGATTTTCTCTGAAGAAGAAGATGTCTCGTCTTCCTGCTCCGTATGGAGATTGTATTCCTCAAGGAGCTACATCCAACTACATATATAAGGGATTTCCATATTCTACTGAGGTAAAATGAGAAGTAATAAAGTACTTTGAAATATAGTGATACTAAAACAAAGGTAGGTGTAAAGCGAAAAATAATAGTAAGGAAAAAGTGAAAAATGTTAGATTTCTTTCTATTGGCCTATATCTATTTATCTTGTTTGCAGGGCTGTTATCGCACATGTTTCCAACAGCTAATCATTGATCGATGTGGTTGTGGTGATCCCCGATTTCCTTCAATCGGAAAGGTTCCTCTGTGTCAGGTTTTCAATAGGGCACATCGTATGTCTATATTGTAATTTAATGTAGTCACAAAGGACGTTTTAACTTCACAAGCATTTGTAAATGTAGTTTGCAGGAGATTGCCTTGAAGAAAGTACACATGAACTCGGAGACATCCATGGGTCATTTAAATGCAGGTTTGAAAATAAAATACGCTTTAGCTATGATAGGAGAAATAGCTTTCCATAGAAATAGATGGTAGGGATATAACAAAGATTCCGCTTGTCTATTTTTCTTCGTATATATTGAAATTTATCATAACTCAGATGTCAACAACCATGTAATCAAACTGTCTACACAATATCCTACTCAGAGGCAATATGGCCAAGTCAGTCACTCAATATCACATTGGGAACATGTGATAAGGAGCCTGAAGAGTGTAATGAGCAGTACCAGTTCGTTTCTTTTAATTTTATACTGTATGTGAGTTTTTTTTTAAAACAGCAATAAAACGTTTTCAATTTTTTAACATGCTTTCAGGGAAAATGCAGCAATGCTTGAAGTTTTTTATGAAGCATTAAATTTCGAGATGCTGACTGAATCAGAGGCATATGGAGTGAGTAAATTGATTTATGGATGGTAAGCTTTGACATCTTTTTCAGCTTCATAGTGTGCTCAAGAAAAGTACATTTAATAAACTCTAAACTTTTAGATAAATTCTAGAATTCTATTAAAATATAAATGTAAATTATATTTTCTAGGTAGTTAAAATGCTAGCGGATTTCGGTGGACAATTGGGACTGTGGTGCGGAGTGTCCTTCATGACTTGCTGCGAATTTTTCTGCCTAGGATGTGAACTTTTATATATGGTCATCATGCACCATTATAAAAAATACAAACTAAAGGAATTTGAAAGAATCAACAATGAAAAGCTCTAAACAATTCAACTGGAAAATGTGCTTGATTTTGGCATTAACATTGATAGGAATTACTACTTTTTACACATAAGAACTTTTCTTTGATTTATTCGACAAATACTGAATTAAACTGTCAAAAACAAGCTGACCACTGCATAAAGAATTAAACGTTATATAAAATTAAATACTTTGATTTACAAACAATACCTAATTATTTTCATAAGAAGAAATAAATCTTATCTAAATAGTTATCAAGAAAATGCAACTGACTGAATACATAAATTTCAACTTTGCACATTCTCGTTCTTTTAAACGAAAATTGTTTGATATTATTTAGAAATTTTATTACATCGACGTTAAGCAATCACAAAATAAGCGCTGTGACTAAGAAGACATACAGAATGTTAAAGATAGACTGGCTTCCCTTGGTTGTTGTTGTTGGTGGTGGTGGTGGTGGTGTTGTTGTTGTTGTTGGTGGTGGTGGTGGTGGTGTTGTTGTTGTTGTTGTTGTTTTTGGTGGTGGTGGTGGTGGTGGTGGTGTTGTTGTTGTTGTTGTTGTTGTTGGTGGTGGTGGTGGTGGTGGTGTTGTTGTTGTTGTTGATGGTGGTGTTGTTGTTGTTGTTGTTGTTGGTGTTGTTGTTGTTGTTGTTGTTGTTGTTGTTGTCGTCGTTGTTGATGTTGTCGTTGTAATATTTGGATCTCCAGATCCTTTCTCCTAAATAATAATTTTAAAGAAATAATTTTCTTTGCTTTTTAAAGCACATATGTGTAATAGAAATAGTCGTTCTTATCAAAATGTTGGTTAGTACCATATACTGTGGTCGAAGCGGTTGACGGTCCAGATTCCATCGAACAGGCTTACTATAATCAGTTTGTGCGATAAAATTAGAAATCATTTGAAGAGCGGGACCGGGCCGATCCGTCGATACGAATTGACCAGCACCCTGTATATATAGCGAGTATATATACAATGGCAAAACAAATAACCTCTATAGAAGTGAAATACAAAAATTCTCCAACCTTTACTGTTAATAAATCTATAGTCATGTGTTCACTTGAAAACTGTTTAACATATCCAGCAATTTGAGTTTCATATTTCCAATCGCTTCTGTTTTGTGAAACCTGAAGGAAAGATCTTGAATCAGTGAACTGTACAGTTTAACTATGGTGATGCCATAAAAAAGCTTTAATTTAATTGATGTACAGACCTCTAGTATGCTGCTCTGGTAAAGAGATTCTACCATCGATTGAGCTTCAAGCATGCTGCCTACACTGTCGACATCACCATTGTAAATCAGAATTCTATAACAACTTATTGCCTTTTATAACACTTTATTGAAATATTCTTAATTGTATCACACCAAATACACTTGTAAGTCCCTTTTCTTGTATATGTTTTATGTAGTTTCAAATTAATATTTACCTCATATTAAAACGACTGTCTAATATACTCTCGAAGATCGCTGATGTGTCACTGTATTTAAGGTTGTAATTTGACGATATTGTATCACTGTAATAACCAATATTTACGCAATAAAACCACTTATACGGTTCCTATTAATTGAAATAATTTTTATTCAGAATATTTAAAAATATTTCGCATATTGATCTAATTTAACCTCGTCGAATTAAAAACGTGAGTAGTTTTTTTTATAATACTGTAAGAATACGCAATAAATATTAAAGAAGTAATTGGTTAAAGGGGACATACTTGCAGAATTGCCATGTTTGCACGTATTCTGGTATATGTAGAGCTTCTCTTACGTGACGTTGAGCCAGATATCCAGTTGCTCCTTCAGTCATGTAGCATTGAAAGCCACCTGTGGCATCAGTGGAAGTGGGGTCAAATTGAGAAGCTGTCATACGTAGGCCAGACTAAACCAAATATATATTTAATAAAAATGAAATGTAAATTATTCATTTTAGACTCAACTTAGTGAAAGTGTTTTATAAATTAGGTGAATTTAGGTGGAAAAAAATCGCTTTACACTTCTTAATACATTGTTTTTAAATTGAAGAATAACTTCGTGAAGTATATTTGTTCTAACTTACCATCTGTGCAGCAAAGGCATTTCTGAAGAACAAGCGAGATCCATGTTGTACTCGCTCATTCATAGGGCCGAGGGAAGCATTAGTTTGGGTGTAACAGTCTTGGTAAAGATTATAGACATCGTTGCTAAACATTTACTTAGCACATTTATAGTACCCATCAATTACTTTTCATTGATATTACTTATTTTACTATATATTCCATTTCCATTTGTTATTACCTTGTAGCCCCAACTCTGTTCGAAGTCAAATTGACAATCTCTTCAGCACATTGTTTTCTTGAATCATCAAACTTCTTTGCATGGATGTTTCCTGAAATCCATATCTAAGATATTATCTTCAACATAATTTCTCTCTCCTTCTACCATGGCTGTCGAAGGTAACGTAGTCATCGTAGTTGCAAATAAGATTCGAAGATTTGTCAGTGCAACATTTATGTAGTTCGTCCCACTTTCTGAGTAAACAGACTTACTAAATTTGTAGGTTTCTTTGCACAGTTGGCTTGTAATGTTTGATAAAAACTATCAGAAAGATCTATTTAAAGAGATATCTACTTACGACTTCCCATACATGCCGTGGAAATACATAAAGTCAGGCAAGGAACGTATCTGAAAATAAGCGCAAGTAATTGTGAAAATGTGATCTTAGACAATGAAAATGATTACATCTTGGATGGCACTGAGCATTCCATTGCCTATGATCATTCCCTTTAGATTGACTTTAAAAGTATCGTCCTGTAAAAATGATTACAAAAATTTCCAGTATACATAGTTAAATTTTGAAACAAGTGAGAAGGGGAGTTACATTCCATACATTAATTTTTTTAATAAGATTATTCGTTAATATGGGCACAAATACTCCAGCGTACGATTCTCCAGATATGTAGAAATCATTTTTCGCGAGGTTTGGGTATATACTAAAGAAGTCTTCCAGAGCCACTAGTGTGTCCCGAGAGGCCTAAATTCCATTTTATTCTCTACATCAAATTTTTGCACATTGAGATTGAAAAGTTGAATATAAACCATATCATCATCCCATATAGATTCTTTGTTTTTATTCTCGTCCTGATATGAAAAACCAACACCACGAGGGGATTCAAGGAATAGAAGATTAGCACCCTAAAAAAATTGTCGTAGATAAATATCGTTTCAATTACTTGATATTTTATTATATTTTACACCAACCTTATTCCAAGAGAACACATTTTCGAATAGTGTGGATTCATCAGGATTTGGACGGAAAGGACCAAGTTCAGTAAGGAGACCTCCTAGAGCAGAGCATCCAGGACCACTATTTAACCAAAGAATCAATGGATCTGACTGACTGTTCTGTGATTCGAGCAGCCTGAACATTCCATATTTGTAATAAATAAATTAAATTAAAATTGATATACAAGTTGTAAGTTCTACCAATAGTGTAGGTAGTTGCCTGTGTTGGCACGTAAATAACCAGAGTACTGTCGAAATGTTGGCTGGAA
Source organism: Heterorhabditis indica (assembly GCA_020740425.3). Taxonomy (NCBI): domain Eukaryota; kingdom Metazoa; phylum Nematoda; class Chromadorea; order Rhabditida; family Heterorhabditidae; genus Heterorhabditis; species Heterorhabditis indica. The sequence goes on along the minus strand of JAJAVP010000012.1, from coordinate 337,730 downwards.
AGTCAATCCGGGCAAATCGAAAACCATGTCTGTTTGATTTCGCGTAACTGCAGAGACTATTAGTGAATTAATGGCATCTATTTATGGAAAAGTTCAAAAATTCTATAAGTATTATACCTGAATATATCTTTAACTGTCGAAATTTAAATTTTAGTTATTACCTTTAACTGGAGCTGGTGTATAGACATCAAGCAGTGGCTTGCGGTTTAGGTCTAGGCTTAGACCTTGACTATAATTATGGGAATTCACAAAATTATAAATCATTTGGAGAGCAGGACCTGGACGATCTGTTGGAACGAAATGACCGGCACCCTAGATATGGAATGATAAATATAAGCATTAATCGACATAAAAAATAAATTATAACCTAATAAATTTAATTGGATGGGTGTGAATTAGGGAAAACGTCTTACCCTCACTGTGAGAAGATCAAATGTGACGTTTTGAGTGGTGAATGTCTTTATATAACCTCCAACTCGAGGTAGGAAGCTGTAGGTAATGGTATCAAATTAGAATAATATCTTCTAGAGGCACTTAACAGACTACTAACCTTTTGTATGTATATATCCAGGGTTTTCTCTTTGATGATTCTAAACCATTGTCCGTTGCCAACTTATGAATAAACCACTCATCTCCTAAGAATTGACAAGCCATATCAACATCACCATTGTATATTAAGAAACGCAGCTTGTAATCTGAAATGGTGTTTTATTTAATAATTTTACATTTTGCAATATTTTCCTAGTTCCATATAGTTTCTTATTTAAGTATCTACTGACTGCTTTCCAAAATTTTGGCAAATACGTCAGAGGTGTCGTTGTGTTGCTGTTCGTACTTCTCATTTATGGCATCACTAAATTCCAGAAGTGGTGAAATGAAGAAAATATCGAGTATAAACAGAACAGAATTTTCTTACTTGCAATCTACCCATTGTTCTCCTACTCCTTTTGGAATATGAAGTGCTTCTTGCACGTCTTTTCGTCTAAGATAGGATTGAGTTGCGTCACCATTAAAACAGGAAAATCCACCATTAGCGTCAGTTGATCGATAATTAATTTTTTTCTGAAACATTTGCACTAGGTATAATAAAATTTTATATCTTAAAGTATCATACATTTGTTCTAGCTGTTATGGCTAATTAATCATGGTAGCTTTTGAAAACAAATCCTGCTCTGTAACAATTTTATTTTTTGCCAATAAAATAACATAGCCGTAGTTGGAAATTATTGTAACTAACTGCTTGATCAATGAAGCCGTTACGAAGTGGCAGACGCTCAGCACTTCGTTTTGTGCGTCTTGTTTCCGTGTGAACTGCAGAAGTGTCGTAGCAGTCTTGGAAAGTGTTGTAGACATCGTTACTGAAAATTATTGATTTAAAAGTTTTTGACTAATACCTTCTAAGACGGTAACATAATTAGTGGAAGCTGAGTATTAACCCGGAATTCCATACGTCATCGAATCCTTGCTTAACTACCAATCGTCCGCACTGCCCTTCAACAGAATTGTCATCTACCTTTAATAATGATATTATTGTGACTGTTAAGATATGTGGCGTTATTCTTTAAATAATTTGCAATTTATGACTAAATATGCATTTTGATTCTCCGATAGATTTACTCTTTGCATAAATTTCTCAATTACAGTCATCTTTTTGCATATTATTATAATTTATACTTTTCTCTAGCAACAACACCTTTGGATGTGCATTTCCAGCACTGTCCAAAGTGATATAATCTGTGAAACTGCAGTAAGTCCGTGGTTGTGTAGAGTTACAGCACTTCGAAAGAGCATCATAATCGCTGAAATATACATCTTTAAAAGTACAGACTTTCTTTATCCTGGAAAGATCTTAGTATATATTTATAAAATGCTATTTGATTGTTTATTTCTGAACACATTACTCACCTCTTTCCGTGCTCTCCTCGGAAATAAAGAAGAGAAATTGCAGAGTTGATCTGCTGAATTTGACTCAGCTCTCCATTACCAATGGCAACACCTACCAGATTCAAACCGAGATTTGGATTTGACTGAAAATTTATAAATATAGTTTTCTCACTAGTTAAGATGAATGATATGCTTCCATCAACTGTTGATACATCTTGAACTAAGAATTATGTATTGAAATATATTATACCTATGAATATCCATGAAATAAATCCGCAATATTTTTCTGAGATGAAACTCACTAAAATTTAAAAAAAAACTTGTTCTTAACATACGTTAATTTCTTCAATGAGTGCCGCAGTAAGGGTGGGAACATATACGCCTCCATATGATTCTCCTGCAAAAATAAAAATACTTTGTGAATAATTTAGTGTTGAAGGTCAGCAAAAGCATATGACCGTGCAGCTAAACTTTGTGACAACAACAAGAGGAACCAAAAACGACGAGTTCAGAGTGTGGCATAAACTATGATCATGAACTTTTGCATTGTGTATAAACTGACCAGCGATGTAGAATGGTCTTTTCACGTATTCGGGGAATTTCCTGAGGAACTGTTTCAAAGCCTCTACATTGTCGTGTGCGGTCTGTAATTGTTCTATCTACATACATAAAGTTCTTTGGTATATAATTCACTATATTAAAAATGAATAATCTTTTTTGATTACTTTTGCGCCAGCATGTTGTGAAATACCTAGCCCTTCAAAATGACTCCATTTGCTACTTCTATACATACAAGTTGCCGTGATAATAGACATGTAATCTTCTTGAGGTTTTGGGTTATCATGTCTGATCAGAACACGAAATGTATTCTCCTTACTACTATGAGATATCTAAGATTAGCTCCGGCAGTAATGTAGATCCTACTGTATCTATTAGCTCATCACTTTGTATACCCTCTGTTACTTGCTGAGATTATGACTAAACTTGATTCTATTTAAATATTGAATGGTGATAAGTAATACGCTAAAAGAGATCATAGTACAGCCTAAGCTTGTAAATATATCTTTCTAGATTTTTTCCTCTCGCAAATTTCCTTTGTGCTCAACTGCAGCATTCCCTATTATTTAAAACGATTTTTATCATTTATCACTGAGTGTTCAATCTTACTTTGTCATCATTATAGAGTGGATCTGGCCCAGCTTCATTTGATCGATATGAGAAACCAACGTCTCTTGGTGCCTCCAAGAACAGTACGTTTCCTACCTATAATTAAATGTCTCTGTATCTAATTATTTATCAATTCATAACCAAATTAAATACAGTTGTGCGCAGCGAAGGTTACATATTTGATAGGAAAACAATTGAATATTATTTTATGTACTCCAACCCATAATTTTATTAAAAGCGGGAATTTTGCAAATCTGAACACAAATTTAGAATCGATATTGAATTCCCGATCTAACATATCAACTAGTGGTGGAGGTAGACACTGATATGTTGAAGTAGCACTCGCTTGCTCTTCTATATGGCCATAGCTATACATTATTGTATTCTAAAGTAGCTTCATTATATTTGGAGTAATATTAATTAAATCTCACCTTGTTCCAGGAATAAACATTTTCAAATAATGTTTCTCCATCTTTATTAACACGGAAAGGACCAAGTTCCTCGAATAATCCACCAAGAGCTGAACAACCTGGACCACCATTAAGCCACAGAATAAGAGGATCTTTACTTGGATTATTCTGCGATTCAACTAACCTGAAAATAGATCTTTTGCGCTTTCTTTGTGCTATATACTCCTCTAAAGATTTTTCCATACCAGTAATGTAAATAATTTGGTGATACGTTGAGGAATCCAGAGTACTGCTTAAATTTAACATCAAATGTAAGACCAGGTAGGTCCTTAATCAAATCTTCCTCCTTAGTTGTGTCTCGAGGAGGTGGAGGAGCTGATGTAGAAAGCTTATGACGCTAAATAAGTAAATAAATATATATTATTAAGTAAAGTAATATAATAGGTTGAAAGAATAAAAGAATGCATACCTCTGCTCTAGTAGAACTCATTCGGAGCTTATGTCCACGCTTCAATCGTCTTCTAATCCCCTTCATTTGGGTTAAGTCAGAGCTAGTCACTTTGGCGTTCACCTAAGATATCAGTAGTAGTAAAAGAATCTAAGTCAACTCTAGAATAAGAAGAATGAAGAAAACAGTAAAATTAGAAACAAAAAAGACCTCTTCTGCAATGATATAGTTTTGCTTGAGCTTATGCAGATTTGTAGAATACGGTATGATATTACTAAAGTCCTGATTACTGAGGAAGTTTATAAACATTTGAAGGGCTGGTCCAGGACGATCAGTAGGAACAAGATGACCGGCACCCTAACAAGCATTAAGATTTGTACCAGGAAGGATAGATAGAAAGAAAATAAACGGAAGTTATTATAATTTACTTTTACTGTAAGCAAATCAATTGTTCCATTAGGATACTTAAACTGTTTTGCATAGCCAGCAATCTGAGACATGTACCTGAAACGTAGTAAACGAACTTTAAAAACCTGTAGAAAACATTAATCTCAAATTAATGTTATATCAGTTTGAGAATTTAAATGAGAAGATAAAAATTTGAGAAATTTCACACCTCCAGGCATTGAAATCTTTACTAGTAGGCATCTTCCACTTAGCAGCAAGAGATTCAATAAACCACTGATCACCGAGGAAATTACAAGCCTTGTCAACGTCCCCATTGTAGATCATAATTCGGAGGGGATACCCCGACCTATAACCAAATGGTTTAAACTGCTAAGATTTATATAGCAAGTAATTCATAAGTATGGAAGAACAAGTAAATATCACTTGTTGAACTTGAAAAAAAATTACGAAACGACCTAATGATATGGTTGAACACTTCGGTGGTGTCATTGTGTTGTTGGATGTAGCCATTATTGATATCATTACTAAAAATAACTTATTCTAATATACTTTATGCACTGGATTCTACAATTTTATTCTCTATATTTCTATAACTAAATACTATTAAGGTCTCAATTCGAGTGAAATAAAACAAACTTGCAGGACGACCAATTTTTTGCCATAGAAGAAATATGAAGTGCGTTTCGCACGTCCTGAAATTGTATTGATTAATTCACTGGTAAACTATCGCATTATTTAAAAGACTAACGAGTTGGTTAAGGTAGATGGCAGCAGCATCTGAAGCATAACACTGGAATCCACCTTGATTATCAGTCGACGAACTTGAGATCTTTGCCTAAAAATTTACTTTATTCATAGGTATTTCATTTTCTCTTCAACATTCAAATTATGTTGCTTACACCGCTGTCAATAAAGAGTTTTTTCTGCACTTCTAGAATGTGTCTCTTTACTCTTGATCCGAACACGGGCGTATTCTGTTCGTAACAATCCTGATACATGTTATATATGTCGGTACTAAAAACAACATATTTGGCGTACAGTTTGAGGCTTTAAAGCATAGATTTGAGAGGGAAAGAAAATGATGGATATTTTAAAACAAACCTATTGTCCCAAACGCGAGTCTCGCCCATGTCCATTATGAGTTGTGCACAAACTGAATTGTCTATGGGCTTGGCGTTTCCAGCTGAATCAAAAGTGATAAAACGTGAGAAGTCGCAGTATTCAAACGGTGTAGGAGCATCTTGATCCTTCGTCTCACAACACGTCTGGAGGCTATCCCATTCACTGCAAAATATTCCCGTCAAATATTAGACTACCGATATTTTGGCATATATGGGGAGTGTTTCACTTAGGGCCTATTACAACTGTCTTCAATTATTAATGACTGTTTGTGCTATCCTAGGGTAAATTTAATTTAAAATATTACGAACTACTAGATAAATTACGTAATATTACTTTGTTCATCCACATAAAAATACATGAAAATGACTCTAAGATTTAAATAAATTCTATTTAATTCAGATCGAATTATTGGATCTACGCGTATATTTCTTTTCCACTGTAAAGTTATGGGAAAGTTGAATTCGATGTATTAGGCTTAAAGTTAACTCTCGATTAAATATTTAGAAGACATTGTGGTGTTTTTTCATGAAATATGGACACTAATTCATGTTCAGGGTATCGTCTCCATAACTAGTACTCACTCCTTTCCATAAATTCCGTGAAAATAGAGTAGATGGATGGCAGAATTAATCTGTTGAATCGCCGACAGTTCACCGTTTCCTACAGCCATTCCGACCAAATTCAGATTAGGGAAGTTACCAGACTTAATAAAGGGATTTATGTAGATAAACAGTGTTAATTTTTCATTTATTATTGTTTATTTTGCACTTTGTGCTTCTAAAATCAATGGTTTTAACAAGAAAATTGAATAATATATTAAGGTTGGCATCTTGGGATTCCTAATTCCTCGGATCTCGGAAATACCCAGCTTTCGCAAAATTTCGAAAACAAGGAATCCCGATAACACACATATTAAAAGAACCACGAGAACCGAGAACCCCGATAACTCAATATTTAAGTCCCTTATGGCAATCCTTATATATCTAATTTACTCATTTTCGTCTACTTCATTTGAAATTAGCTATATCTAAAAACAAAAATTAATTACATCGGAGATTGGCCAACCTGGATTTTATCAATGAGTAGAGATGTGAGTGTGGGAACATAGACTCCGCCATATGACTCTCCTATAACGTCATAATTAATAGAAAACTGTTTTTATTCAGGGTCACTTATTTTGTAAAACTCTTTATTTTTACTATTTACTTGGAATATTTACAATAAGTATTCTGTGGATTTAGTTCGGTGGGTTGTTTGTTTTAGTTGTATTAATATATTTGTAAATATAGACGTTTTCTTGTAGTGATTATTCATCATTTGCTCCCGGGTGATTAGTAGTTTTGAAAGTCGATACCTCGTGGTAATTGCTTAGCACAAATTACGATTAGTGCTTAAATCCCACTCAGAAAGCCTTCTTTGAATAAGTAGTTATTCAAAATTATCTTAATAGTTAAATAATGATATTTCAACTTTCTATTTATATTCATGATATTACGATAAGAGTTTCACCTGCAAAACTGTGTTCTCGTTCATTCATAGTCAATTTCGGAATTCTCTTCTACCAATACGTCGTTTCCTCTTCTTTTACATTTCTATCTAATCAATTATACTTAGTTAAAAACACTTCTGGGAAAGCGATCAACTAACTCTATTAATCGGACTTCCTGCAGATTGCAATAGGAATCTTAGTAGCGTTTGATTTTTATGTCTACTGGCTTCACCTCCAGTGTATGACATAATTAATTTTAAATCAGTCTGATTAAGATCTCAGCATTAATCAGTAGAACTACGTCATATTATTTGTCTAGCACTTTTCCTTTGTTTTGAAATGTATAAGTCTTTATGAAAGTAATCCAAATACTACAATATTAGTTAGAGATTTGTAGTCGATGCAGTAAGTGTAGAAACTATAGCCGCTTATAATAATCCCGACTTGTATTCAATTTCCACTCAAATTCAATCCAAAACAATACCTCACACCTCGTTCCATTGTATTCATCCAGGATTAACTTCGCTTCAAGCTATTTCACTTTTGTTAGATCATTTATTTGGATTTGTTGCTTATAGGTATGTAAAGATATGCAGTGTCGTGTTCAATAAAATGAGAAAGCAAGTTGAAAAACTAAATATTGTACTAGAATTAAAGTATTAGAGGATTTTAAAACTTAGCCGGAGCAATTAAAGAAAAACAAGAACAAGTGTTAATGTAGGCAATGTAGAATCTATTATGTTCAATCTTAATTGCAGTCCCCATCCGATGCATCTCGATAACGTCATTTTGCCTATTTTGCTGTTTTTTAATATCACAGTTGTTATTACGTTCCCTCTTCATATTATTTTCGTATTTGTTCTAATACGGAGACGAAAATCAGCAGAACTTGGATCTCCATTTCATCATCTTCTCCTTAACATTGGTAAGTTACTAGTACATGAAGGCAACTGCCGATAATTCCATGTGCAGTTGTAGTAATAAAATGCAGTCAAAGAAAAATTTTTTTCTTTATACCAACAACTAGTAGCTCCATTTTAGAATTAAACATTATCGGCATCTGAGTTCTTATTGTAGGCGTGTCTGACTTGATCAATGCTACTGGTTACCTTTTCTTTCAAGAACCAGCATGGTTGGGAATATCTGGAGAATTTTTTCTTCAAAATGCCTGGTTTATTGCTAAGGTAATATTCAAATCTTGATATTTTTGAGCCTATATATTGGAAGTGTTTCTTCTTCTATAATAAGTATTCTGAATTTCGAAATTATAGATAGTGAATATATGCGGTATCACAGTATCAAATGTACCTCTGGTAATACACTTCTTTCTTGCTCTCAACCGATTCACAGCCATAAGACTTCCGATTAAACATCTCACAGTGGGTAATAACATAGTTTGTGCGAGTAGAGAAGTTCATTTCCTTTTTATTGTGTGCTTCAGATTTGGCATAAGCCCACAGTTCTTCGCATCAGCTTTGTAGTCTGGGTTACTGCCGGATGTCTCAGTATTCCCATGATCTACCCAGTTGAGGTATTTGTAATACGCACAACACTATATATTTCGAATGTAATAGAAAACAACTTTACAGTTTCGTGGCTACATCTTCTCGAATGGACATCTGAGCAGCGTTGCATTCCAGTTCGTAAGTGCGAGGGCTTCGACATTCTACACTGCTTATGTTCTCATCCTCAGCACGTTTATTGTACCCACTATAGCGATATATGTATATCTCGTAATATATATATGCTCTAAAAAGGTAAATTTTCACCAGTAGATCACAGAATACTAATTAGAGCCAATGCAAATTACTAGTATGAATATGATGCTTTAAGAAGACAAAGAATCAGGTACAAGAGGTGGTTGTGAAGAGTACTGTCGCAGTATTTCTTACCAGTTTAGGTAAGTGCTTCAGTTTCTTGGCATTTATATCAGTAAAAATACAGTTATGTAATGTAGCGATTACTACTGTAATCATAGTAAAAAGAACAGTCATGGAAGGATTATGTACTGATTATCTTTTAATTGTTATCGTTGAGATTATTTTTAAATTTAATTTAAGGAGATATAGTGCTGGCTGCTGTTATTGGCTCACAGCAGCTCTATTGGATGCTTTATTCAGAAGACCTCATGCCCATCAAAATATATTGGTTATTGTTTAAAGTGGGTCATGATCTACACAACATTGCCACGCCGTGGGTGATGGTTCTTCTCTTTGCTAGGGTTAGTACTAAGCATATTTCCTGATAATCTGGGGATGTTATTCGAAATATGTCCAATTTTCAGATCCGACGTGATATCCGCTATGTACTCATTGGCTCAACACGAACTACCCAAAGTGCAAGTAGCGTCTAGAAAACACTTCTTCCAGGTTAATAGGCTATCTATAACCAAATTTCATATCCCACTTATATTTTTCTAAATAGTGATGAGTAAGCCAGTGAGAGATAGAAATACATTGAAGCGATCCTTTGTCATTGAGTATCTGGTAAATATTACTCTTCACAAATTGAACGCTTTAGACAAGACACGCTCCTAATCTAAACACTGATGCTCAACCTTCATTTGGGACGAAAGACTGGTACTAAATAATCGACAGTTACATTTTTACGATGCAAATCACCAAGTTGCCACCACGATTGTAAACCTGCCAATCAACTGATATAACGGACCGCACCAATTGGGCGAGAAATTAATGAAATAAAAACAGGCTTACGAAATCAAAAAAACAATTGCAGGTATGTCACAGTAGATGAAACAAATACGACAAGTGTCTTAGCATTACGGATTAATCTATTTACTAATGTATTTCTAGGAAAATTGGATGAAGGTATTTTCTAGCCGAGTAATACCGGTTAATTTGAACAAATGTTCTATTCTTTTTCCATGAAAAGATTGAAAAAGAAATGCAACTATTGGACACTATATAAAACTGAAAAATTGCAACAAAAATACTTTTTTAAAAACCACTTCTTGCTGTGGAGACTAATCTGCAGTTAGCTTTTTTTAACTTTATCCCATTAAATGAAAGCAATTGTATTTGAGTTTTTTTTTAAATTTAATAAATGTATATGGTTATTATTATGAAATTAATAAATATTTAAAGATAATAACTAGAAAATAGAAGGATCATGGTGGAAGCTTTTAAATGTAAATAAATATGGCGTGGAGTGATGAAGTTGGATAATATGAAAAAAACAAATGACTAAAGCCTTCAAATACTTAGAGCGTCGAGTTAAAATAATAAAGTAATGATTTTGAAGGTATGGTTCCTTCATTTGCTTGAACTAACCGGCCACATAGAATGCCCTTCCATTATATTCCGGGTAGACTGTGAGAAAATCCTTAAGCGCTAAGAAACTGTCCGTTGTTGTCTGCAAAAGTAGTAAATTTTGTGTTAGCCGGACAACGGATAATTTACTGTACCTTTTAAATAATCAGAATAGTTTTCATTAACAAACCCTGAAGAAAATGTTTTCTGATAACTTTTGTTAGTGATAAGTGAATTCAAGTTTTATAAGCAAAGATAAACTATCTCAAAATATAACCAAAGTACCATAATAAGAACTTTGATAACAGAAGACCATTAAACATTTTGATTTTCTCAGTTAGAGTGCTTAGAATAGCCATTAAGATGTGTAGAAGAGGTGGTATTTAATTTGAAATTTGCCAACCTTTTCGTCGTTGTATGTGGAATCAGGATTGATGCTTGTGTTCTGTACAGAAAATCCAACGTTTCGTGGACTTTCAAGGAAAAGAATGTTTGCACCCTGAGAAGTTCATTCGATATATTTTTAGAGAAAATTCTTCACATTGATTATTTTAAAGAAAAAAACACCGTAAATCTGTAGTTTTTGTTTTACTATTATTATCAGTCTAAAATAAGCTAACTACTGCTAAATAAGTCTTTTAAAAGTCAATTTACTTTGTTCCACGCATAAACATTTTCGAATAATGTTTCCCCGTCAGGATTAGGATGGAAGGGTCCCAATTCGGAAAGTAGGCCCATTAAAGATGAACATCCTGGACCTCCGTTTAGCCATAGAACTAATGGATCGGTTGTGGGGTTCGATTGTGACTCTACCAGCCTTAATATGGAAATTAATTTTACATATGAACTTAGAAGAAAGTTATTCAGGTAATCAATAAATAGCACAAGAATATGTCGGAATATCTTAGCTTTAATGTTCCCTTTATACTCACCAATAGTGCAGATAATTTCCTTCGACTCCATGTAAATATCCGGAGTACTGTTTAAAGCTAATATTATAGGTTAAGCCAGGCAATGTCCATACGCGATCTGCCTGCTTCCTAGTCCCTACAAATAAAACTAAGGCCACTATTTCTTCTCTAACGGTATTGCTCCCTCCAATTATAACAGCATTAATATGAATGGTTATAATAATCTTTCTATATATTTTTTAAAGATTAGAAATCATTACTAGAACCACTGTTTGATTATGGATTAGTAGAGAAGCATTCATTTCAAAAAATTGTGGTCAATGTTTACCTGGATTTAATTTTATGGGTGCCAAATCAACATAATGAAAGACTTTTGAGTTTGTATAAATTAGTTTACAAACTTTTTTCTTCATTTATGGCCTCGAATTATTTATAACTATGAGAAAAATCAAGAAATTGCTCATATCACTTACAGATCGGTTGAGGTCCGATATTGTACTCCTTCTTAATAGAACTTGGCTGCAAATTAAGCGGAGCTGTGCGATTATAGTTTCCATTGTTAATAAAGTTATAAAACATCTGAAGAGCTGGACCTGGACGGTCAAGCTGTACAAAGTGACCAGCTCCCTAGAAATTTAGAGTTCCGAAATCGAAAGGAAATTACAAATTTATAGTACTAATGTAAACAAAATAAAGTACCTTTACAGTCAAGAGATCTAACTTTATTATGTCGCTGTAATTCCATGACTTTGCATAACCGGCTAACTGCGGCTTGTATCCATTTTGATGGGCATAATACCACGGACTTCGATTAGACGTCACATCAAACTGAAAATTAGAGACACTAATAGAAAACTACTCTATTCAGTGGCAGATCAAAGGGCTTAGTGTACTCTAATTCACTGTATTTACGCAGTTCATCAAGTCAAATATCTAACATTTAATGGTTCAGATAAATTAAATTAATACTTACTCCTTGAATACTCTTCGTTAGTCTTTCAATAAACCATTCGTCTCCGAGGAAATTGCACACCATATCAACATCTCCGTTGTATATCAACATCTTCAATTTATGACCTAAATTTATCAGTACTGTACATATTTATCTTGAAATCGGCAACCAGAATATCGAAAGTTTATAAAATGCAAGTGATATACTTATATATAGAATCCTACCTGATTCTATAATATGATTGAAGACTGGAGTTGTGTCGAAATTCTGTTGTTTATATATTGCGTGTACGTCCAAACTAAAATAAATTAAAACGAAGCGATACCTAGATCTTTACTTCTTTAGAAAATAAGATGCCAATAAAACTGACTTGCAGGCTTCCCATGTTCCTACAGAATTTGGGATGTGAAGGGCTGCCCGTACATCATTTCTATTTAAGTAGTTATTAGGTTCAAACATGTGACATGGGAAACCTTTCATAGCGTCGGTCGATTCATTGTTTTGGAGAGACTGAATAAAAAAAATACTCATCCCTCTTTTAATTTTCTGATTTTTCTTCAAGCATTTATCGTACCCCTTGGTCTATGAATGGGTTCTTTCCTGTGCTGAACATTGCTGTTAAAATGGGACTTTGTGAAACAATCGCGCGAGATGTTTTTGAACCCATAATAGATTTCCATACTCGACGACCTGCTGTTCCCTGTAGAAATTCGATTTAACTCTTCACAGATACTTTCAACTTTTACGCTAATTCTTTATATGCTTAAAAACAAACGTGTTTTTATTATTTGTTTTCCATATGAACAAAACTACACCTGAAAACCATTTTCATGAACCGGTGTGAAGTTATAGCAGTCCTGATAGGTGTTATATTCGTCATTGCTAAAATCATTCCATATAAACACCTTGCATCATTTTTCTCTTTGATTATCTATCATTTTTTTCTCTAGTAATTTTTGACGTCATTTCTCTTCTTTATTTCTTCAGTGTCGTTCTCTACATCTCTCTCTTCTTACCTAGTATTCCAAACAGTCTTCGCAGCATATTGGACAACCATTTCCCCACATATCTTGTATTCATCATCCAGGTTTGGATTAGGAAGGAGATTTCCAGTAGCATTTATTGTTATTGACTCAGCGAAATTGCACTTTGTCAAGGACATACCCATCTTATTAGAACAGCATTTATCTAGACCTTTGAATTCCCTTAAAAAAATCAGAGATTAGTGAGTAGTTGTTTTACTATTTAAAAAAAGATTGTATCTATAATGTACACATAATGATGATTAAACCAACTCTTTTCCGATAATGCCTCTGTAATAGAGAAGATCGATAACGGAGTTAATCTGAAGATAGGCGTCCAGTTCTCCATTTCCCACAGCCATTCCAACGAGGTTTACATCAGGTAAGGATCCATTCTAAATATGTAAACACATTAAATAATATGCTTTCAGATATAATAAGAAACACAACAAACCTTAATCATATCAATTATGAGGCTGGTGAGAGTGGGAACATATACTCCTCCATAGGATTCTCCTTAAAAAACGAGATTTTCGCTATTGTCACTTTTCAATAATTTTTACTCATCTTCATATTCTTACCTGTAATATAGAATTCTCTTCCCTTATACTCTGGGAAGCGGTTGAAGAAGATTTTCAGGGCTAATGCGGTCTCAGTTGCAGTCTACATATTGAATTCGATAAATTTGTAGTTTACTTTAAAAATGTTTATCTTATCTCCACTTAAAACATTGATAAATTTTTGCCTACTTTTTCATCGTTGTATTCCTTATCATCACCGTAAGTATAATTGTCGCGATAAGAGAATCCAATGTCTCGCGGGGTTTCAAGGTAGAGCATATTGGCAACCTTAAAAAATAAGTCTATTTCAAAAATTTACCTCTTTAAAAGTATACTGTTTTTTTAATATAGAGTCGACCCACCTTATTCCAAGCATTAACATTTTCAACGAGATTTTTACCATCCCGTGTTGAGCGAAATGGACCATTTTCAGTGAATAACCCATCAAGTGAAGAACAGCCAGGGCCTCCATTTAGCCATAGAACGAGAGGAGCCCAACTAGGTGATTTTTGTGCCTCTATTAACCTGAAAATTTTATTTAAGCCATTTATCTATTTTTGCACTACCTTCACTCATTTGCCTTATAATCAGAATTCAGTAGTTTTCGAGATTCATTTGATCTTTGTGTAACCATACTATCGCTGAAATCGAGGTGCGTTTATCTTATCAGTTTCGAATAAGCACGGCAATGTACATTAGGGCATAGTGTCAGGATTAATCAGTATCTTAAAATGATCTTTACAGATTAAGCGCCGTGATTTACTTGGGATAATATTGTATAGTATTTCTCAATGTCCGTTTCCTACTAAAATGTATCTTTACCAAGTTAATCAATCACCTATATAAAGGACTAATGCTTGGTTTTAACGAGAGTTAGTAGATTCGCAATGAATTCATGTGCACAACACTGTCAATTATAGGACAATTGATAAATAATAGTATAGTGTGTAGCAGCATTAATTGTAAAATTATTCATCCATACGAAGTGAACTTTATATAGATAATCCAATTACTGCTTAAAGGAATCGTACCAGTAATGGAGATGATTTCCCGGCGATCCATCTAGATATCCAGAATATTGTTTGAAATTAACATCGAAAGTAAGGCCTGGCAAATTATTAATCAAATCATTTTCTTTGGTTATTGCAAGCGAATAGTCTATTTCAAGAGTAAATAGACTCGCTAGAAGAAGCAACCATCCGGCGACGCCCATGATGGAAGAGAGAAAGCATGTTATCAGTTTTACTAAAATGGCGACATTTGATGCAATGATAATTCCTTTAAAGTACATTCAATGGTCAATATATAGTTGGAATACTTCCTCTTACTGTTTATCATAAAATTCTAATATAATATAGAACTAAAAATAGATTAATAATTCATCTGAAATCCACCATTAGATTTAAATCAGCCCTAAATTCTAAAATTTTTGTTTTCTGCAGTTTCTTACCCAACAGGTTCTTGATCATCTTGGTTTACAAATACGATAGTTAGCTACCAATAATAGGCTTACTTCATCGTCCATATTGATGTATACCAAATTCTCTAGAATTCGCCTGATCATAAATAGTTTCTATAGGAAATTAATTTCTGTACTGTCATCCAGTCAACAATGCTAGTAATTGAATAGGCTTAGGCTTATCTAATAAAACGAATGTTTAGATAAGAACATTACCCTAGTTTTCTCAAACGCTGAAAGTCCTCAATTAGTACCAATCTATATTCATTTTAAGATTCATATATAAGACGAACTTATATAATTTCTTTTCAACAAGAACCAGTTCTCGAGAACACAAACTGATCATCCACCCAAATTATTAAGTGTCATGCTAAAAAATACTTGCTATGCCAGAGATTATGAAGTACAATGTGGTAGTCGCATATATCTGTTTAAGGGCTTAATTAAGAAAATGATAAGTCTTGCATCCAGAAACATTGCTTTGTTTGGCAGAAGAAGGACCTTATGAATTCAATTAATCTTTTATTAGCGACTAATCACGTAGAGCTCACTTAGATTAGATCGCGCACAAAAAGTTAAACCTTTATTCTCAAAATCGACCACATGTCTTCGATTGTCTAAGCCTAATGTATAATCTTATGATTAGAACTATATAATAGTTCAAACACTTTGTACTACATTAAATCACTTTCAACTATTCTCGTAATTATATTATTAATAATCACCTAGTAATAAAGCGATCTGATAATCTGTACTTCTAAGTCAACCGATAAGTTGCCCAGTAGTTAATTTTGCTAAATCATTCCGAGTTAGAGCACTTAATCCAGATATTCTATACGTGCTAATATTTAATTTACAAGTACTGCTTGCCGCCTGGAGCACATTTTAAATACAGCTTGACTTAGACACATCAGCCCGCGTGCGGTCGTGCGACGCGGTGGCTCATTGGTATTATCTCAATACCGACGTAATTCTTTCGTACATCTGATTGGATCTTGGCGAGAATTTGTGCTAACCAAAAGTTGATGGGATTAGAGTAAAAAATTTTCTAGTTTTACCTCATCTTAATATCTAACTGTGTAGTAAATAATTACTGTTTTGTGCATTCTATAATGAACAATATGCTCATTCTTATCTTGATATTTTCTTTTTCTATCATTTTTTGCTAACTGTTTTATGTTTTGTTAATAATTTGACGTAACTGAAATTACGTGGCAGATTTATGGATCAGTTTCGCGCGGGCGGTCCACAGAGGGAGATATTTTCTGGAGCTGAGGATTTGGCAGATGATGTAAATTTTATTTACCAGAAAATACATGAAAAAACTGAAATTTTTGGTTGTGATTTAATTATGAGAGTATACCACTTTTAAATTATACAGGTATTACGTCGAACACGACATATTTTACCTCATGTCGCTCGCTTATGTCTTGTATCCACTTTTCTTGAAGATGGGATAAGGATGTGGTTTCAGTGGGATGATCAAAGACAATTTATGCAGGTGAATTTTGAACTTCGTACTATATATGTGACAGTCAAGTTTATTATTCTAAACACCTATTGTGGCAGGAATCGTGGTCTTGTGGGTGGTTCTTGGCTACATGTTTTGTCGTTTACAATTTCTTTGGGCAATTTGTACCCGTTGCTATGATTATGCTCAGGAAGAAGGTAGTTTTATTTTCAAAATTAACATAGAAGTAATTCAATTATTCAAAGAATTTTACACAAATCAACATAAATATTAAATATCAATATATGCCATTTTTATAATGTATGTTAGACGGAAGAGAATGTGGTACTATTTTGTCATCCTTTACTTAATTGTATATATCGAACGAAAAAGTAATCTAGGTAACAATCGCTTGTGGCGTTCTTGGTTCGATTGTCCTTCTTCAAACGGTTGCATACCATATATTGTGGGATCTAAAATTCCTTGCTAGGTATGTGTTCTTACATATATATATTCCATGTTAAATTCACCAATACTAAGGTCTATTTTTTATTTTCTGAGGACTACTATTAGTTTATTAATACCTTTGAGTCATTTATGTCCTTTGTTAATTCATTTTTAGCAATTCTTGTAAATCGTTGTTCAATTGCCGTTTATTTGCACTTATTTAATACCATGATGCTGTTCCTGTTTTTCAGTACACCTGACAATTAACGACTGTATCCAGGAATGTTGCTGTTGGTGGTGGTCTGGTGTTGCTCCTTGCCGAGACTCAGGAGGAGAAAAACTCGCTCTTTGCTGGTGTACCGACAATGGGTGACTCAAACAAGCCAAAATCCTATATGCTACTGGCTGGACGTGTGCTGCTGATCTTCATGTTCACTTCTTTGATGCATTTCGAAATGAGCTTTATGCAGGTTTGAATGAAATAATCTCAGCTCGGAATTAAACTGTACAAATCAATATATGGCTTGCATATAAAAATTTCAAGCGAAGTATTTATAGAAAGATGTTAATCTAACTAAGAGAAAAAAAATAATTAGAAACTTCCATAGGTGGTCGAAATTGTCGTCGGTTTTGCACTTATCACCCTAGTTTCGATTGGTTACAAAACTAAGTTGTCGGCTATGGTTCTGGTAGTGTGGTTGTTTGGACTCAATTTGTGGCTAAATGCTTGGTGTGTTATTTCATTCTGTATGCTTAATATATCTATAGCTTTAATATCGTGTAAATAATGGATTGTGGATTTTGTAGGTGGAATGTACCATCAGATAGATTCTACCGCGACTTTATGAAATATGATTTTTTCCAGACCATGTCGGTCATCGGAGGTATTCTTTGGCAATTATATTTTCAGGCTATTTTATTGGTTTATAATTTCCTTTGTAGGTCTTCTTCTGGTAATTGCTTATGGTCCTGGCGGTGTCTCTGTTGATGATTATAAGAAGAGATGGTAAGCATGGTGATATCTAATTGTAACGTCGATTCGGTAGAACTAATACCTTGCTTCAAGGATATGCTATTAGGTAGTTTAATTATATTGTTTATATTTATTCCTTAACGCCAAAAAAGACATCATCACGGTTTGTGTTAGTCATTTAATATGTAATTGTGAACTGCAATTGTTAAATTATTATCTGTTCATTCGCATTTGGGTCTGTTTCATTTCATGTGCTTTTACAAAGTGATCAGATATGATTAAAAGTTTATGACGTTTAGTGATGTTAATTTACCATAAAGGTAATCAAGATGACTTCTACTAGGTGTACCCTAGATATGAGAGGCTGATTGCTGCAGCACCTCCAACAGGTTCGCATTCATAGAATGTTAGGGTGCCACCAATATACGTTGACTGGAGAAAATAAATGGCCTTAAGGCAGAAATAAATTGTCAAATAATGTACTCACTTTTATGTACTCCTTTAAAGCTTCAACCTTGTCTCTCTTTACTAAGGTTACAGTACATCCACCAAAACCACCTCCAGTCATCCTTGAACCAAAGACTCCTTCGCATTCCATAGCCAAGTCTACTAATTTATCCAATTCTAGGCAGGATACGCGGTATCTATCTCTGACCATATAATTATTAGATAAAACGTAAAGTTCGATGAATATTTGCATCTAAGCCCAATAATAGTTATAGTGGGTTTTATATACCTAAGAGATGCGTGACTTTCCAACATCAATTTCCCAAACTGAATTATGTTGTTATCTAGTAGGGCCTCGGATGCTTTAACTGTACGTTCAATCTCATCTACCTGTAATTAATATTAAGTTATAAGTAGTTATAATTTAATATTCGTTGTTTAAGACCCAAGTTACTATCTGGACATGAGAAAATCAAGAAGCTGGAATGATTTGAAATAAATTTTCAAACCATTATAAATGCCTTTGGAATTCGTAAAGCATGACAACTACTAACAATATAGTAAAAGGTTCTACATACAGTTCTGAAAGTCGTACACAACAATATGCATCGGGATCACTAATTAATGCGAAAAATAGAATAAAATGATGATTGGGGAAATAATCTCATTAACATGATAGTAACTTAAAATAATTGGCAAGGTAACTCACAATATGTGTTGCATTTTCGACCATGTCTTTATCATTAAAACAATCGGATAAAGAGCGGATGAGATCATGAGAAACATCACGCCAAGATTCAACACTCAACCTACGAAGATTAAGCATACTGAGGTGTTTGTTTATAAAGTGGTAGTTGTATTTAGTTTTGCTGGCTATCTTAGTAAGGTCTGATATCTGCTTAATATTTTTATATATTTAAAATATGATATTACGAATTTTACTGTATATTCAAAAGAATTAAACCAACAATCGAACAGCGCGGTCAACAGTGGCTCTTCTTTTTGCATATTCCCCACCAGCTAAAGAATGCTGTACTCCGCTATTAGTTACAAGAAATAGAGTATCATGTGTAATACTGACTGGTATAATATCATAGTCAAGGGATCTGGATAGTTATAACATTACGTTAAAAATACAGAAATGACAAGGATAATAAACGTAGAAGTGACTAAATTATTCAAACAAATCGAACTACCTGCAATCTATTTTTAATACACAACCATGTTCTGCAAGAGAAATAACAAATTGGTCCATAATGCCACATGGGACATTAGCAAACTCGTGTTCAGCACGTCTACACATAAGAGCTATCTCAACTGGGGAGAGAAACATAGCTGTAACATATTAAATTTAGAAGTTGAAAAATCCAAAAAGGACTTCGACTGGTTGATACCATTTTACCTTTCCCTGTAAAAACAGCTAAAAACACATGCCCTTATGATGATAGTGATACAGCATATAATTCATCTTCAATGTTTTTCAAATGCAGATCAGTCACCCAGAAATAAAACGTCGTAAAATTAGAGGAACCACCCCTGAAAAAACAGCAGACCTTGACCAAACTGTGAGATGAAGTGGTATGTAGCCAATTCTAAAGCTGCAGAACTGCTTAATCCGCCTCCAGGTGGAATGTGAGAGTGAACAACTATGTCCAAACAAACGATGCAATTACTTAGGGCGAGCACCCCTTGTATATACCGGCTCCAAGAAGGATTCTACAACAAAACATTACTCACACAGAAATCTACCTACTAACAAAAGACACTAATATACCTAACCCTATCACATTTTTGTTCATAAGGCATTTTTATTTCAGCCGTCTCGTTAAAATGCGAAGAATATACTAAGGAATAGCCTCTAGTCTGATCTTTTGCCTGTCTTCCCAGTGCAGTGGTGTATAAAGGAATAGCCTATAAAACAATTTAAAAACAACTAAACAATCAAAGCAAAATCCAAATCAAAATAGAGCACTCTGACCATTGGAAGTACGAAACCATCACAATAATCTATATGTTCGCCTATAAGATTTACACGGCCTGGAGCAACGGCAGCCTTCAGTTCCTAAATAAAAATAGACCAGTACTATTTGAAGTCATCGTTATGTATTAATGACTAACCTTTGACTGTTCCATACCAAAATGACTGAGAAATAACTCATAGGCCTCCCGTACTGTAGACCGTTTCAAATTTGTTATATGTTCAGGTTCAGGTAGAAACGACATCTCATTTTCATAAACATTATCTTGATTTATGCCATCTCCTATCGAAAAATGGGCCATTTTCCTCCGAAAAAAATCGGGATTTTTAAACATAAATTAAATTATATTCGGAATTATTCACTAAGACAAAGTCATACATAACAATCACAAGTAAGAATAATTATGACAATATACTAGAGATAATACTAACAAATACCACATTTAAAAGCAATTTTTCTGTCCGCCGTGACAAATTATGTAAACCAACGTACACTTTTTTTATTGATAATAACTTGCATCTTATGCAGTGAGTAGTCAAGAACAGTCAACTTATTAAGAATTTGATATTTATGTATAGTGCTTAGATTTTAAGTAACTGTTCTATCAAATTACTCAGTTCTTCTAATTTGTCAAGTGTCTTGTTTTGAACTGTATAATTAGGTCGTAATATATCCGTATTACCATAGATGGGAGTTTATCAACTGTGTACTTATTAGTTAATTGTTTAGTAGGTTTTACGTATCTTTTGTATTATTTTTCACTTATTAATTTATTAGTTTGGATAGGTCACATATTTAAATTTAAGACAATAATTGATTTAAGAGTACTAACACCAAATTTTTGCATAAACAAAATTTGTAATATGTTTTGCTATAGATTACAAGAGTTGACGTCAGTGTTCTTAAAAATAATACATTCAGTTTACTATGGGTCCACCGAAACGTTATTATGATGGTGGCTTAGTAGCTAATGAAGCAGTGGTAAGTTTTTTGGATTCAAATAAAGCTACTCCTACCTGAAATTAGAAGTTTTACATTTAAACATGCTAAACAAATATGTAAAAGAAAACCAATTAAATCAAATCCTAGGTAATGCATGTAAATTATATCACACAATTTGAGTAAGGAATCTTAAATTTAAATCTTATTTCTGTTCTAGGAGGAGAACAATGGTAGATCATCAAAAAATAAAAAGAAACGAGGAAAAAATGATAAGGTAGATATTTCTCATTCAGGATTACTCACCTTACTTTTTTAAAATTATGTAAATTAGGTTCTCCGAAATTCATGTTTGCTGGACGATACATCGGAAGCTGTTTTGTCTAAAAGACTCTTCGGAATCGTACCATCAGATGAGTCGAGTGAAGATGAACCTGAGCAACACGTAGTGGATCAAGATAAAGAGGTTCACTTAAAATAACTTTGTTGTTAATTATAGTTAGGTGTGATTATGTGTTAAGTTCAGATACAAGACGCAAAAGCTGTATGGGTTGACGATGATGATTTGGATGATGTTATGCTGCCACAAGGAAAATTTGCAGCTATTCTTAGAAGAAGCACTGATAAAAATAATGAAATTAGTGGGAAAGTAAGTTGATCACATAAATATATGGATTTTATCTATTCTCTTTGGAAATATGCGAGTTAGCCTCATGTATCATCTCTAGGAATATCAAAGCCGTCTGCGGGAAGCTTTTCAGCGTTCACAAAACGGAGGAAAACTACCTACATGGGCTAAAATTAGCAAAAGTAAATGGTAGTTTTTAAATGATGAGATGTCTTGTTCTAAATTATGTTCGCATTCTAGAGGATCCACTTCATAGTGGTACAGAGAATTCTGATGATGAAATGGAGAATATGCTTCATGAAATGGTTCGGTCTACTGGTAATTATGTAGAGAAGGATGTGTTAATATCAAAAGGAGTTATAAATACTTCTCGACTTCAAGACATCACCATTGGACATTCTGACAGCGTAAGTGTATGGAAATGTTATTTTATACACTACTGATCAATTCCAATTTTTTCAGAAGGCTTTAAGAGTTGTTCGATTCCATCGTACCAAACCAGTTGTAATTACTGCTGGGGAATCTGGAATAATCAAGTTATACCAGGTGTTATATATTTACATCAATACTTAAAGCTAGTTTTACATTTTTCAAACATGTTTTATACATAGTTTAGGTTGACAATGAAGTGAAGAGAGAACACTTTATGCAGAGTGTGCGCTTTAAAAACTTTCCAATTTCTAGCATGGATATTCTTTCTGCAGGAAATTCTGTAATTTGTGGATCGAACAGTCAGGTTATTTTTCTGGACTTATGTTTGTAAAATACTAATTTTGTTCTATTTAAAATTACTCGTATTGCTATTATTTATTCTTATTACTTGTCATCTAGGAATACCTTATGAATTATGACCTCATCAAAGGATCAGTAACGCAAATGCGACTTCCTAAGTGTGAGTAATTAAACTATGCTTTAAATATTGAATTTCTGTAGCTATTTTATCTGACTACCTTAGCGATTCCTCGACAAAATATTGGCCGATTTTCAATCTCTTCCGATGGATCATTGCTGGCAATGGCTGGACACAGTGGACAAGTTCATATCCTTTCTACAGCTGTACGTAGTACTTTCTAAGATTAGATTTATATTTATAATTAGTAATGACTCTAAGTAATAAATGGTTTAGTCAATGGAGCATGTAAGATCGTTATCTGCTCCTTCTGGTGTGGCATCTCTCGTTTTCATGCCAGGCACTAATAGAGAATTATGGGCTATGACAGGTATAAAAAATGCCGAACTTTTAATGCATTAATCCAATAAGTATGCAAATAATTGATTGATAAGTTTCAAAAGGAGCTTTAATTTTAGAATGCGGACAGGTAATAGTTTGGCAACTTTCTTCTAGTGACGTACACTTCTTTTGTGATGAGGGCACTGTGAAAGGGACTAAGATCTGTATAAGCCATGGTGGAGAATATGTTGCTTGCGGGTGGGTCGTTTTTCTATTATTTCGCTCCATAACTTATTAACATATTCCCACTACTATATTCATAGCATCAACTGGTTATTGTTATAACATTCAGATCCAATACTGGTATTGTGAACGTCTACGATGTAGAAGTAGCACGACAGAATACTGAGCCATCCCCCCTAGTTACTATATCAAATCTTCTAACATCCTGCGAGTCAATTGCATTTAGTCATGATTGTCAGATAACTGCCATGAGCAGTAATGTTAAGGTAATTTGTTGTAGTAGGACTTACTCATATGCTATTTGGTTGCTAGAAATCAGTATTTTTATATTGCTGAAAAGTTGGTTATAAATTAAATCAATTACTAAATTTTATAGAAGAATCAGGTTAAACTAGCTCATATGCAGAGCAGGACAGTCTTTAGTAATTTTCCACAGAGACATGAAAAGGTACAAATCGTTTACTCATAATTAAAATACTTTCACTCGTCTTAAAATATTCTTGTAAATACTAAGTAGACAGTTTTGTTGGTGGCGACAATATTGCCATATACTATTATAATTGATGTACTGTTTCACGTATTCAGTGTTAATAACAATGAATAATTTCATATGCCAATCGTCGAATGTGTTGAGTTTTCTCCACACAGTGGTTATTTGGCTGCTGGATGCCAAAACGGACAATTAATGATGTATAGAATTGAGAGCTATGAAAGGTACTAAGACTATTGTAGATGTTTCTTTACATTGTTCATTGTTTCACATTGTTACGAATTTATTTTGAAATACTATCTTCCCTTGTTTATTTTTGTTTAACTGTACACTAAATGCCTATGTTATCATTAATTTACAATTTGTTTTCGTTGATTGACCGTAGGTTGTATTAATTGTTGAGTGATTACTTTTATTTGTTCTAAATAAATAGTTTATTGATAGATTTTATACATGTGTTGAATTACTTTGTATGGAACTAATTCTTACGTATTTCATTTTCGTACTCCAGTGTTTACCATTTTTTGTACTTTTGAAATTGAAGTTCGGAATATAGTGTCTAGATTATAATTTTATAAGTTCCAAGTGTATGTTTCACAAAATCAGTACATTAGTATGAAATTTTTCATATATATATACATATATATTGGGTAATAATATCCTGTAATAGAACAATTTGATTGTGTTGAGACACGGCATGTCCGATATTCTGCTGTCCGCCCATCCGATGACGTAATCGAAAGTGGTAAATGTACGCGCTTGGTTTCGTACAACCAAATTGTTATATGGCATGATTTTTCAAGTTCTAGATACTTAATAGAGTTATAAGTGTATGACTCTATCAAAGGAATTTTCTTGAAATAGATATTTCTGTTATATGTGAATGCCTTATTAGAAATATATTTTTATTTACTGTAATAGTTTTATTTCTGAGACAAGAACTTTAGTGTCCATATTTACGTCTGAAGTTTAATTTAGTATTATTAATTTAGTAGATGAGATAATATATTTATTCATTTATTTAATATTTTGGGTTATATCTATTAAATCTAGTGTAAATCTTAATCATAGTTAAATACGTATGATAATAGTAGAATAATATTCTAATATTTAGTGTGCGTGTGGACTCATGACTAGTCTACTTCGTGGTGCGCTCAACTTAATTCAGGGAGATACAGGAGGATCGGGAACGGGTGGTTTGAATCATCCTCTTGTGGGAACTGATGTTGAAATAGGCGGAGTGAAATTCCGAATACGAAATATGATTGCTGAGGGTGAGCCTTTATAAAGAACTGTTCATCATAAGATAGATTGTGGATAAACTAGTAATTTTTATGGAAAAATGGAGTAATTTAGGTGGATTTGCTGTAGTATTTTCTGCCCAAAATCAACAAGGCCAGTGGTATGCTTTGAAAAGGCAATTAGCAAACGATAGAGAGTCAATGGAAGCAGTTATCCAGGAGATTCGAATCCTCAGAGAAGTGAATTTTTTTACCTATCTTTGGTAGGTTTCCTAATTTGCATATTGAATATCTTACTATCTCAGGTCTCGGGTCATCCGGCTATTATTAGATTTATTCAAGCAGCTCAGATGAAAACTCATAGTGGAGGTGCTGAATTTTTACTTCTCACCGAGTTATGTTCAGGTAAAATTCTTCGCAGTGGTCACAATTCTTTTTTCATATAGTCGTAGTCAACTGCATTTTTCAGTTAATTATTGAAGTAAGCATCACGAGTTAATTATAGGAGGAAATGCTGTTGATATTTTAAAAACAATGCATCTCAATCCTGAACAGGTGCTAAGGATATTCTATGCAGCAGCCACTGCGGTACAACATATGCATGAGAGAGAACACCCAATTACTCATAGGGATATAAAGGTCTCGTTAGTGTTTCAACTTTTTATGTTTTTTAAAACATAATCAATTGCGAATATATTTGGTAACCTAATATTTTAGGTAGAAAATCTTTTGTTTGACTCGCAAGGATATGTGAAGTTGTGCGATTTCGGTAGTGCAACAAAAGATATATTCGATCCAAATGATACGTGGAACGTTTTGCGAAGAACTCAGCTCGAAGAAGAGGTAAGCATTGTATTCGTTTCCGACATTATTTTAGCAGTATAAACTATATTTAGATGCAACGTCATACTACACCGATGTATCGAGCACCTGAAATTCTTGATACCTATCAGAATTTCCCAGTTGGTCCTCAACAAGATATCTGGGTTAGTTCAAGTCTTTGATTTTTCAAATATTTCTAGTTTCTATACTGATTCTATGTTTTATAGGCTCTGGGCTGTATTCTATTCTATCTATGCTATCGTTTTCATCCTTTTGAGGACTCTGCTAAGCTTCGAATTTTGAACGCAAAATACCAAATTCCATCGAATGATCGACTCTTCTCCATGTTCATTCCTCTTATCCGTGAGAGAACCAAATAACGCAGATTTGATATGCTTGTTAAGAACTTTTGTATTACAGAATCTTGCCTACAACCAAATCCCATCTTACGTCCTTCTATTGGAGATCTCGTTGAGAGGACAAGCGCTTTGGCTGCAGCAATGGGTATCGTACCTAGAGGTCCCGTTTATGGTGCTGATGTAACGGCAGGTGGTGGACAACAGGTTACTAGTTATATTAAACATATTTTTACATTACACATAAACTAAATATCTAACAGCAGACTGCCCCCGTCAACGTCTCATCCTCTGATATAGTGTCAAGTGGAGTTCCCCCACCACGTCCACCACCACCACGAATTGAGGTTTTTTAATATTAACTCTTCAGCCACTAATCTCACTAGAATCACTGATTTATCTTTCAGCCCACTGATATCTCGCTACAGGCATCTGCAGTTTTCGGTGCACTCAAGGGTCAAGGTCTATCGCTATTCAAGAATATAAAAGATCGTTCTGCTGCTGTTGTTCAAACTATGCAGGTGGATAAAATTCCATGTTTTAATCTTATTATTTTGTACAACTGAAAATTCTTACAGTGTGCAGATCTCTTCTGACACTCTTTGAGTCGTTACAGTCTACGTATGGTGGACGAGGTCCTGCCGTGATGTGGGTAACTTCTCGACTTGCTTTCGCACCACTGTCAGATAATGTGCCTGAGACTCTGTCTGTGCAAGCCGAAGAAGCTTTGCGCTCTCATATCATGGATCATGGGAGAATTTACTTTGTTGTCAATATATCACAAAGGTGAACTGCTTAAGTATAAATTGTCTTCCTCAAGTACTTAAAAATACAAGGGATTTCGTGTGATAGTTCTAACTTAGGCATCTGAAATGTGAGTATCAACCCCGTCCCTTCGAATGTTTATTTTATTCATTAACTACAGGTGTTGCACCAACATTAAATCAACTTTTACAGGTCAGGATATTTAATATAAACGAATTAGTCATTTATTTTATACGAAAGATTTCTAATGTTTTAGATTTGTCGCTCGATGACTCGGTTTCTGCGACAAAATCCGAGAGGTTTTGTACTTATTTACGGACTAGAAGGTTTTTAATTAGTACTTTTAATATTCTTAGTATTTTTTGTTATGTAACATTTTTACTTATATTTTCAGCGCACTGTGTCCTGCTTTCTGTAGCTATTGTACTTTACTGTCGACTTCTGCCTCGTCCCCATAATGCTTTTGAGCTTATTAACCACAAAAGAACTACCGTTCCTTTGCCACCATCGTTTCATAGGACTCTCGATCTTCTCACCAAAGTTGTCAATGCTTTACCTGGAGAAATCAAAAATGTACATTTCAAGCTCTCTCCATTTATTAAATATGCATATTTTAATATTATGTTATATCTTATTTAGATCGTGCACAATCGCCCAGTCCTCTTAGAGTCATTGGTATTGGAACCTATGCCACTATTTAACCGATTACGTACTGGATGTCGCCCATTTGTGGAGATATTCTGTGGTGGAAATAAATTGTGGAACACGTGCAAGGATTACGAACAGCTTAAGTATATTGGACGTTTTTCAATAGAAAGTTTAATTCGGCACTAAGTTATCATGCTTAATTGATTTTCGAATTTACCTATACTTTTCTAATACTTAAATTGTGATTTACGTTGTGCAACTTTCGTCATTTATCTTATGGGAGGTAGTATATGGATTTAACTAGGTTCAAAGGTGGTGGCTATAGGATTATTGCTTCGACTTGAAGTTTATTAAGTTTTAAGGTAAGAAAACGACGGAATATTGGAAATAAACCTTTAAACCAAGGTTCCAACTAAAGACTGAAGGCACCATTTCAAAACAAATACATATGGCAATATGATATATTCTATATGTATTATTTTCAGATCCTACGAGATTCCTGAACATTCGTCGGTTGAGATGAGTCTTGGAAGTTTTCCTGTGGGAGATGATGTCACTATAGTAGTCTATCATGCAAGATGGAGCAAGATACAATCTAGAATGCAGCAGGTAATTGAGGTTTAGATTATGACATAGTTTATTCCAATTACCACTTTAATACAAGCAGTAAACAGTAGACCACTGAGAATGAAAGTGAATAAATTATATTAATGCAAAATAATAAGAACAGTAATATTAATTAGTGATATTAGCATAGTAATAACAATTATAAAAATTAATGGACGATATTCTAATTTAAGTGTCAAGCTTTGAGAATCGTTTCTTTATATGGGTATTATTTTTATAAGAGTTTCAATGTATTAGAACCGTAAATTTCGTAGCTCACATTGTTTAGTATTAGTCATGCTGTTCCATTGTAGTTCCCAATACCATGAATTACTGAAGTGTTGTAAGCACGATCCTAACATATTAAGGATATATTCATAGCAGTTTTATTTTACTGTAATTCTCGAGTTTTCAGGTAGTAATGTTTTCAACTGGATTCCATGCTAACTTTTTGGATACAAATACCGTAGTTCTTGAATTGTGTAAAGGTGATCTCGATCTGAACTCTTATGAAGAGAAGAATTTCGCCGAAAATTTCAGGTTAGTATTAGCCATTGTGATTTTTAGAACTGATTTACAGTGAAAAGTCCCGCATTTCGTTACACTTTTATTTTCCTAGCACATTAGAAGTTTGAACTACATTTTTCCATCTCAAAGTGTGGTAACATTAAGGTCTTTTCGTTTTGAATTGTCTGAGCAATTTACTCTACATAGAACTAATTTTCGTACTTTGAAAAATTAGAAAAATCCAGTATTTCTTATCCATGGAAATAACATCTTGTGCCTTTTTTGTTTAGTAGTATGTTTGTCGTTGTACGAGTGTTTTCGTTTTTTAATATTATTTCTATTAGTAACTGTATTTATGCATTAATGTTCTAACATATTTCTGAAACTAAATTATCCACGTAAAGATTTGGTCACATTACAGTGCAACTCTAGTATTTTATTCAATAGTTTAGCGAAATAGCAAGTTTTACTTTTTAAAATTATTTATAAGTTATCAGTTATACTAAATAGTTGTCTTAACCACCTAAAATTTATTGTTACTACATTTAATTGCTTTCTGCTTAAAATAATGAAATGTCTACTACTCATTAGCATGTCAATTATCGATCGCGCTTCAGTGCCAGGCTGGGTTTGACTAATGAATCAGTCGGCTTTATTTCCCTTGGATTTCCTATAACTATTTCACTTTTTACTGTTATCTAGTATATATATGTATATATCTAAGTTAAAACATTTTAATTGAAATACGTGGTGTACGTATATTTCGAATCTTCCCAGCTTTTGTTTGCCTCCGATATTCTGCATTTCTGAATCTCGTGTTCCAGCTGCTTAATGCATTGCCTGTTTTTAAGGCGTAATGTATTCTTGCTTTTGTTTTTTGGTACGTTTGTAACCTACATCAGGTATCGAATGTGTATTTTAGTAATAAGAAAAGTATAGGAATCTCTGTAATTTCCTTTTACAAGTACTGTAGATTATTTTTACTTTTATGTTCAGATATAGAACTTTATATTTTTCTTTATCTTTATACCTTTTATTTCAATCTACATATTGTAATGCCAATTGTATAATTTCTAATTTGCTTCTACCGTCATTACTCTTTAGGCTTCCTATTTCACTAGCTTCATAATTTAGTAGACGAAACGAAAACATATTTTTCAAGGTGAATTGTTGTTGGCGTGCTATTATTACCAAATTTCTTTATGCACACGCGGGGTAATCACGTGAAACCAGCTGCCATAAGTATACAAGGAAATGGCATCAGTAGGTCAAAACTGATCTGCTAGATTGCATTTACTGTTATTCCTGATTCGTTAGTTGTGCTATTTGAATAGTCTAGAACTTATACAGTTTAATATTTCGATTTCTATTTAGGATCATATTTAAAGTAACTTTTCTAATATGATTATTCACAACAAATTATTTGTCATCGTGCATGTATAATGGATTCCTCTCTTTTTATTGGACATTGTGGCATGCTACAGTTGTAAATTAGCGATATTTGTTAGTTTCCAGTACATGTTAACAGGTCGTCACCAGGGTTACCAGGCCCTTGGTCATAAGCCCGCTTTTTTTCAAAGGTAATGCGCAGTCAATTGATAATGTTATTTTCAGAGAAGATAATACCACCACAAGGGTTTTTAAATTATTAGATACTGATTTTTGTCATAGCTGTGAGTTTTCCCCATCTAGTTTTGCATTAAACAATAGTTGTGAAGATGTTTTTTTAGGGTTGTTCTTGGTCTCAAGATTGGTGCACAAGACCGCGGTTTCGGTAACGAAATCGGAGAGCCATCGGCTTTCCTAGATTATGATGCTGACACAGTTTCACCACGTTATCTTGTTGAAAATGAGGAAGAACTTGGTATAAAAATTGTTTTAAAGTAATTTTTTAAACTAACCATATTTGGTTATTATTTGTATTTATTTCATGCTTTACTTTTCATCCTTTACTGTAAACTCCCGTTTCGTCAGAACGATTTTCAGATCATATTAAAACCAACTTCGGCTTTGGAACACTTACCTCTCAAGAGGTGCCTCAATCTGGCGAAGCAGACTCATCTCATTGCTCTTCACAACCAGCTGGTGCATTCTTTGATACTCTTGATTGGAAGCAACCAACAGCGTGTAAAAACGATTCGTTACAAGATCTCTCATCTTCTGGATATACTCCTAGGCAGTCTTTTCAAGAGCATTCTCTGATTCCACTAGATACTATATCGAATACGGTAAGCTAATGGTTGAGTATGATTTACACCAGAGTACAATAGATAATTTATTAAAAATATTTGAAAGAAGCGTGGAGATATTTTTAAAGAGTGTACAAAGGATTTTCTATTATTTAATATAATTTCATACAGGAGATGGACAAAGCAGAGGTATATGAACGAATGCATGGAATCCGAGTAATAAAAGAAGTAGATGATGCCAATGCAGATTACTTTAAATTTGACTGCGAGAAGTCAAAAGAGACGCCAATTTTGGGAGCACCTTCACCTGTACAGGCACCGCCTATTGAAGAATTTGATTTACTAGAACTGGATTCAGGTATATATTTTCAAATAATTTTTAAAATAATAGTCTATTTTAAATCTATATCAGGTGCTACCAAATACAAGTCATCAGCTACAGCTAACGTTGATCCCTTCTGTGATTTTATGAGTGCAACATCTGTTTCCAAGACTTCAAGTCATGCAAACACAGGCGGTGACCTTCTTGGGGAATGGGTCAATGGAAGTAGTTAGTAGCCTTTCAAAATATTTAAATCTAACTAGCGTTTGACTAATTTGTATTATTGTAGCGTTATCTTCAATACAACCAACTATTCACCGGAATGTGTCTGCTCCAACCTTCCAGCCTCCTTTGTCAGGTGCAGGGGGGATCGATCCTCTTGCCGAATTCCTTTCTCAAAGTGTGAGCAATCCTTCGAGTAAACAAGGTGATCATACTGTTTGAATACTAACTTCATATTACACTATGCATGATTTATATTATTTGAGATTTAGGATCAGCTACTAATAGTGGTTCAACAACACCTAAGCCAGCTAGACCAAATTATAGTAGAGCAGCTTTTGATCAACTTAACCCGAATGTGAATACGAAGCCTAAGTTATCTGAAGAAGCTTTTGGTGATCTTCTTAGCTCCCAAGTACGATTTTAATGTGATTTATTTTAGAATTTCAGATTAATAACAATTTTATGTCGTTGATAATTGTCTATTCAGGGTTTCATATCTACTGTCAAGAATACTAATAGGACTTTAGGCGACATGAAAAGAGCTGAAGAAATTCGAGATATGGATCCAGTTAAAATAAAGGTGGAATTTTTGGTGCACTACTTTTGCATAACATCATAATATATGGTTAAGGTCCGTGATTGGATAACTGGAAAGGAGCGGAACATACGTGCCTTGCTTGGCTCTCTGAATGATGTGCTCTGGGATGGTGCAGATAAATGGCAACAGCCATCTATGGGAGACTTGCTTAGTGCTTCTCAAGTATGGACATACTAGGAAATTAATTAAAATCTGTTAACAATGATGTGGAATTATTGTTTTAAGGTGAAAAAATCCTACTACAAAGCATGTCTAGTTGTGCATCCTGACAAACAAACAGGAAAACCACAGGAAGCACTTGCTAAAGCTATATTCACTGAATTGAATGATGCGTGGAATGCATTTGAGCAAGCAGGAAGTCCATCTCTTTAACTTGCACTGTTTTATTTTATTATTATTAGGGCATATAGAATTTTTATCTTAACATTCTGCTTAGCAAATTTCTTATGGCATGTTTTGTAAACTACAACTTCTTTCATTTTACTTCTCCAAATGAGATAAAGACCTAACATCTGAGTCGTATACTACGGGTGTTTTTCTTATGAAGTGTTTTACCTAATTTTTACTGATGTATGATATATTCCAAGTATTTGTAGATTTGAACGTGTATATTATAGTTTGATCCCCCTTATGTAGTAAATCTTAATTCAAGTGTTATTTTTATTCAGAATGTGCTTAGAAAATAAATTGCTTAGTACGTAAGACACTAAGAGGCAAATGGTCATCGGCCTTTTACATTCATAGGTCGTTCGTTTTTGAGGCCTGTCCCGCCCGACCTAGATTCGATCTCGATCCCAGTTTCCCTGACCATTTCTCATTAATCATATATTCTTTCACACCACTTGTAGTGCTTTTTTAAAGAATTACTTCTTCAAATATGTAGCATAGATTCATGTTAACAGAGGCGCATTTTGATACGCTTAATTCATTTTCAATCACAATTTGCATTGCTGTGACTAGCAGAAAAATAGCGGGATAATTGAATTTAGGTTAAAAGTTGTTTGAAAATTCAAGAATGAAGATAACTGTAGTATGCTTATTGTTGCGTACTTCACACTATTATGAATGCTTTTTAACAGATGCTGCTCTTGCTCCTCCCATTTATAGTCTCCGCCTACTCTCGCACCGCCCCGCCGACGGAGCTAGCTGGTATAAAATTGGTAGAGCCACCTGCCAGGTGTACATTCTCTGTTCATAAAGATGGACCAGGTGGAGAACCTGTATCTGGTTTGTTTTCTTTGATTTTTTCAAGGAGAAGCTAATTGAATTTATTAACTGAATTGTATTTGAGGTTAATTTCCAGGCACAGCACTGGATGTGCAGTTATTTTATAACATTCGTTGCGAAAAGGTAGAGGGATTCTGTCTTATAGTGTCAAACTGCACTGTCAGTGCTGACGAGCCTGGATTCAAACCATATGCAATTATTGACCAAAACGGATGCACCTTGGAGCCATCACTATATGAAGATATAAGGGTTGATACATAACTTTGAATAGTACAGCTTATTTCTGTTTTTCTTGTTTTCACTTCACAAGCATTTATTTTTTGTTTTTTCGATACATCTCTTTCAATTTTTAAAATTATTTGTGTTTTCATGTGATATGAATGGTTCATGCTATTCTCTTTTATAGTATGAATCGGCATTCTCTGCGGGCATCATCAATCCTATACCAATTCGCTTTCGTGGATCTTCTGCAGCCGTTCTTCTTTACTGCGTTACTACACTCTCTCCTGCTATAGAGGGCCAATGCCTACGACCCCAGTGTGCACATTAAACGTGACGACTTTGAGAATTAAAAGTATATCAATCTATTAAATTCATTGGATAGAAGTAATGAACTGTTGTGTTCGATATAGAAGTGATATAGTACGTAATATTCATGCATGAGCTAGGACTATGATGTTTATTCAACTAACAAAGTAATATATGGACAGTGTACATACGAACAGAAGGAAAAAAGGATGTATCGTAACACGAAAAATTTAGAACACATGTATGTAACTTAAGTCAGATTTATTGACTATAAATCGTAATATAGTTGAATAACGTTAAGATTTATCAGAGTGTAGCCACTTCTCGTAAGTGTTTCTAATACTCTAAGCCTAGTATTGTTTTCTATCTCTACCAGATCCCCATAATTGATGGTATATGTGCTTGTACTAGAATATAATAACTATGAATGTAGAAATGAGAAGATCCGTAATAAAATATAGTGAGGGAAAGAGGGGAAATCATGATGGAAGATAAATGGTTTGGCGACAACGAAAATTACCACTGTCTAGTTGTATCTATTATTTCCGCTTTCGCCAACCGGAATAGTAGACTTGATAATAAGTTATCTCACTCAACATTCCATTTCCCTCTCCAGATAGCCTCGTAAATTTACTAGTTATTTGAAATGAAAG
Source organism: Heterorhabditis indica (assembly GCA_020740425.3). NCBI lineage: Eukaryota > Metazoa > Nematoda > Chromadorea > Rhabditida > Heterorhabditidae > Heterorhabditis > Heterorhabditis indica. The sequence continues at coordinate 303,175 of JAJAVP010000012.1, read as the reverse complement.
TATTATTTTACTTAATCGTAAAAAATATTTGCATCGATGAATATAGCCTCAATTGTTATCCAGTCGCGGTAGTACAATCTGACCCATTTTCGCTTTAGCCAATACTTCAATCTCAACATGGGCTATTTCAACCTTCGCGTATTAAATTTTCTATTCTGTCCACTTAGCAAACATACTTTTGTTAGTGGTCGTTTCTCCGATGATGGCTATAGCATTTCTAAATGCGGATTGAATTTATTTTGATAACAATTACTTGACTTTTGACAAGTAATATTATTATTTGTCAGTCATGGGTGTACTACATTTTTTAATGTAGCGTTTCATTACAATAAAATATGATATCAGAGTTCAGGTTGTTATTTTGACAATACTTTACAATTTGTGCACTCCCTCTCTTTTTCGCTCATGCGATTTTGCATGATAGCAGTGATCGTCAATCGATCTGTCGGCGCGATTCCAAATCGGGTTCAGAGTGGTAAGAATCCAATATCGTTTAACTAGGTTTCACTTCTACTCGCGATTGAATAATATACATGTATGAATGGTAAACGGGAACACGTGCTGATTAAAGCACAATATCGGAACAAAATTTTTCTTCAATCTAAGTTACTCAGCCACCGATTTGTATGCATATATGCAAAATATTCTTCGAACTTTCATTATACTAATAATATTCCTTTGTTTCGCTACTTCTCCAGTTACTTGTCTCTTGTTACTTTTTTGCTCCCTATTTCATTTTCCACTTATTTTTAAGTTCCACGTTTATCACCAACCGAATATTCTTTAATTTTCTTTTAAACTTATTTTGGCCGCCTTGCTTGTTGATGAAAATAGTGATATTATAATCAGGCTTTATCATTGTTCGCAGTTCCTTCATATGCTGCGACAGGGTATACTGATGTTCCTTCTCGTTCTCACAATTGTCTCTGCCGGTAGGACTAAAAGACAGCGTAAGTATTACTTTGTTTTACATCAGTTCTGTTTATTTATAGTCTATTTCGCATTTGTAATATAATTCCTAATGTAATGGATAACTACAAACTTTGCTGGTGTGATAGCTTTCATATACCCACCAGATTTCCACTCATCTATTGAGTGACGTTTTTTTATTCTCTCAGTCTCCATCGATGACCTAATCTCCCGTGCACTTTCTCTCGTAAGGCCGATATTTGACACCTCGCAGCCTTTACAAAATGATGAGATGCTTAGAAAGCAGGTATACTATTAAGTGATAAATACATAAAAAAGCCTGAGGTAATCATATTTAAGCTTTAAAAAAACCTATTTCAGCCTGAACCATCAACTGATGAATTACGTGATTCTAGTATTCTGGGAGCTCGACACGCATCCCCTCTTGATGATCTTCCTTTATGTAGAGGAAACAATAGGTGGACTTTGTTAAACTGTCTAAGCAATTGTCATCTTCATTTACTATTTTCTATTTCTCATATATAACTGCTGTATTTTGAGAATCTGTCAGTTCATTTCGTGTTCTGCGGAGAATTTCAAACAGGATCCGACATTTGGAAACTTACAACTAGCCGCTCAAGTATTAGGAGATGAAAAACTACGCAAAGCTATCAGCAGGTAATCATAAAGATACTGAAAATACAAACATTGTAATGACCAATTCTTACAGTAATCCTGAGACAATTGATGTAGTCTGCAAGGAACAAGGGATGGATGATAGTCAGTGCAAATTATTTTCCAAAGGATTCCAGCTAATCGATCGGTTGGTAATAGATTTTGTTGAGTTATTCATTTTAAGAAGTTGTTGTCTGCGTTTTGTTTTTAATATTTATATTAGTTTTTATAATTAAAATTAATATAATTTTTCCAAGGTTCATCACTACTATTGAACGGCCAGCAAAATCTGAAGAAAGCTCTAATCCAGTCAGCATTCCACCTCAAGTGGATTACTCTGTTAGGAAAGAAAATGATGTACATAAGTTGAAAGTTAATAGTTATTAACTGATTCTGTTAAATGAGCATAAACAAATATAAAACTAAAATGATTATAAATGTTACTTCATGAAGTTTTTTAAAGATTGCAATAGATGACACTGACTATGTTATTCTTTCGCCATCACCCCCTGCTTCTCCAGCACATCACAGAGCAATGGGATCAAAAACATGGAGTAGTCAACCAGAGCAAAGTGGTACCTTACTCTGAATAATTTTGTTATTCTTCTTGATTCTGTTATATCTTACATTTTAACACTTCTATTTCAGAGCTTCAATTATTAGATGTACGTAATGATCTTGTTTCCAATTTGACACCTTTACCTCCTCTTCTGTCACCACCTCCATTTATTCACCCTACTCCACCACCTGCACCTCCTCTTGCATTTCCTACTGTCCCTTCGTTTATTCTGTCACCTCTTAAACTACCTGAATTAAATAATGGGTTGTTCTTGCCAACGGATAAGAGCATATTTGATTTACCAATCAAGGTAAGTTAGAAGAAATTATGGAATAATAACTGATGCTAATTAATGTTTCTAGAGAATACAAAGATCAACCAATTTGGAAGATCTAGATGCTCAAATGAACGAAAGAGAAAAAAGAGACTACTATGATGATCTCAACACTAAACCATCAAGCTGTAAGTATAAGGGAGATAATAAATTGAGTTTGAAGATTACTTTATAAAGTTTCAGTAGTTCCAACTAACAGTGGCTCAGACAGTGAAGATTATTATGGAAGCATAGATGAAATTACAATAACTAGAGCTCCACCGAAGAACAATCCATTGAGAAACTGCATAAATATTCTAGGCTTCTATTGATAGCCACTGTGAAAATATCACATCTAAATAGAAGATGTGAGAAGCACTTTGTCCTGCCTTATTCATAATTCTAATTTAGAAAGTTTTGTCTATTTCAATTCCTTCAAATAATATCTTAAGAATAATTTCTCTGTGATACGATGCGGGTTTACTTTGTTATCTTTCGTTGTAAAATATTAATATCTTTACTTACATTTTAAAAAAGAAGCTAGAAAAGAAGAAATAAATATTTATAAAATTTAAAGGTATTATTTATTGTAATACTAGATACAACAGTGGCATTTGCTTGGGTTTCTAAAGAAATCAGCACAAATTGAAAAATTCTTCGTTATTTATGGGACAGGAGAAATCTTTACTATAAATTAGGCACTTCAAATAACTTTTAAATGAAAATTTATAGAAGGATATAGGCAAACGGTTTTTAGAAAATAGGTGGTCTTGGAACTTGGATGATTTAAATGATTCTATGCTACTCGAAGAGGACTAGTAGTGCAATGAGACTGGGAATCTATTTTTTTTTATTTAGAAAGAATTTCTTTGTGACTATAAAGCAAAAATCATCGTTCAATAAGACAGTGTTCTCATGCTAATACTGAATGTGTTTATAAAATATTGGGGAAAATCTCTAAATAAAATGGCAACTCAGATCAGATTGATGGCACAGAAGTCCGACACTTACTTGTTTAGGTAATACATTACAATCTTTGATATAGAAAATCAAGTCCATAGTGATTTGAATTCGAGGTCCACTTTGGCACTATTCATATGTCATTGCTTTAAGTCTTATGCATAAAATCGGAAGCATTAGTTTCATCCAAGGTATGCAAGTACTCCATGAGACAAACTGGTCTAAATCGATTTTACGGATTTTCTTGCTCTTATCTGAGACGAGTTCTGTGTCAGTAACTTAATATGGGCGTAATGCAATATATTAAATTGATTTTAAATGTCTTATTACTTCTTGTAGACTTAATTTTCAAGCTACAAATTATATTTACTTAAATGGATTAAATTATTTGTTATTGAGCAAGAATAGAAATGCTGTAAATGGTTGATGAGCAAAATTGTCAATCTATATAAGTATTAAAATGCAAATAGTTTTAATCTCGGTCTGATGTACCCATAACTATAATAACTAGATTGACTGACTAACAACAAAAAACAGTATAAGGACAAATATCACAGATTTGAGAATCATAATCGAATACATAACTTGATATTCCATCAATATGGCATAAATTTACTGGTATCTACTATAATCATACTGTGGATGCTGACTGTACCTATTCGGATAGTTATAGTGAGGATAATATTGTTGATTGTAAGGCTCATAGTCTGGAGTATGATGCATAGGTGGAGCTGTTTGTTGATTCCAAATATTCTGTTGGCATACCGGCGCATGGTTCATCTGATTTGACGTAGAATTGAGTATTGCACCTTGCATATGGGAAGAATTAGTAGAATGGGTAGAGCTAGGAGCAAGCCACATTTCCTGAGGACTACCACCCTGCATTAAGTCATCAGCAAAAGGTCCAACTGTGGCACCATGTCTACTCGGAAGATGTAAACTTGCTAAAATTACTTAATATTTCTACATTAAAGTGCCTGTATGCTTGGAAAATGCAACTAACGTGAAAAAGGCGGAGTATTTTGTGGGGCATTCGTGGGACAAAACACGCTAACGAAAGGGTAGTCTGATATTGTATGATGATCCTAAACGTTATATTACTTAACATTCTGTGTAGCTTAAAATTCATATCTCACCTCTGGCCACTGCTCGCCTGCGCCATCCATTGGCTCTAAGTAACCCATTGCTGTTGTTTCTTCCATTGATTCTGGTTGAACTAATGGGTTTTTAATTACAAGGGGTGGAACATGGCGTTGAACTGGTGATGGCAATGCTGACGGTTGTGTGGACGAAGAAGTTGATATATCCACAGAAGACTAGAAGAATAGATTTATATTCTCTTTAGTTTTTTGTTCATCAAGGTGAATACAATGCTACCAGAATTTTCGTGATAGAAAAAAGTTGCTTGGATAATTACTTTTGGATAAGATAGTAGTGGATTTTTAGGTATTACACCTCCCAACATGATTAAACGGCATGCTTCATCAGCCAGTTTTGCTGAAACAATAGCTAATTATTTAGAATTAACGGAGTATTTAGGACAAAAAAATGAATTACAGAAATTAAAATAATAAGATGAAATGAACACACATATATTCGCGTTTTGGTTTCTCGCATAATATTGTAGGCCATTGAAGAGTGCATGATTCTGGTGGAAATATACAGCCATCTTAAGTTATTTAAAATTAATCGCGATCAGTCACAATATAGTTTTTTTAAATTAGAAAAACACTCCTGAATGAAAAAAATGTTCAGAAAAAAGAAAATTGAGAAAAAAGAACCTCCGGATGTTGTACGATGGCTGCGATTAGGCTGAGGGCACACCTTTTGAGCGGTTCCTCGTCTACATAACCTTGATGAAGGGCAAAGACAGGAAGTAATACACATTCATCGTTAACTTTCATGCTATCAGCGTGTAAGAGGAAATAAACTACCTAAAAATAATTTTGAACATTATCCTCATAAAGTTAGCATCATATAAATGACTTGGCACATTTTTATTACGTGTACTCACTTTTAGTTTCCGTTCATATTTACTAGGGTTGTCATTCGGGAATTGTCCTAATCCTGAAATCTGGGAATTTCCTGATGTTCAGGCAGTCTCGTCTTTCCCGTCCCCGAAATTCCGACTTTAAATTCCCGACTTTCACAAAATCCCGAACAACAACCCTAATATTTAAATATGCGCATATTTTACAAGATATACACTGATCTAGCCAAAAAATACTTACCATATTTAAAATCCCTTTATCCCTGCAAAGAAGTTGTAATGTAAGCATTGAAAATTGGATAAGATCAGATACTTTTACATCCTCCACCCATTGTGTCTAAAAGACTGGTATTTTGCAACTTTAAATTACTTACATATAGCCTTTAAAACTATTTTCGTTCATTCTAGCTTTCCATATACGATATACAAAGTACTTAAATTAAATTAAAAATTAATTGATTTTGTTAGTAATTATACCACTATTCATCATAAATTGTCTACTTGTTTCAAATTTATTTTTAAGGCTAAACCAAATATTTTACTGAAATTACCGTAGCTAACTGATTACAAGCAACTCTAAGTATGTAGATGATTTGCTGAGCAAAACACGTATGCTCTAGACGAAGGTCTCGAAACGCCGTCAGATTCTCGTCTTGTACGGCAGCTTTCGAAAGCACCTAGTACAAATATCTATAGGATCTTCCTGTGCTAACATACACACAACGTGTGTTATACTAAGGTGTTTTAAATAGAAACTAACTTGAAGTGTTTGACGTAAAATTACTGGACGCATATCAATAAGCTTTTCGAGAAATAGCTCAGGCATACGGAAGATGGCATGTTGCACTTCCGAAGCCATGCTGTGGCCCAAACACAGATGACAAAGAGTCGCCAAAATTCGCTCCTAAATACTAATTTTACTCCAATTTAATTTTTCATGAATGTTTACCCAACTATACTTATTATTACACTAATTTCTGCGTATACAAATCTGTTATTTAATGCTCTACTTACATGTATCTCTTCAATTTGCTGCGCTTGGATTGCATCCATGTGAGGTCCAACACGCACTTCGTTCAAAACTCTTAGCAGATAGGGAATTGCATTATTAGCGATTAGGAATTCCTTAAACACAACTTGAATATGCACAAATTTTCTATTAGCATTTATAAGAAAAAATACATATGACATTGTTCATTGATTAGCATATTACTTTTAGACCGATTAATTCTGACAGATAATTTGATTTCATATGAGCATGTATTTTTCAGTTAATCATTTTTCGGGAAAAAAATTAGTCCAATCACGTTGTCTATTTCGTACCTTATTCCCCTTATTATTAGCACACATGTTTGATAAAATATCCAGTGTGTAACGGACGACCTTCAAACTTCTATGTCCAAATAGTTGTAGAAGTCCTCGTAGCAACTCACTGTAGTTGGCCTCTGAGTGAACATCACTCAAATTGCGCAAACATTCTAAAGATGCTAATACTAGACGCTCAGAGGCATGCGTTAGGTGATGAGCCAAAGCCGTTGGAGCCCCATTGGAAACAAGTGATAGTGGGTTCTAAATAGAAACACAACAATAGATTAGATTATGTTCAAATTTTTAGACAAGTTACTAATTAACTACTTCAGTATTGAACAAATATTATGGAAAAGAATGCTCAACAAAGGTACTATAGGAAACACTTACGAAGTTTGAAAATACAATGAGTAATTGGATTGTCCGCCACAAGAGGTTTTCATAGGTACACTTATTTAATATGTGAAGTAACTTGGAGATGCCGTTGGTTTCGAGAAACATAGTCTAGAATCCATATTTCTATGAGTACTTGCTCCTGTTATAGTACTTCCTATTTGAATAAAGATCACTATTTGCTTTTCTTTTCCCTCTCACCTTCTGCTCGCTATTTCTATCACAGAGAATTCGAATCAGATCAACTATAACAGGCAATAATTTCTCGCTCTTCTCGTGGTCTAACCATCCCGAAACAACCTAAAAAGATTAACTTAGCAGGATTACAAATAAAAATAAATTTTTAAAGTCAAAGTTAACCTGCATGGCATTAATTTTTCTAGCAACATCCACGCTCATTGAACCTCGGTTTCTATCTGATAGGAGACTGTGAAGAGTTAATAGAGCATATTTATAGCAAGAAAATTGCACGTTACTGCAAATATAATGTTTATATTGGAAAATAGTGTGATACGAGAATATCTAGAAATGAAAATTTCATGAGCTATTAATGATTATTTTACGACCTAACGTGCTGCACTAAGAGTCGAATCATTTGTCCATTGCAGAGGGCGTTAACTGATGTTACGTGTTCTAATCCTTCTGGTCTGTTACAAATATGGAAAAGAGCTCCAAGAGCTACACGAATGATGTTCTGAAATAACTTTATATTTCCATATTTACATAGAAATATTTAACTATCCTCTCTATGTCTAAGCAGAATATAATAATCTTTTTATTCATGTTTCTGCTTCTTCTATTTTCGAGCTAACCGGAAAAGCACTTCTTTCTTTCAGAACATCATTGAGAGCAACGACTACACTAGGTCCGTCTATTACAGCCTTTCTAGATCTTTGATTTTCAGAATCCATCTTGGCAATATTTTGCACAATATATAGTGCTTTGTATACAACGGCCTACAAGAAATAGTATAATAAAAAGTCGAAAAACTGATCTAAAGATAAACTTGTCGTCTAGTAATAAATGGTAAAGTTCTATGTACCTCGTCAGTATCTTTCATAAGCTGCAGCAGTTCAGGGATAGCCCTTGCTGCTATACCGTACTCCGCCTGTGATGCACAAATTGACACGGAAATATTATCAAATTTCTGCTGTTGCTAAATAGATCATAAAAATTACTAATGTTAAAGTAAAAGTATATTGATTAAAATTTTTAAAAACCGTATTAAAAAGAAAAAAACCTGATCAGTGAGTTCTGTTCTATCACCGTCTGCTACAGAAGACATAGTTGAAATCTGTGATCCTGCATGTATAGACGTCATTGATATCATCGACGGTGCCTGAGAAGGGAAAACTGTCATATATTCTTAAACACCAATGTATCTAATCCAGTTTTATAAAAACCTGGCTATGTGCCATGGTGTGCACCCCACTGTCGAAATTCAGATTTTGCCACATGTGAACCTTAAATACTGGGTTCATTCCTGAGCCAGTCTGTACATTAAGGGGTGATCCACAAGAGTCAGCCATTCTAAAATCAAAAGACCATTTAAATATGCTGGTTGATAAGATCATATGAAATACCATAAAAATTTACGAACATCATTTAAAAGTTATATATTCTAGTTAGTAATAGGAAATTAACTGACCCCTCCCTGTATTGTGGATGAGATAAAACACGCTGCTGATAATATTTAGATCCTTGGACAGGAGATGCAGGTAAAGCACATCTACCATTGCCCGTTGAAAGGACTTCCTAAATAAGAAAGAACTATTATAATATGAGAAAAAATTATTTTGTTTTATTTCCCTTTTTCTCCTCTACTATACTCTGCCATTTCTTCAGTCTTCCCCTTTCTTCCATGTATGCATACCGGTGGAGTACGGATGTCCATGCGTGTGTACGCTGTTTCTAATTCGAATTTAGTCTCAGTCCCTGACCGGAGAATTCTGATGACAAATTATATATAAACATATAGTTGAAGATTGCGATAACGTTAATATAAATAGACAATAATTCGAAGGTAATAATAGCAGATTCGGGGAATCAGGTATAAAAAGATATGAGAGATTATTTTGAGCAAAGTAATTGTAACAAAATATGAATTATTCACACTGGTTATTTGTGATTAATTACTGGTGTAAACATAGGAAGGTCTGCACATAAAAGGAATCACGTGATATCTGAATGTTGGTTACGAGAAGTTTTAGAAGTGAAGAATATGAAGCTGGTCTAATCAAGGCTGCGATTACAGTGTGTCTTTCGCTTTCCTTTCTTTTCAGTGGAGCAAGAAAGGTGGTCGGTTCGCGCGGGCACTAAAGAATGAAATATTACTCCATCTGCAGGCTATTGATATCACATCGATAGCCTGTATCATGAGGGTCAACTACAGTAACTCCGGTAAATTCTCTGGATACGGTAGCTGAAAAAAAATTCAATGCAATAACAATAAATTTATAGACAACTGTAACAGTCATTTCTCCATTAGTTTACTTTAAGCAGCGCGCTAAATATTGAACACTGAAGTCTGGAATAGATATAATCATTAAAATAGTACTGGATAGAGGAAAGAGGAAAAATATGGAGACCAACTTTTGTGATTCATGCTCAGTGAAAACTGGAGAATAGGGGAATTCGATGGGTAGTAATGAGCGGAAATCAACGTCTAGAGTGATCGGGTCGCGTGCGGTCGATCGATGCGTTGTCAGTTGTCGGAAACTATCTGTCAGAGAAGATCACCGACTGCCTCCTCGGGCGGTATTCGTCCGTCAGTAGACGAAATTAGTCTGTCATCCGAGTAGAATTCTCTCTTTTCGCGGAATTTGGCCTTCACCCCGACCGAAGTTGCCCAGTTCATCCAACATTAAATCTTAAAACAAGCTGTGATTAAATATAACATTCACTTAAAGATAGGAAACGTGTGAAGAGAAGTGTTGATGCTAGTGTCAGCCAGCTGGTCTTATCTGAGCATAGATCGATCGATAATTGCCGAACGGGGCTAAGATAACAGGGGAGGAGTAGAAAAGATTAAGATATTAGTGAAAATTGAGAACACTATCAAATTTTATAATAATCGAAAATAATGCAAACTGTTCCATAGAGTAAAATTAGATCTTCTGTAGTGTTTTAATAACTATTGACAAATTCGAACCTATTGCAAATGGTTTATCATGTTTAGAATCAGTGTCGTTACGGGGCGGGCAGGGAATTCTGACAAATGACCGGGTTAGAGAGGGTCGAATGGATTAGAACAGACCACCATCGACGGAAGACACAATTCATGTGGTGGATCATCACATAGGAAAAACGCACTTTATATTATTAGAAGAAAAGAAGCAACATTTATAAAGGACTGTCTTTAATGGTACTGACAAATATTAAATGGTTCTCAAAACCAACTTCATTTAAACAAAAGTAAACCGAATTTTATGAATAGATAATCAAGAGTGCTAACTTTAGGTGGTTTGGATCATCAAACTTCAAAGATCTTAACTTGATTTGATTTAAAGTATTGGTCTTTAGTTCAATATTAACACATTACCGCTAAAATATTATTGAATTCAGTTAGTAATTATTTTAATAATCTAACGAAAGAATTCGTGCTAAAAGTCAATCTTCCCGTACATAAATCCTCATTAAGAAAAGATTGCATGTCTTTCCATAGTGAAATTACAATAAATGATCTGATACAGTAGGAGAAAAATTAGAAAATACACTAATATATAAAAATATGAAATGAGCATTGGTGACATAGTAGTTGTTAATTATCTATACATACAAAGATACTAATATTTGGACTAAAAATATATAATATATAAGATCAAGAATAGGGTATAACCAATTAAAATATTAAAAGCACATGTATGAGAAATGAGACAAAAACAGTATCCTAGGGCCACCACCGTGTAGAGTTCCGGAATGTAATGCCATAAAGTAGCCTTGTTAGCTGTGCGCCGTTCGCATATGCTTTAAATTAGCAGAGGATGGCACTAGTGGTTCTCAGTCAACTGAGGAGAGATTCAAAGACAGAGATATATCATTTCTTTAAATTTACGCAAATTGTTACTCATTGGTAATAATGAATATTTTTATTTTTATAATAAAATGTGCTGATATTCTGAATGAAAACAAAATGTAGGGTATTCAGGGTCCTCCGTCTCCCTGAGGGCGCTATGCTCGGAGGAGTGTGACAAATGGTGTGGCTATCCAAAATATGGTGCGAACGGACGCAAGGCATCTATCACTCGAACAAAACCACCGCTTGATCAGAAAAGAGAAAGATGAGCCAATGAAGGAAGGAGGTAGAAATAGACGAAAATAACTGAAACAGAAAAATGATTAAAATCAGATAAATATTTAAATAGAAAAGTATATTATTCTCTATTATAGCTACCTATGAATATACGATATTTGTGGTGATCCTTTACTACCATGGTAAAACAATGGGCAGATGCTGGATAGAAAAAATATAATCGGAAAGCGGACGATGAATCACCCCACAGTCGCCTGGGAAAACGACATGATAGGAAGAACGTGGTGAGATGTCTTAAGAGGTTAACTGGGAGTGAAATAGAGATCACTCAATCAACACTACGCACTTCTTTTACAACCAAATTTCAAGCCAAATTCTGATAACAATAAGAGTGCGCTACTGCAGCACAGATTCACTGGCAAAAAAACTTTGTATTATATAACAAGAGAAAATAATACATCGGTGAGAACAAATTTTTAGAAGGAAACAAGTGTTGATCATCAGTCAGTGGCAACCGTCGGCGATCCTTTGTTATGTATTTTAGCGCATCTGTCGATATCTTAAATCGTATATCATCCTCTCATCAATATTCCAGCATTAGACTGTCAACTAACTGCCCCATCTGCGTCGTCTTTGATTTTCTTCGAACAATAGATGAATAGTGCAAAAAAAGAATTAAAATAGTAGGGATGCAAACAATAAATATGTAGAGAAAGCCACAACGCAATAAAGGTAGCAATCTATCCAACAAAGTTGACTATATCTTAAGTGACCAAGTAACTACCCAAAGAGTAACCTCTAGAGATTAGAATCTCCGACTTTTTCAATATATTCCTATCTCAACAGATATACTTCCAACGCGTAATGTTTTTAATCTTATGATAATTTTGTGTGAATATGCTTAATTCAACCTTTTGATACTTCTTTCCTGTTTATCAAGTACTTTTTATCTATCTAGCAGTGATGACGCAATTGTGGCAAAATATACTATTCAGTGTTTGCATATGTTGAGCTATTTTATTTTTGCTATTTCAGGTATTTTTTGCAATTTTTGTGAGATGCAGACGTAAACTAGCTTATGAATGCTATTGCCCCCTTACGTTACCTTATGTTATACTCAAGGTCATAGTAGCAATTAGATTTAGTAAACATTAATAAATATTCTCTAAGATGTATTGCTGTCTTAAAGAGATTGCTGATCCATATCAAGTTTGTTTACTATAAGTAAATCCGTCACAGATAACAGTGTATAACTTAAAAATATTTCAGTAGATGTCTGAGAATGTCTTTATCTTCAGAAATTAACAATTAAATGAATTCTATTTATACCACATTCTACGCTCTCACTAGACGTTGAAGTTACGACTATGCTGACGTGTGCTAGAGATACCAGAATGTGATGGACGCAGAGACAGCACGTTCTTCCGGTCGTTTGGTGCGCACCAAGGTGCTCAATATTAGTTGTTCATCTTCGTTTCTGTTTTATTGTTAGTTTTTGGATTGCGGCATAATTTAGACTATTTTAAAGACGATATCATTTTAAAAGAAGATTCAGAAAGAAGATTAATGTATGTTTATTAATGCATTCTTTGTTAATTGTTTATATATTTTAGATTAGTGCAGTTTTTCTAGCTTTTCCAATATTTTATCTGGAGCTAAAAGCATGTACTAGATTAGCATTTGATAAGTGGTACTACATATGATTACATCCATATAGTTCAAAGGACTATTATTATTTAATGGGATTTGATGTAATTTTCTAGATAACAGTATTTTCTTAATAGGTTAATTGGTAAGGGTGTTATGACTACGTAAAATTATAAAGTAATGTTTTCATAACCAAGAATAGTAATGCTTGCTATGTTGCGATTATATCTACAAGGACGATATGACTTAGTTTCTGGTTTTCCAGAATCTACTCATCCTAATTTGAAGGCGGAAGATATATCAGTCACAATAATCAAGTGATACCTCTATAATTGTTTCATATGTTAATCATGAGGAGATCAATTATAGGATTAACCTCATTCTATCTTCCTACAATCTTAATTTTTCTAGGTATGTTAATGATTTTAATTTTATAGCTTTGTACAAATTTAAACTTATTCCACTTAGCATGCACATACGCCAACAAGGAGATCGACAAGCATTTGGAATTAGGAAAACAATTTTTAGCTAAGGTATGAAAAGGCATAGAAAATAAGGATAACGATATTGTTATATATAGTATTTTGTAATATTTAGTTTAGGAGTTTAGTTTATTTTAGGCTCAATTTGCTGATGCTTTGACACATTATCATGCTGCTATTGAGCTAGATCCTAGCAACTATCAAACCCTCTATAGGCGGGCTACGGTGTACTTAGCCATGGGGAAAAGCAAGGCGGCTATTCCCGATCTTGATAGGGTTGTCGAGCTCAAGCATGATTTTACGGCAGTAAGCAGATATTTGCTACTTTTAACCTGAAATTTTCTTTAAGAATTTGGGCTGACATTGTTTTTTTAATCATATATATATCGGTATATAATAATAAGTCGTATAATCTTTTGCGTATTTTAGGCCCGTATGCAGCGCGGTAATGTGTTACTGAAACAGGGTGATATAGATGGAGCTGAAAATGACTTCAACGCGGTGGTGAGAGACGTTATTCTATTGGAATGATAGAACTACTTTAACGTAGTTATCCTGTTTAGCTATCCGTGGAACCTTCAAACAACGAGGTATTGGGGAAAATAGATTTAATTGCTGATCTTCGACAATATGTGCACCAAGCTAAAGTGTTTTATCAGCATAATGATCTTAAATCGGCTGAATATTATCTCAACAAAGGTCTTGAGGTATGTTTATATGTAGTATAGCCTTTGTTTTCATTTCTGCATTCAATATTTTAGTAAAATATGCTGTGTATTACAGCAAATGGTGTGGGATGCTTCTTTATATCGCATGCGAGCTAAATGCTTAGAAGCACGGGGTGAAGTACGGAAAGCTATAGCTGATATGCGGACTCTTACCAAATTGGTGGCGGACAGTACAGATGCCTTTTTAGAAATATCAAAAATGTACTATGGAATTGGTGATGTCGAAGAATCTCTAAAGTGAGAGTTGTCTTTTCTTTTAATAATCACATATATTAAAGTTATTATTTCAGTCAAATTCGTGAATGTTTGAAGTTAAATCCAGATCACAAAGAGTGTTTCCCATTCTACAAGCGAGTAAAGAAGCTTGCAAAGATGAGAGGTTTATTTCCAAATTTTATTTATTCTTTTTTTTTTGGAAACATTATTATTGTTCTAGTTACGTTTACTTTAACACTATTCTCGAGATTAAGACTTGTGTTGTTAATAATTTCATATTAGGGTTATGATTTCAAATTTATTTGACATTTTAGAAGCGATCGTTGATTTTTCACAGCATGAACAGTGGACATCATGCCTTGAAAAGGGTCAACAAATTCTGAAATTTGAGAAAGATGTTGTAAATATACAACTTGACGTTTTTCGGCAAACATGTAAATGCAACAAGGAGGTATGCAATCATAGTTAGCCCATTAGAGGCCATTGCAATTATTATCTTGTATTAATCAGGCACTTAAAAGATTTTGATTCTAAGAATGCTTTTTTAAACTAAATTTTTTAGCTCAATTTTTAAAACTATTTTAGGCAGGGCATATCCAAGAAGCAATTCAGGAATGCACAGAAGTACTTGAAAATGGTGATTCAAATGATTTAGATATTCTATGTGATCGTGCTGAGGCATATCTTATGGATGAACGTTATGACGAAGGTTAGCATTATTTGCTCAGATTCATCAAATTTTCGAGTTCTCTATATACGTAATAGATTGTTTGCTCCTTCAGTTTACGTGATATTTTGTCTGAGACTAATTGATATGTCCCGTATATATAGTATCAGTTTTTACATTTTAGCAATCGAAGATTACCAAACTGCTCATCAAGCACACGAGGATTCACGTCGCGCCCGTGAGGGATTGGAAAGGGCACAGAAATTAAAGAAACAGGCCGGTAGAAGGGACTATTATAAAATACTTGGTGTTAAAAGGTGATTTATTACAGTAGATAGATAATTGTTCAAGTACTTATAATTATAACTGCATTCTCATTTCTTTGCAAATAAGGTGTAATTTAAGGAATGCAAACAAGCGGGAAATCACAAAAGCATATCGGAAATTAGCCCAAAAGTGGCATCCTGACAACTTCAATGATGAGGTCGAAAAGAAGAAGGCAGAAGCGAAATTTGTCGATATTGCTGCAGCAAAGGAAGTGCTTTCTGATGATGGTTAGCTCATTATTTTCTCCTTTTTAGAGAATACCTTTTTTTGTATTTATAATACTACTCAAAATCTTTTAGAAAAGCGTCAACAATTTGACCAGGGTATCGATCCTTTAGATCCTGAAGCTCAACAACAGGGCGGACATCACCATCATAGGTTAATTATAATCTCTTATTGTGGCTATAGCTATGTTAAAGCGTTTGATATTATTGATATTATTGCTTTCGCTCAATCAATATTCTAGTTAACAGCTGCAGCATAGTAATCAATTATTACGCTCTTATTAACAAATATTCTCTTGCAGTTTTCACGGCGGTTTTCCGTTCGGTGGAGGCGCTGGTGGAGGACCCTTCAGTTTTAAGTTCAATTTCTAAGGAATATTATAGGGTCAGGCGATGGAGTAAATGTTCTGCTTCGTATTTTATCGCTCTTTCAATCAATACCCGTATCTTAAGGACGTGCGCCTTTATCTCTACGTGTAATTCCCGCACCTTTGTGATTGGATAATATCTAATCATCGTGCGCTATTAGCATTTCTGTTTTTACTTCGTTTCTCAGGAGTGATGAATTATTCATTTTTTAATTATAAGCTTATTTCTACGGATCTGTGGCGTTATGCTGTGATCCATTTCTGGCGTATTATGTGCCTTGTTTTGTTTGTTCTTTTATCACTATTTATAGGATTATTGAGTAACTGTGATATAATAGTTTGTTGTTTAAACGATTATGCGCTTAAAATTATTCATGCTTGGCACTTTTTGTTCTCCCCAGGAGCGCTTCCCACTTGTTATACCAAGTCTTCTCATGGGTACTGCAATATTTATTGTACTATATATTTTGGAATTTAATACTAACAATAAATTATCAGTTATATGCTAAATTGTTCTACTAATATATTTGATGTTTATTATCATAGTGCACCTAAATTACCAACAACTGGCTTCCAACCGGTATTTCCGACAATTTCCTACTGCATTGATCGCATCGTTTGTTTGTGAGTATCGTGGTTACGTGGTATAGTGCTTACGTATGAACCGGGTGGTTTCAGTGTGCATATGGTGTGACGTATTCTAAAGATGCGGTATATTGTATCTGTAGACATTGGGACTACTATAATCCGGTCGAGTCTATATGATGAGAAATGTAACCTCATTGTTGGTTGCGAGGAGAAGGTGGGGCACTATGGAATAATTTAGAACTGGGTTATATATATTAATTAAATATGACGTTTCGTGGGACATGTAAAGGTGCTAGTGCATAATCTTTTGGTAAATAGATAATCAGTATAATGAGTTAATATGATTACTTATCGAATGTAACTAAAGTATAGTCCAAATTTTGTTAAGCCAACTTAACGTAATTCTTAATATATATTTGTAGAGCTCATTAAAGCTACATTTTCCAGATGAACATTGAGGTCTCAGGTGAGGAAAAGCTAGAGCTCCGAGTGGAAATTGATCCGGATTTACTATTCAAACAGTTTATGCGGGTTGTTGGCGCAGTATGTAAGTACTTTATCTAGCAATGCTTATATAATAGCAATAGTTTCCCAATTATTTAGATATCCCTAATTGTGCTCGAGTAGTGTTTTTAGCCAAGAGATTGATTGTAGTTCAATGAGTTTTTTGATAGAAGAGTCAATTAAGGTCGATATATGATTATTGTATAAAGACAGATAGTTGCAGTACGTAATTGCTCATCGACTGATGATGTATCAATGTCCCTTTGCATGCAAAGGAATTCATTTGTATGTTGGCATAAGTGAGTGAGAAAGGTGGACGTAGATTTATACTTTCCTGATCGGTGGAGACATTGTTACCTCATTAATCCATAATCAAGTCGTTATGTCCACTGTTCTGTTGTATTTTCAATAATGAATTTTGAAAGTTGATAGCGACTCTCACTTAGGTGAACATTGACCCTTAGTTTCCCACCGATATATGGAGCGTAGCGGGTTTTCGCCAGAGGATGTGGTGTTTCTTCTACTCAGATCGACCGGTCGTACTCTACATAAGATTGTGTGCTGGAACGATACCAGAGCTAAAGATGCATGTATTGGATGGAACAATTCATTAACAGTCAAGGTTGGCTATCAAAATATTAACCAACTTTCTACCTTGATTCCTTGTTCGAATTTTTTCTTATTTTTCGTATAGTTTTTTTAGACCCTTAATTCATTTGGAGCCATCTTGCACTTCTTTACCCGCCAGCCACGATTCATGGCTGCTAGAGTACTCAAATTTTTAAGTGCCATGGTGTCTCACCGATTGATGGTAACAATCCAACGAGTATGTTTTTCCATTACAAAACCTTAGCATATTTAGTGGTGAGATAACTCACTTTCAGTCTCAAGAAATGAGAGAGCTTTTGAGGCAAGGCAATCTGGCATTTGGTTGCTTAGAAACGTGGCTGCTTATGAGGTTAACAGAAGGATCAAAAATAGTTGCTGATGTATCGAATGCTAGTTCAACCGGAATGTTCGATCCCTATATTGTTGGGTTTAAGCCAGCATCTTTAAGATATTTTAACTGCTAATTTAAGTAGACAATTAAAGCTGAAAATCAGTTATTTATTTAATTATATAATTTTTACAGAATGATTATAATCATTCGATCCTTCGCCTTATTGGTTTTCCACGTGAACTTCTACCTCCACTTGTTGATTGCGGTAGTAGTATACCCATTGCTGTAATTAACGAACAATTATTTGGGAGAAGAATTCCAATTTGGACTGTAGTATGTATTAACAATATTTTTTAACAGCAAGATAAATCACAATTTTCATGTCATATACAAAGTTTAGTTAGCGGATCAACAATCTGCACTCTTTGGTAGTGGTGGCTGGGAGAAATCAGATGTGAAGGTGAGTTTAAATTAGTATAAAATATATCTTAAAGGACTTTTCATTCGCATATTGCATTATATTAATCAATTTTTAGCGTCATTTCTACCGATGCTCATGTATTGTTTTATTTTTAAGATATCTTTGGGCACTGGAACCTTCGTTGATTTGAACACTGGAGATACTCCTCATGCATCCATGAGTGGTAAGTATCTATATGGCATATAAAATACTAAGTGAGGAAATGTTATTTCCTAATTCATGTTCTTCAGTATTTTTTTGTTGTGGTTAAGGTTATTAGATTGAATGTAGATAATTCTCAGGTCTTTACCCATTGGTTGGTTGGCGCATTCATGGGAATTCTACATTCGTAGCTGAGGGTAATGATCATAATACAGCAGCTGTTTTACAATGGGCACAATCTATAGGTTGAATGACTGTTTGTAATATTAATTGGAGATTTCTTACCATAATTTTTAAATCTTTTCTCAGTTTAGGCTTGTTCTCTGATGTATCAGAGACCTCAGCAATTGCTTTATCTGTTAATAGTAGTCATGGTGTTGTCTTCGTTCCAGCATTTGGAGGTTTTTTTTTTAAATTCTAGCTTCCAATTCGTGAGAGAAATTATGATAGTATCTTGATACACCAAACTTCTTGTTCGTTAACTAATTTTTATGTCTTCTAGTGTAATCTATACACTGTATTATCTTGATAATAATGTGGATTTTATAGTTGTTATTTCTGAATTTGTTCATTTGAGGACTACAGACGCCGATCAATGATGATGCAGCTTGCTGCGGATTTCTTGGTCTTCGTCCAGATACGAGCAAGGCACATATGTGAGAAGTATAAACTATCGCCTGAAAACCACTAGCATAATTAATGTATTTATTTTAGGGTTCGCGCAGTTCTAGAGTCTATTGCTTTTCGAGTATATCAAATATTTGAAGCAATGAGGAACGAAGTTCAAATGTGCAATAAACCAAAAATACGGTAAGTAGACATGAAAAATAATATTTAATATAGTGCATTAGTACGTTGAAAATAGTTCAGTCCTAAAATGGAAGCTCAAATGTTTCAGATACATCTATTATTACGCCTATTTCACAGAAGTTATTACTAAAACAGTAATAGTATCTTCTCGACATTTTAATTTTAGTATTTGCGGCGGAGTAGCAGCGAATGATTTTATCTGTCAGTCGATTGCCAATTTGATAGGCTGTTCTATCGAAAGACTAACTCAAGGAGGTCTTGTTGCTTCAAAAGGCGCTGCTTTGATGGCAGGGCTCGTTCAAGGTTTTGACTTACCATATTACTGCTATATAACGCACCCAAGTTCTTGTATCTATCTGGTTTTTTTTCAGGAATGTGGTGTGAGTCTGATTTGCCCTCTATGATTAATATTGATTGTGTGTTTGATCCATCAGAAGAGAAACAACTAAATTTATTTCATTCATTTCACTTGTGGCTTAAAGCTGTTCAGAGATGCTCAAAATTTTCCCAATAAAACTACCGTAATTTTTGGTGTCAACTCAAGTACTGTTGTAACTAGATTACTAGTGTAATAATTTTTATTACGTGTTCATTAAAAACTCTAAATAATGCGAAAGTTGTTCGGGTGATTGAATCTTAGAGATTCTAGACTGCATCTATTATTGGAGAGGTCACAATGATATGGTTTTTACACGCCTCATTGGGCGTTGCAGGTGATTATATTTACGAGCAATCAGTTGTTAAGAAGTGTACAAATGCAAATTTAAACTACATTCTTTATTACGTAAAACTGGTGACCTTTTTACCCATCGAAGGTTTTATTCGATGTTATCTATGATTAGAATATCTAAGGATCTTGAAATCTTAATATGATTTTAGAAGGAAATTATTGCACATTACAGCACTACATGTTAGTTCATCGCTCCTAGACAAATTGAAGTAATGAGGGAGCTGCGCCGATTTGACTGTTTAAGTGAATGATACTCAATTACAGTTCTTTGTGAAGATGAGAAGACCCGACATGTATCAGCGTTGAGATAAAAGGCACTATAGGGATGCATTATGATATTAATTGAGTGTATACAAGCATGCGAACTGATAACGGGCCATCACACCTCCATTCGAATAGTCGCGCATAGAAAGCCTGTGACTTTCTGCACCCTCCTCAACTGCTCGTATCTAATTTAAAGACGTCTAGTGCACGAGGTGTGATAACTACCTATAAAATAATGAAACGAAAAGTAAAGCCATCACAAATTAGTAATACTGGAGGATGAGAGGATTGCACAGAAATGCCACGTAAACTATCATTACCAAAGATTGGTATAAAATACAAACTGAATTAGTGAGTAATAACGGGCCTTGGAGATGGCAATCTTTCAGAATCCTGCAGGTGACGGACTGAGAGCTCTATCTTTTGAAGGAGGTTCAGGTGTAGATAGGGGAGTTAAGAGGTCCTTAGACGATAGAGGAGATGACGAGGGTTGAGACTGGAAAAATATTTTATAGACCAACCATTAGATATCCAACTTTATTTGTCAGGCATTTTAAAAAGTCGATTGTGATTAACATGATTCTTACCCTATCAACTCCAGTATCCTTTGTACATTCGGAATGAGATGTCCGATGAACTTGTAATGTACGTGATTGGCAGAATCCCTTTCCGCATATATCGCACTTGAATGGTTTTTCCTTAGAATGAATAAATCTGAAAAAAATATTTTTAATAGTCGAAATCTATTGTTTTCTATTTAGTCGATATAACTCACTTATGGTCTCGGAGGTGATCTTGCCGACGAAAAGCCTTTTTACAGATATCACATGAATATGGTCGTTCATCAGTATGGGTTCTGAAATATGAAGATCATATAAGAAATGCATAAAATCAAGGCTAATGTTAAAAACCTTTCATGGATGAGCAAATTATATGACTTGGTAAAGTGTCGATGACAGAAACTGCAAATAAATTCCTTTTTTTTTCGGTCAGACCTTCCATTACCACGCCCACGACCAGGTATTAGGAACCTAAATACAATTTGTACTGAAATAGAAAATGATTAATACTGCGTTAATGGGTACTACTTAAGGCAGGAATTACATGTTGAAAGGATCTTTAATTTTTAGACTAAGGCAAACATCTATGCAGCTGCTAAAGCAGTCAGAGTTATACTTACAAAAATGAGTGAGAAGAAGCAAAAAATAACAAAAATATAAGCGAGTGGAAGTAGCGAAGATATGTTGAGTATTGAGACTAACCACGGTTGTCTGGCATACGGGCTAGCATTAATTGGAAGTGATCGAGGCGGTGTTACATCAACCTAGGTATTTATTTCGTACCAGAAATTTTAACATATTCAAAATTATTTTACTCATGATAGAAGGATATATCTCATAATTTAAGTGGCTGATGCATTTTCATGTATTTTATTCCTCTCTCCCACTCTTACCTTGGCTTTTTCCCTCTCTTCTGTTTCTATTGATTCTGCTAAATGAGTGAAGTCGAACCTCTTCTTCTCTGCAGAAGATTCATTAGACGTTCCTTCTGACGATTCTGGCGAGCAGAACGCTTTTACAGTTGTATTCTGAAACAATCGATATCTTAACAACTGAGTAAATACTATATCTTTAACTGCGGAAATGATGCTCAAAATGACATATTCAACGGAAAGTTACCATCAGCTAAATTCGAAACCAACTATTGAAAAAAAGCTAAAATGTTTAATATTTGTAGTAACCTGAATATTAGCTGCGCACAACAGCATCATATGTTGTTGGTATAGTTGCCAGTTTCTCAACCATTGTTCAGAATTAGATGAAACGGGAGGAAAGATGGAGGATGGTCGGATAAGAAGTGAAGAAGATAATGGAGAAAACATCTGAAAAAGATAATTTTACATGATAATTGCTCGAAAGGAAAAGACATACTCGAAACAATTTTAAGTCATGAAATCATAGATATTTGAAGTGGAAGGAAGTATTAAATATGAAGACATATCAAACATTTCATTGTTGATGTAAAATGTACATCTAATATTATGTGATCTACCTTGGAATTTATTTGTTCCAATAATATAACAATTTATGGTTGTGTACGCAAAATCGGTGCCGTCAAATGTGGCCTGTCAGTTCTGAGTTGATTACAAGAAGAGTTTCTTGTATAAAGACAGTCCTTCATTCATAAAAGAGGAGTATCTACCGTCCACTTGCCCTGATGTTATCAATACGTGGCGTCTACTGCTAACTACTGTACACCGCCAATCAATACTTTTATTACATGAGTGTTTATGAATAATGATTAATATACTCAACGTAATTTTAAATAGGCTCAGGTAAGAATAATATTATTTGAATATAACATTATATTTCACTAATATTATGAAAATTGTATTCTAATACTAAATTGGTTATAGAATGACTGAATAAATTGTGATTCTTAAATTTACAATACTCAACGCGACCGAAGTATAAATCAAATCCAATGTGCTACGTCGGCAGATCGCGCTGCTTACCAAGTAATCTACCGTACTCAGTTGCTAATCGGCTGCCAGTGTTTGTTCTCGACTACGTGGCCGAGGTGTCAGCAATCACGGATAAGACAGCGAGAGAGTATGGCGACGAAGAGACGAAAATGCTATGAAATGATCTATACAAGACCTTTTCGGTCATGTTTAAAAGGGTGGACAGGACTTCGGACGAAGCTGTAAATGGCTTTTTCATTTAACGACTGGCGGTCCCTTTCTAGTGATGCTTTTGATAAGAAAAGTATGAAAACAGTGTGGCGCTGTAAAAATTTTGCGAGCTTCTGTAGAGATGAAAGCAACCGACTAGCAGATACACAAAAATTGATTAAACCGTGAGAAAAATGGAAGAATAGAGAATCATGAAAAGTAGAAGCGCAGTAATAGTATAACAGAGGATAAAGAGCAATATAAATAATACTAAGAGAAGTATGCCTTAATATTTAGTTGATATCAATATTGGCAACTATTCTATCACAAGGAAGCAGCAAACATAGTCGTAAAGCTGGCAAAGAATAGCATTCGGTAGAGTCTGAATATGCGAAAATGGCAGTTAAACGTCGTAAAGAAGCGCTATCACATGAAATAAGCAGATTCTAGTCTTAGATGTGCAAAAATTATGAAGACAGAATAAGATTCAGAAGTTAGACAATCTAAAACAAGATATTATACGAAGAGGTTATAGGTTATTTGAAATAGGGTGGGGGTATATAATTTAATTTCAGGCTATTTAAGGTTACTGTGAATAAAAGAGTGGAATACAGTTTCCTACTGAATTGCTACGGTGCTTGCAGTAGAGTGAAGAAGCTGCTGCGCGCTTCCGAAGCTCCGCCTCCAGGATGAGATTACGGTAGGCAGTCTGCTATAGGCTGCCGAATATCAGATAAGAAATTGAAGGAAAAGACAGAATAAATTAAAATAAAAGCATATTGTTTAATTATAAAGCTGTAAGCTAGTATTAGTATTTTATTGATACGTATTCTTACTAGATATGCGTGAATAATTGCACACAGAAAGAATGATTCTAACAAAGGTAGCAATCTTAAAACAAAGTGCGGCTTCCGCTATGGTTTCGGAGGAATTTAAAGAATAGTTTACCAATGAGAAAAAATTCAGTGGCATACGACTTTGAAAAGAATAGTATGATTCAGAAGGAAAAAAAGCGAGAAGTTGATTGGCAATATGTGTTTGAATTACGAAGTGCTAAATGCGGCATTCAAGAAAGTGAAAAATGAAATAAAATAGAATAAAATTACTAGAACGTTTAAGCTATTCAAAAATGAGGTGAATAGATGTTTAATAAACTATCACAATCCGATTCGGCTGTCTCCCTAATAAGAAATTGGGGTAAAGGTGAGTAAGACACTAACTGTGGAGGATAACGAACGATTGCAATGGGTTTATGATTACAGGGGAAAAAAAAGTGTAATAGTGTTATGGTAATAAATGCCTAATGATTGAGAAATCAGTGTATAATACTGGAATATTTAAATAATAATAAAAGTAATACTGTTTAGGCAAGGCATAATTGGATATTACTTCTTCTATCATTGCCGGCAATCCTTCAGGGGGAATCGAAAGCTTTCGATGGTATCCAGTGGAGACACAAGGCGGCAACAAAGTTATAAATCAAGACAACATAAACTATCGAAAGAAGGTGAGAGAGATCGAATGACAGAAGTACGGAAAACAAAAGAGACGGGGGATAAAAGGAACGGATGGTGATTGTGTCTCATGCGTCGCTGCCAACCGCTAAATATTACCAACTGCAAAAATTAAATAAGACGAAACAACACTGGTAAGCCACAAGCAATACCAAGAAGAGGAAAACTACAAAGACATGCTAAAAATAATGGCATATTAACTAAAAGTGTAATTGTTACTTCTAAATATCATCCAGATTTCCCAAATTTTACCGTAACCAATTTACAGTATCCCTTCCAATAACCTGTCCATCGTAGTTCTAAGCGCATCTTCACAGCGACAACCGGTTCGAACCGTTAACACTCTGCTCAAATAGCGACTATCACAGCTAATCCTTTACGTTTGACACCTTCATGATAAGCAGATGAATCTAGCATTAGCAACCCATGCGCTAATCCAATGATAGTTTGTTCTTCCTGATAATAGCATCGTACATTACCTGTTATTTAACTTCATCAGCTGATATAATTTACATTGGTCATAGAAATTAGTAAATATAACCTTACATAGACATATTAGCAGATTTAGCTTAATTACCATTTAAAACTTTTTGTTACATTTGTTTTATCTTAAAAAATTAATGGGGTTGACAGCTATGTTTCTTGGGGGTTCGCTCCACCTGGGTCTCGACAATATCGCATTGTATATTGCACATTGCGCAAGCCATTCTCCACCGATCACCGCGATCGAACACCCAGCTTCAAACAAAGAAATCCTACTTCCTATTGAGCCATACAGCCGGACAGAAGATTGAGACGTTATTGTCACATTTCTATTCATTAGAACATCTACTATTTAAAGTATAGATATCACTGACAGAAAACCAGCCTATTCGATGAAATGTTAGAAAGAGTAAACGTGGCATGTGTGCATGAAAGTACTTCTAAATGTTCCGACTATGGGCCACAATCATTTGCCAATCGGATCATGCGGCGGTACCTTTAGGATGGAAGTATGCTTTGTTGATATGGCATGACACATTGTTGGGGACAACCGAGGTGTAGATGTATGGCGGTAAGAAATAAAGGCTTCAAAAGTAATGATAAAAAGGCATGAAGATAGTACAAGATAGTTGCTTAATAAGTGAAATAAAAGGCAGTAGGAGGGCGGTTCCTAGCCAAAGGATGAAGCAGACGCTAGTATCCATATCAGCGGGTCATCATTCACATATGGGAGAATTGAAGGATCAAAGCAGCATTGTTTGGGACCGGCGCATAACAGAAACAACTCAAGTGCTATTATAACAAATCTATTGCTGTTAGTTAGTATATACGGTGAACACAATAAAGTAAAATAAAGCGAACGCAAAACAAATAATTTGTAAATCAGGTAAAATAATAAGCCTCTAATTTTTCCTCCTCTTAAACGGGCGCCACTTTGTCTGACCGTATATCTAGTGCGAATTTTCCATTCCGGTTCCGTTACCCCTTTCCGCATCCTGTCAACCACCTTGTCGTCTAATTCGAAAATAGGCGTCGGCTTCCAACTGCAGACTTAACTCCTTAAATAAAGATTACAATTGAAAAGAAAACAAGATTGAAAATTCCCTCAATATATTATTGAATTAGGATAGTTATACACCACAATCCACTGTCTGACACATATTATACTACTTCATTTCTAAGTCTTATAATAGATAGTAGGCATTACCTTTGTGGCCTAGTTATGTAGCTAATGCTATGATAGTTAGAGACTCAATTTCCTATCTCCACCGTACTTTTTATTGGATGATGCCCTTTAATCGCATCGGGACTAATAAAAATACCGTAGTGAGATGAGGTGGCAGTGAAGATAGCTCGTTAACCACTAAGCAAGCAGTTCAATAAATGTGTTAAAACAAGGGAAGCTCAGCATGATGCCTTTCTTCATCAGTGAACAACGGGTCGAGGAGTGTTAGTTCAAGTAAAATGTAGCAAACAATCTAACCATAAAAGCAGTATAGCCCTATATACGGGCATAAAATAATGATTAAGGAGATACTGGTAGAAAGTCAAACAGAAGTAAAATTTTAGTGGCAAAATCAAAGGAAGAAGCGCATGTGATTATCGTGTCGGGGGCGGTTAAGATAAAAGAGACACCGACGAAGAAAATCACCATAAAGCGGCATTATCAAGTGAGATCATACCTTCCGGTGTATAGTTGTAGTTCAGAGGCGAGAGTAGGTTGAAAACGAGAAAAAAGCCCAATTGATTTTATCATGATTATCATAAAAACTCAAACCCAATATTTATGTAATTCATGATTGCATGCAAATTTAGAGATGTTCTCAGACCATTTATCGTATCAGATAAGCGAAATTCTGCAAAAGACCATTTTTGCTCTCTTTGATGTACCGCCTGGTTTCCGCCTCAGCTTTTTCTCGCTATGCTTATGATTCGGACATTAGTGTATGGGAAATAGGACCGATTCCGAGGAAATAATGGAGGCTCGAGGACCAAGAGAGGTAAAAGAAGTAGGTAATGATGAGTAAGTGGGAACGGAAGCAAAACTCGAAGTGGTCCATCGGTGAAATATCTTATAATGAGATAGGATTACATAGTATAAGGGTACTTTTTAAAGTTATGCCATAAGTTTTCCAACCACTTTTTCACAATCTTAACCTTAAATACTAACTAAATTAAAATTTATTTATAGAGATTTCATCCTAACTGATTACTTTGAAAGGATTTGTTTTTGATGTAAATACGTTTGGAATACGACCAACCGCCATAAAGCTTTGTCGGATAAGTAATTCGGCCAACATTACTGTAATCAATGGCCCCACTTTTACGATCAAGCTGACCTTGTGCGTGCAGGTGAAGCAGTGGGCATGAAAAGGGGGGTGACGAAGATGAACGTGAAGTAGAAGAAAATAGAGAAATACTAATGCTAGAAAAGATCCTTGAAGAAACAGTGGTATCGAAAGTTAAAAGAAGTATAAATTTCAGCTGAGAAATGCTTTGAAGAGAAAAGAGTATTAATCGTCCTTTATAATATGCAATATATGTCTAGTTATCTTAACTCTCCAAATCCTATAATCGCTTGACCTAGGTGCTAACGCATGCCCTATATGTTTCTAATCGCAAACACTAACATCATCTTTAAACACGGTCATGCAGCGGTTGGCACGGTTACGGTATAGCAAGAGCTGCCGCCCAGATTAACTCTCGACTGTATCCAGTTGAATAAATATTGTGACTTTAGTCATATCGGCTTCGTTTGATCATGTCCTCAAAAGGTTTTCCACTGCTTATAGAGCAGTACTCAACTAGAAAAGCAAGCAAAACAAGTAAGGGTTAAGCGTGAAAATAGTGGAAATGAATAAGTACTTAATAACACTGTTTAAAATAAGTATTTAAAAGTAACTTTGCAATAATTTAAATATATCTGATGCATTTTCATTTCTTTAATTTTGATTCTAAAGTGAGAATATTTTCTGAGCAATAGTAATGAGTTTTTAGCACAAAGACAAAAGTTTTCTTGTAGTTTAATCACTTTAATGTCTCTGTGCATTCTATACAACACCCCTGTTTTGACTGGGAACAGTCACAAGACGCCTCGTTGCGAAACTATCTTATCTAAGAGGATTAAAAGAAGCTCAAGGGTGGAGAGAAGGCAGTGAGCGCTTCCGAAGGTATGTACGTATTGATGGCAAAAAACAAGAGATAAAGGAATGTAGGGGAGGAGAAAAAGAAAACACACTTTAACGGGTGAAAAGAAGTGAAAATGATCAACCACAGATACCACAGATACAGCATTATGTAAAGAAATGCGACACATAATCGATAACAACGACGTTTCATTTACATTTCACATGGCATAACGGTACTTTCGTGGTTAATAGTAGGATGGAAGCAAACACAAATTGGAAAACATGAATATCAAAATGGTAAAGTGGTACCTGCAACTATGAGATATAAGTTTGAGAATGTAGAATAAGAACATGAAAGATAGGAGCTTAAATTGATAAAGCGGAATGTTGATAATTATGCCAAGGGATGCCTAATTTCTGTTTGTTAATACGAGACATACCAGTATGTACCCGATTTTTTGATAAGACGGATACAAATATTTAGAAGTAGGCATAATCATTTCACCAAAAGTCACTTTATGTCAGCGATGCTGAAACTACGAAAATTTAAATCTGAAGATTTGAGTTATTAAACTACATTAGTGTATTTTAAGGTTATTATCAGATAGTAGAATAATCTGCATATTTAGATTAACGTTGTAGTGATTAGAGTAAGGTATTTACCTTGTTAGGATATTGTCGGCTGGTTGCGCAATGTCTTTCAACGAACCGCCTTTATGGGCCAGTCATAGCACTACAGAAGTGGTCACTGATAGCTGTTAACCACACTTAACTGGAAATTATCGCATTTGCCAATTATAACCAGCTTTATGTCAATTAACAGAACAGGTGGGTTATGATCTTACAGGAAATGAATGATGTCATCGAATTCAAACCCTGCATTAGAAAAACGGACAGATGAACCCATCATACGGCAGAATACCACTCCATTATCTTAAGAAAACATTTTCCTAATCATAGGAGGGGCAATAGCTTATCAATGGACACGGCGCTACCGAACGAAAGGAGGGTGTAAAGGTAGGAAGGAAAATAAGCACCTAGGTCTGATCCACACTTTTCTCTTATCGTTTTCATGACGCCACTTATTCGGAAAAAAACATATTATCTTAATTGACAATGTTAATTTTCATCTTACAACTTTGTTCTAGCTAACTCTTCTGTTTTTAAAAAACAAAGATAATATTTATGTATATAAGAAAATTTTATACACCAATAAAAATAATGAAGAACTAAAATATATCTTCAGTTATAACAAAAGAAAATTTTAATGCCAAATAGTACCAAATTAGAAACAACAGAAAAGTAGAGAACAAATGGCACAAAGAGAAGTGAAAAAAATGAAAGAAACGACAAATAAAAATAAAAGAATAAATGGAAAAAGTAACAGGAATAATCACAACGTACATATGATGACCTTAATGCCTACTTTACTGACTGTCTTCCTAATAATTTCATGTACCTTATTCCACTCGAGACGGTCCAGTCCACACCCAATTTTTGGCATAATCACTCCAGGTATACCTTGTCTAACAATCACTGAGCACATATCCTATACAAGATCTAGTTCGTATAAGTGTAAAAATCACTATTACTTCTTTCACCTCAAGACTTTTTTGGAGCGATTCATATGTAGGCTTGTCCCTCCACGTCTTCTTTGTAACTAGGTAGAATATTAAACGACCTTTGTTTAAAAACGCGGCTGTCCCAGTGCATTTTCCTCCATTATATAGACTTATTATTAAAATAAATACTTATATAAGGAAACTACTAATTTTGGAAATCAAAAGAAATTTACTTAGCGATAGAAAATATTTGACTAATATATATGGCCACTAAAAATTGTTCCACTTTAATAATTAAAAATAAATAATGACTGAATACCGTTTCTCTTAAAAACTGACCTTCCACGACTTGCTTTTTTAATTCGGCTATTCCACCAAACCTCTTCTTAAACTGAACGGCAATACCTTTACCCATCCTAAACGAAGGGATTAGCATATTCACATTTAGCTATTACCTCTACATTATATGCAAACGTCTAGTATTTCTTAAAAGTAGTTCAATTAGTAGCCACAAATCTTCCACAATTGATTATCACATTTTTTCTAAATCTGTCGATTGCAGATTACATTTCTTGTGTATGCATTTGTGATTTTAATAAGCATAGCATACTGTGCACGCTTTTCTCGAGATTTCACACAATGTCCAACTCACACACAATCTTCGCTGATGCAGTGACCTAGTGCAAACTGCTTGAACGCCCTCCCCGAAGCTACTACAAACATGTCTCCCTTTTTCACTTCGATTGACATTATGACTAAAACTCACATTTCGGAACGAATTTATATTCAATGAACGTAAAAAATCAAAAAAAGAACAACTTTACCAGTGAAATATAAAATTGAAGAAAAGCGAGCAGGAGAATTTTAACTTAAACGTGGTATCACATTTATTGTTTGTAAAACCAATGGCACACAAAAATTATTACCATTAATTATGAGCATATCAAGTAAAACCAGGGTCAGTTAATGAGTACAAGGTATAAACTTAACACTGTAAAAAGAGTTGTCATTTAAAAGCGGCAATTAGGATCACTCCTACCGATGTGAAAATGAGCCTTGGCGAGACAAAAAAAGCATGGATTAAGAAGTGAAGAACTATGAGAGAAACCATATTAAATAACAGTCGAATGAACTCAGATGCCTACTAAAGATAACAAGCAAGAGGTAAAACCAGCACTGTCATTGGAAACAGTGGCAACAAACATTTCCAGTATAAAATGGATTATGAAGTATGTGATATGATTCAAATAAGCTAGTCCCATATTCAATTAGTTATTTAGGAAGAGGTCGGGTAAGATGAAGTTTTTCTGTAGCAGATGAAAATATAGGATGCGTGGTATAATGCTGAATAAGCGTAGTCATTGACGGAAATGAACGCGATCCAATATGAAGTTGCCCATCCACCGATTGTACTTTAAAATGTTTGTTCCGTTCCACACCTCGCATTGATATCGATAAGTCACCCGGCTAAAATAGATGTTTATGTAAAACAAAAGAACTTATATGCAGTTATAACTTATAAACAAAAATAATAAAAGACCTTACATTGCTCTCGCTGTCCCTAACGAGGAACTCCCCTTCTCTACCAGAATTTAGAAGTCGATCAGCCTCATCCCTCCCAATACGACCAAAATACCATGGTTCTCTACTCAGTTGCTCTCCCACAGATGACGTGCCTGTAGAGTTAGACCAGCCAGTGGAAGACAAACATGGTATGGTGGAGCCTCCGTTAGTCGATACAACCTAAATTATAGGTAACAGTAAAAGTGATTTTTAAATCTGCCAATTTATTATAACTATATTAAAGAACTATAGTGAAAAATTGTTTAAAAAAACTCTTACCTCAATATAGTTCTTAGGTACTAAACCTTCCTGTCCTCGCGAATTTCTTGCCTGCCACCAATCAGGATCATGAGCAGGATGGTCCACAATTTCCAATTTTTCTCCTAAAATGAAGAAGCGATGAAAACAAATCAATATTAATAATAATCATCCTTCAATAAGCAACCACAATATTATGTGGTTTTTTTACCTTTTCTAAACGAAAGTTCTTCAGGTGTCGATGCTTCAAATGCATAAAGAGCAATCACACACTGAAACCGAATGGTAATATTTAAAAGTAAAATTAAGCTGTTAAAAATATAGCTCCAAAAATAATAGATTACATTATTAAATCAGGAATTCTATATGGCTAATAGATAGCATTAATACTCTTAAGAGTCAATATTTGAAATCATTTGTAGCTGTTTAATAAATTTAATTAAATCATCTTTTATAAAACATATTGATAATTAATGCAATGAAATCCGCACCATGGATGACTAATTTACAAAATTTTAGTCAAATGAAGTATAGTTGCAACCTATATCGAAAAAATCTACTTACATGTACTTTACAGTTTCATATATTCTCATATTTTAATTTCACTCGTTAGCTTTAACGAAAATCATCTCGAAACTACCATCGTTTATGCATTTACTCAAAGCAATCCGCTTATGTTCTAAGGTGCACTAACTAGTTGTTTATCCCTCCCACTTTCTCAAACTGGTATCTGGCGGGTGGTCTAATACAGAATAATGAAGACAACTTTAGCATTTTAGTAATGTATGAATTTTATGAATTACCATCATCAATATAGCTTATTATTCAAAAAATTTAAATATAAAATGACAAATTATGACTGAAAAAAAAACTTACTTCCAGCACACCATTCGAAGTCAACTTGGGGGAAGGATACAGCATAACAGAGTTTGACCCGTTATCGCATCCATTATTTGGCTGAATTTTTTCAGTGATTCCATTTTCCTTTTGTCGTAAATTGTCCGCCGTTTCCTCGACATAATTGGATGGAAACCATCCTGATTTACCATTGGCCTGTAAAATTATGACATCATATAAAGAAATTTGATTTTAATAGAACCGCTTGATCTGTTGAATCCTCCCAAGCTCACAACTGTTGGAAAATAACCATGTATTTGCCTTGACTTGTGGACTTAAGCTTATCAACCCTTATTTTGATAAATAATTATGGTATAACTATTAAGCGCTTTAACTAATATACAAATAATTGCGAGATATACCAAGTAAGAAAAAGAAGAAAAACAAATACACGGCATTGCCTTAATCAACACACCCGCAGTTGAAATATCTATATAATCTCCATATTAATTCAAATTAATTTTAGAATCAACATACGGACTTGACGCCGTGAGTATGGGTTGAAATAACGTGCAATGCTGTGCACGAATACCCGCCTCGCCCTTCCACCAGCCGTCGCTGCTTTTGTCAATCACGATGATCGTCTCCCCCTTCGTTAGTCGTAATTCATCTTCCAGTCGAGGTTCATATGCAAACTTTACCAGTGCACGCACACTCATTACGCTTGGCTAAATATACATAATAAAATTGTTAAAAGCTAGCGCTAACTCTGAATTGAAAAAGAACACCTAAAGCTTCAGCTATATACCTTTTCTAAATCAGGACTGATTTGCCCAATTTTTGACTCGTGGTTGCTTGTAGTGCTAAATACAGGACGAGGATCGCAAGGAGTTGCAAGTACGGATGAAGAATCCTCCTTGAACGAGTAATATTTTTTATACAATTAAGAACTCATTAAAAATAAAAGCATCAAAAATACTTAGTAATATATGACATAATAAGATATTGATTTTGTTATATAATATTTAAAATATTGCAGAAGTGCAATACTAAATCGAAAAATTATCTGTCATCAAAAGGACTTATAAACACGACAGGGCCAGTGTTATCAGAAAGCAAATAAGAAATACATCAGATTAAAGGAAAATAATCTCGACTAATAGTTCAACGCAAATTTTCCGAATTTTACGTTTTAAATGGTAGAAATACTAGAAATTTATTCTCGTAATATTATTAAGTAAACCCAACAATGAATAAAAAACATAACTTTCTTTCCTAACGATTAAGGAAAATATTCTGTAGTCCCTTGTACACTGCTTAAAAGGTTATACATATCACGATAATCAACAGATTCTACTATTTAAAAGTGAATATATAGCCAAATTCGAAAAAATCAGCAAATCAATTTTCTGTTCTTGAAAGATGAAAGCGGTGCTAACTAACATTGGCAAGCCGGAATTCGTTTGCATTTCGTCATCTAGACAGTCAACTAGTTTAGTTGATAATTTCAATACATTCCTAACATTTAAACCACGCAGTTCTTCTAATAAAAGTAGGTAGCATATTTCTTGTTAGGGTCTTCTCATAGTTGATAAGCGGAAATACCTCATTCATAAGATCCAAAGGTAATATTATTACTTAAAGTAGATAGGAATTCATTTATTGCAAAAAAGCGTAACGTAAAAGACTATCTACACTGGTAAAGTATTATTCAATAAAAGACCGTTGTGTGGCACGCTCTTGTTTGCACATTGCAAAGAATAACAGAATGAAACCCAACAAAGTACCAACTATAATCAAGTAAGTCGAATAATTAATATATTGGTTCAGTAATCGATTTACAATAGATAAATAGTTAATACTCTACTTATCCTCAATTTAACTAACCTTATTATTTGAAATATATGGAAAAAAAATTTTACATTCTGCAAATATACTTACAGGTACAAAATCAGGAGCACGTGGCCTGCTTTTTGTGAATCCTTTGATGGTTCCCCTAGCTTTATCAACCAAAGATTCTTTTCGAACATAATTTGAAGGAACGAATCCAATGTGGTTAGATTCATTTACTACCTGCAATACTTTTATAAGAATGTTAACCTTAAATTTCTCCACAGAATCTATGAAAAAATATATAAGCTATTATTTAAAGACCTTCCACCAATTCTTGCTATCATCTATCAGCCGTAACCGTTCATTTTTTTTAATCGTTAATTCTTGATCTTCCTGAGCAAGATAGTCATATTTCACTATGACGTACGAAACCTCATCCGACATATCTCTCAAGTGGGTGAATTGCTTTACCTCTATAAGTATTACTATCAAAATTAGGAGAATATGAGAAATTAACTAAATAGTTTGCATAACATCCCAGGCAAATTATAACAGACAAAACCACAAGTGGCTTGAATTGAGTCCACATTGTGTCATTTGGGTCATTATCGGAACACGATGTGAACAAAAACAACTTTTGAATGAGTGGAAAACCACTGAGGAATTATGACATTTTAGAATGCTTCATTTATGTAGCTTCATATATATGAGTCAATCAAGCAAAAAATGGATACAGCTAGAAGTCTTTATTAAACAACCTCTAAATAAGTTTTCGATAATTGGTAACAAAATAAAGAATATGGGACAATGCAAACGAAGGAAAATAACCAACAGTTGCAATAAATATGTATATATATATATACATACAATAACCAAAATAGTAAGTTTTTCTTCCCCAAATAATAATTATAAGAGAACAAGCGCGCGGGAATAACCACATTCATATCGATCAATACAAAGACGTGAGGACTAGTACATGCTAAATTCGTCTAGTTTCCAACTACTTAGCTATTGTATACAGAAAAGGGGTTCGAACTAGTAAAACTCACTATGTCATATAGGAAGGTAATTTTCCTTAAGAATTCAAGCCGAATACAGGGAATAGCATCTGCGAAAATCCTACAATCACTAATTTCAGTATGAATGAAACTAGAATAAATCAGTGGTTTACTGAGAATTCAGAATAAAGCAAGCAGTTGTACGGATTACATTTTTAATGATAATATAATATATCAAAATAAAAAAGGATAAAGCAGACTATGGATAAGACGTAAAAGTAATCGGATATATTTGATGTAAAGATCGATTAGTACGAAAAGAACAATTTGTCATCCCAATATCATGCGATTCAGCATGTTTTTCAGCGGTCGGGTGTTCAATCTACCAGTAAAAGTATCCGAGCTCAGAATAGTGGATAAAATTGTAAATAGTTAAACTATAAAGCATCAACTTGAACGAATTATAACGTGTAAACTGTTTACGCAACCATTTGACCCTGACCGCACACAATGAATGATACTTGCTAGTCTTACAAATCGAATTAAAGAAGATCCTAAGCATGTTTGATTGAAAAATGTCAAAGGCGTAAACTAGGTTAGCTAAAAATGATTATTCAGTAGTTTTTTTTTCAAATTATATAGCACCAAAGGCAATTTCTAGGAAGTGTTTCCGTTAACAAGCAATTGTTTACTCAGAAAGGAGATAAATCATAAGTGCTATACCATACAATGATTAATAAAAAATATACTAATATTATCTGAAAAGGGACGTGGAATTAAGAGACAGCAAATGATTTATATGGTACTTAAACTGCTACAAATTGTGACTAATCTCAAAGGGCAAGGGCATCCTTTTAAACATTCACTTCAAGTGGCCAAGTCCCACTAGAGTAGAGAGATCAATGCAAATCCTGCCGGATATGAGAAGGGAAACGAGCTCTCGATAATACGGGATCCTAGTTACGAAAATTCACGTTTGGCCTTTCAACAAAGAAAATCACTATATATCAATAAAACTTTGATATTCAGTTAAAATAAATATGTAATTAGAGTTTTAGGATAAAGTAGAACTATACAGAATGTGTTTAATATTGTAGCATATACATAGATATTGAGAAGTACTTGTACTTCAGTCACTTATATTCAGGACAGAAGTACTTTATAATATCGGGTTTAATTACAAAAAACTAATAAGAACTGCCTTAAAAGTAGTAAACAGTGAGAAAATCTGAAAATAAACGGTTACAACGGAAGTACGGTGAATGTCAGTGACCTTCCTATTTGATTGCTGGAGGACACACGTCTTAGCTATGAAAAACGTATTCGAATGAGGTCAACACATAAAAGACATATTGTGAACAATGAAAGAAGAAGAAATGCGTGGGGATTATGAACTAAAGTTCTTAAAATAAGACTAATAAATAACTGTTACAATTATTGAGTTACTAGCAAATAATACGGTACTCAAATTTTAGATACTACCGGAAAGTACTAAAATGTATTTAGTTTCATAAAAAGAAAAACCTAGGTGAGAGAATGGATAGTGATGCGTTGCATGCATCGGTGGCTGAAGTAACAGAAGAAGATTTGAATCTTGCGCGCTTTATTGGCTGGTTGTCAAAGCCCAGAGGACTTTCTGTTGTCCCTTAATGCGAAGCTTGTATGGACATAATGACTTTGGATGATTTTACTTTCATACAAACATCAGGAATATAGTTAATAATACAGTTATTTGTAGACGTTGAAATTCTTAGGACTAATGCATTTTCTGGCCTTTCTATGTATTTTATCATGTCAAGCATCTTGTCTTTACTTTTTGGCGATATCATGTTTCGTAAACACCTTCTGTATTTTACTTCTGTACTACTGTTTATAAATTGTACCTGTGTCATGAATTCGTAGAATAAAACTTAATTATTTTTATATTGCACTAAATAATATAAAATGAAGAAATTTGACTGTACAATTTCAAGTGAAGTAACTTTGATTTCTAAGGAATCCTTTAAAATAGTGGAAGTAGTTTGTATGTATCCACTCAATAGATCAAATAACGTGTATGTTATTATGATTTACAGTTACTAATATTTTATAAAAGAAATATATGGGTCTTAACTCTTATCACTAGTTTAGACGATTAAAGTAGGGCATAGGTCCGGGTGACAGTTTTAACTGTCTAGATCTAGGTAGTAGTAGTAAATATTTACAATCACTGTGAAACCAAAAGAGTGAAATTCAGATAGTTAAAATTAACTCAGAGGTACCATAGGTTTATGAAAGAAATTTGAATAATCAGAAGATTATATTCTCTAGGCTTGAGTGCTTAATTTATTAGAAGAATGGATGTATAGTTAGAAAATATGGCGCAACTTCAAGAATTTGTAACTAAACCAATTAAGAAGAGACAGTAAACAGTGTAGAGAAAGTGCCATTATTCTCGAATGTTTTAAAATATGAATAGCATCAAATTAACAGTGGAATAGCATTTGGTATTTGACGGGGAAGTATAGTTTACTGGTTCTTACGCTTCATTATTCCGTTAATCAGGAAATAATCTCAGAAGTCGACAAAAATTTCTTTCTTTTAGTAGTTAATTCATACCTGAAATCCACATAGGAAGAAATCTGCTTTAAATTTTAGTTAAAGTCATAATTATTTGAGATTTTTACAAACCTAATGGGAACCTTTTAAATCCTAATTTCTTTAAATCATACCTATTGCTTTCAGAGGCTTAAATCACCAACGCCTTTTGGTTTTCTTCGTCATCTGTAACCTATTTTGTGAGTGATATTTATAAATATTGCAGTCTTCACTTTGTTATCATATACAGTACTTAATTATTATGAAAACAAATTTCTCCAATTTCGAGAAAATCTCTATTTATGCTAGAAACTACGATTCTCAAATACAATAGTATACATTACACAACCTTAACAAAATAATTATATAGGGTAATGGCGTAAATTCGTGTACTGAATAACTACAACTTTGTAAAATTTCGTTTTGTAAAATGAAATTTAGTTTACCTAGTAACGGATAATTAGTGGAAGCTTATTTTTATATATAAAGGGAAAACCAAAAGACTCACTTGTCGACTTGTAGTTTGATGTTTACCTTTCAACTTCTGGCATTTGGGTTATTTTAAAAATGTGTGCAATTGTCGCTTAAATTATTGCTTGCTATTTTGTTTACAAAGAAAATTTTTTTGTTCCTCTTGCTTAGAGATGTTCCATGTTGAATTAGTTGACTGCTAACCACATTATCAGGTAGCGTCAGCGGTAGGCGAGAATGAGTTAAGAAACCTAATTTGTGGGAGGCGGCCGGTCGACGCCGATAAAGGCATTTTCTTCAACTACTCATTAGTCTTGATCATCCTCAAAAACGCTTGTATCTCTAATCTATATCATTTATTTCAATCAGAAATTAATCGTTTATGAGTCGATTTTTCAAGTTACTTTGATAAGCTTTATATATATATATTGTTAGCACTTGGTATAATTTCAGGTCTTACAATGTTCCGGTGAATGAGTTTATTTTAGCTCTTCAATGAGTCGTGGTAAGTTTGTTTCTAAAATAAACCTCCTCTTTTATAAATATGTGTATCTATGTAAATTTATACATTTATACAACTTACGGTGCCATATCTATCAAAAATACAGCTTATAATAACTATTATGAGACTCTAGAAAATTACTGTAGCTGATAAACATTGTTAATAACATTATTGATAAGGATATATGGATCTCTACAATTAATTTTACCAGAATCACAGTGAATATCTTAGAAGCTTTTTACAAACAGATTTGTCATGAAAATACACGAGGAGTTCGATGAAATTCACTTTTGTTCCTAATTAAAGTAGGTACTTTACAGATTTAACAGCCAAATTTTTTTTTACAGAATCAAATAACATCGATTTGGATTTTCACTCATTACGGCTTCAAACTGTGATGCAGCTAATAAAAGTAAATTAATACATTTTAGTAATTTGAAGTCCTTTTAAATTTTGAAATAGCACACTTTTTGCCTCTAATTGGCAAAAAAAACTTCTAGGAAATAAATGAAACGAGACACTTTAATGGAAACATGAGAATTACTGGAACATTCGGGATGGAATACATAAACATTAAGTACTAAAGGAAATGTGTTAGAGGAACGTAAATGTCGTGAATTAGAGCAATTTTTCAGCATTTTCGCATATTCTCGAAGCATCTTTTACTTACTAATACAATGATAAGCGTCAGCCAAATAGGATCCGCTGATGTGATACAGCAATATTTGCAAGGAGACCTCCAGAGAAAAGGTCTCGATTGGAAAAGAACAGGTTGCTTATTTATTTATTAGGCCAAATGAATGCAGTATATTTTAAAAGTGGTACTTTCATAATTTTTCTCAACAGTTGATTATTGGATAGACCAATGATACTGCTCTGTTTTCAACTACTATTCGTGTTTCGAGAACATTTGAGGAGCAATTAGATAGATTAGAGTCAAGCCTCCTTTGGGAAATCACAATCTCCTTCATAGTGGCGGTAGAAAAGAGAATCTTGGATTGTGAAAATAAAATATGTGATTTCTTAGCATCCTTTCCTCGAGGATTAAAGATACTTTATAGATACATAATTTCTCCCTAATTGAAATATTTTCTTCTTTACATCCAGCTTTCACTGATATTACGTCATTTAGCAAGAATGGCAGCAATTGGACTAGTTCTTGGACCGATGTTACACGGGTTTTATCGAGTTCTCGATTCACGAAAATTCACAGGAAGTCATCGAAAAATAGTTCTTAAAAAATTATCATGGGATACAGCATGTATACCAGTATTTTCCTGTACTTTCATGACAGGTGCCTTTGTAGAAAAACCTTAAGTAATTTCTTTGTCATAAAAGTAGTTTAGAAAACTATTTATTTGTCACTCTTTAATATACTGTCTCTTCATTTCTTGCGATATTTTCCTTATTAAGTTGGCGGGCTACTGGAGGGTTCTTCTTTCTCCACAGCGCTTTCTGAATATAAAGGAAAAATGTGGCATATATGGAAGGTAAAGAAAATATAAAATTGAGGTATTGCTTGTATATAACTAGAAACAGAAGAGTCGTTTCTCGACAGGTCGACTTCACGATTTGGCCTCCAGCTCAACTGATGTCATTTTGGTTCTTGCCCCACTCGATACGAGTCATATATGTGAACGTTGTTTCTCTAATTTATAACTGTATTATGTCCTATATTAAGAACAATGATATTTCTCAGATTGATAAAGCATTATAGATTATTATATTGAAGACAGGTAGGAAAATGTGATGATTGAAGCCGTAGGGTAGTTATATGGAAAAATTTTGTTGAGGTCCCATTGATGGTACCTGGTTGAATGAGGTGTTTTCTTAGATCTATGTCTAGGTCATCGAGAAAAGTGTATTTTTCAAAATTTAACCACAAAATATTGTTTATGACATCATATCACTTGCATTTCTTTTTTCGGTGTATATTCCCACTCATCATGCAATTTTCCACTTTTTGGCATTTGAGTGCGCTGCTCATCCGGATATGTATGGCATTGATCGCTGTGCAATTATCCCACACGTTCTACGTACGGTCTCCCAATAAACACAGTGCAAATCCTAGGATTACCTAGATTATCATCTATTCATAATGCTTCGATAGATTATCATAAATCTCACGATGTCTCTTATTTCACTATTAACTAATCGCTCTATAACTGTATAGTTACGTCCACCATATATTCCACTTTTTCAAAACTTAAACGCCAGCTCGTCTATAATGTCGTCATATGGTTGGCGGCAAGTTCAATGAACACTCAAAGTGACCAAATAGTGTACATAATGGATAAATATGCAATTCGTATTGTTTAAATCCATATGGGTAATGATTTTAGCATTTTCTTCCCTCCCAATTTAGTTTTTATTGCATATATTATCTTCCCAATATGTCTAACTTTTTATTTTACGCCATTATGATTGCTTTTAATATCTAAATATAATATTTCCCCCATTCTTCCTCAGGATGAACTTCTCATCTTTTAATCAATTCGACAAGATGTCTCTGTCAGTCTTGCCAGAAAACATCAAATGGATTTCGGATATTCTTTTAATACGACAAATGTATAATAGGTATATAATCATTATATTTAGGATGCAATATTGCTTTACTTCACAAACTACGTCTAAGGTAAGGCGTAATACAGTATTGTTAGTAGTTTCAAAAAAATACTTAAAAGATACTCATTATCTTATAAATATAACAAATTATACTTCTACTTTACTAGATCTGAACTAGATGTGGCTTCTTCTTTGTCCGTGCGATGGGGTTCAGCTGGTCTCATCAGCATCTACCTCTTAAGCATCTTTATCAACGCATTCTTTTTAGCTATTATGCTGAGCCAAACGAGTAGAAGAAGATCAATGAAGTAGGAATATTGTATCTAGTCTGCTGTCTAATTTTCACCTTCTTTTTCAAACTTGTTTTATTTCCACTGCAATTTATAGAGCGAAGATCCTCATCCTTACTCTAACTGTTACAAATCTCTTTTGGAGCGTACTCTGGTTATTCCTCACACTTTCTATACACTTTCTTAAGGTATGAAAATATACTTATAAATTTATAAACCATTAAATAATAACTAGAGATACCAATTGCTCATAATTAGGAGAATGATGAAATATTACGTCTCCTTGAAAGTGATGAAGAGGGTGAAGCAGTAAGAGAAGGTCTTTGGGAGGTTCTCGCACACCAGCTTATTGATAAATTGTTGTCGGTTCAATCACTTCTTATTTTAGCAATATCATTTGATAGATATCTCAATTTATTCGAGGTGGGTGATTCTAATATAACACCTTTTACACTGTAAGATAATATTTTAGTTGTTGGTAAATAATAAATTGAATTCAGTGCGCAAAATGTTTTGAAATTAAAAAAAAAAAAGAAGAAGAAAATATGGAGACAATTCCTGCTAACTACTTTCTTTTCCAATTTATAATAGTCTGCTATCTATTATTCTATTAGTTATTTTTCGTCATCAAAATGTCGATGAAGTACGTGAGGCATTAGAAAATTCTAAGTGCACAAATCAGTTCATCTATGTGAGATCGTTTTACTATTGTTTGTCACAAATATGGCAAACACCATCAAACAGGCTTATTGCTTAAAAATGGAAGATCTATATAATTGGCACAGTAATTAGATGTTAGGTAGGAAACTCTTCCTGCTTCTCGTCCATATAGAACAGGTTTAGGTTAAGGTTAGAGCACTCCAGGTCGCACGCCACATTCCGCATTGAGCAGTTACTGTCCAAGACTCCGAGATCTCAAACTCATATTTACTTGGTTTTTGGGTTTTCTAAGATTGGGAATAGTTACTTTCTTCCCTCGACTTTTATTATATGAATGTCAAAGATTTTGGATAGCTTATAAATTAAAATGTTGTTACACCTAAGCTTTCGTCATGAAAAATGCTCGAGGTATCCATAATACGGTTACTTCATATCACTATCCTTTTCTCTACGTATCTCATAGGGGTCTGTGTATAATAATCGAATTCATCCATAATTGATAATCATGTGTCAGGAAAATTCGTTTGTTATTATTATATAAGTTATCTAAAGAAATTTTCATTGGAAACATTCCTCTATATTAATATCACTTGTGGGTATGTCAGGAAACA
Organism: Heterorhabditis indica; assembly: GCA_020740425.3. Lineage (NCBI taxonomy): Eukaryota > Metazoa > Nematoda > Chromadorea > Rhabditida > Heterorhabditidae > Heterorhabditis > Heterorhabditis indica. The sequence goes on along the minus strand of JAJAVP010000012.1, from coordinate 260,173 downwards.
TCTTCTCTTTATCAACAAATTATTTTAAGCATATTTTAATAGTACATAGATTTACTTAATACACGATATAATGAGTTCAATCGTACTGCAATAGAAGACAGTAGACACGAAATATTGACATATTTAGAGGGGAAGTTGATTGTTGAAGGGAAACTTTGGGTAGAACTTTTATACAGAATGTTTTGTAATGAAATAGCTTCCACTATTTCTTAATTTTTTAAATTTATGGCTTTCAGACATACTCTCCTTATGTCGACAACGCATGTATCAAATTCATTATCATAGCTGTTCCATTTCTTCTGGCCTGGACGCTTTTTGATCATCATGGGCTTTCTTTTGTGATTCCAGTTGAAAGTGCACTCTTCTGCAGGTTCTGTTTTGATTCATCTGTTTATATATAGTATACATCCATTTTATTTAAGATTTATTGTTACGAAGTAAAACAATTTCAGGTTATGCCTACTTCTTTGCCCCTCACTTATTTCATTTTTATTCCTTCTTGTTTCTTCAATTCGTCCCGCCTCCAAGCTTTCCTTTGAGCCTAGACTAACATCGTCTCTAAGCAAGTGTGTTCAGCACATCTTAGGAACTGGTATTGTTCTTACAAATTGACTTAAATTAAATCAGATGATAAACTGGTGGAGTCATAAGTTTTAGGTCATTTAATGAAAGGTAAAATCAAAACCTGTTATAATTCTTATCACGTTCAGATCACTACCAATATTTCTTCTCGTAGTTGTCATAATTGACATATTTTGGCGCACAGCATTTTTCTTTCGTCTGCTCGAAATAGATTTTTCCTTCCTGATAGTGACAGGAAGCGATCAAGGAAACCGTATCTTGCAAGATGTATTTGATTGGTGGATTTGGGTCAGATTTTATAATAGTAGTTTCCTAACTCTTTAAATAATCATATCATTTAATTAAAAGTATGTGTAGTAATTAACATATAATATGAGGATTTAAAAGTTCGAGGTATTCTACACAATGGTAGTTTAGATGTCGACATACTTCCTACATCTTTTTAGCCTATATTTTCCACTGTCATTGATGCTATTTATTCGGCATTATCGGTTGCAGGTACTAATGTCTTCTCTCTAAAATATGGAATAATTTGAAGTGTTTAAACCCCCTAACTATACCTTATCGCTGCTTTTGCTTTTTAGGTAAACTCCTCAATCCGTCGTCTTCGAGCGACTCTTTGCTGCGCAAACAGCGAGACGCGCGTGGATTACAACTGCGAAACGATGCGATCGATAATTGCCGAACAGAAAAAAAAACGACAGATGGTTTCCTCTATGCATTAATATCGAACTGATTTATATGAGTATCTTAAACAATAAAAAATTCATATATATATATGTACACTACAAAAAGACTTTCAACCTCAACCATCTAGTTAATATTAGCCCACGGCTATCAAACATCCTAATTATTTTTTCACATAATTTTCTTACAACGCAGAAGTATATTTAAGAAGAGGCATTTAATAAAACTTATTTGCTTCTCTCTATCTTTCGATCTAAACAAGTAATTATTTGTTCACAAAATTCCTATATCTTCTCTCTTTCATTGCGTGGTGTGTACACCGATTTATCTCTAGTTTGTTGATATAATTCTCTGCAAAATCAGCTGGCCGAATTCCTCTAGAAGTAATTCTGGAGTTGTTCTCTTATGAGAAAATTTCCTTGTTAGTTGGCCGAAAATGGTCGTTTATTGATTAATATGTCCGCTAATGCATCATCTTCTGCAAAGTGTAGTAGTAAACAGTCCGCTGACGTTCCGTTGGATGTGTTGTTTCCAAGAATAGAATACAAGGCTAAAAATAGAATGATGCGTAATTATGGCTAACCACTAGGATTTTACTACAACAAAGACTTTTTTGATCTAAGGGAATTCTGAGGAAAGAATGAGTCATGGCAATTATCGCGATTTGAATTTATTTTAGTAGTACTACTCTAATCAGATAACTTTAGAAAATTACATCTTATAACTAGCATAAGGAATTTTATTCTATATTCATTGTCCAGCAAAAAGTAGTTAATGAGAAAAATGTGTACCTAAATTAATGTCCTAACAACTGAAATGATTTTTTTTGCATTTGACGTTTACACTGGAGAAACCAGCCACTTCCCACAGATTCTGTAGTGAGTCGCTGTATGTTACACACAATATAAACAATACTCCTGTATTTGTTACAGCTAGCGACTATTTAATACTGTAATGCATCATAGTGTGATATGTTGAGCATTGAAGTCATCGCTTGTTCTACATTCTACAAGTTTATTCTCTTTGCACTCTCTCCCTTTCATGCCTACTTTTCCCTCACATTCTGAACATATATCTATATTATATTTCTATTCTTTCAGCATGATTAAACAATAGTATCAAATTTTCATGTTCTACTTATGGCTGACTTTTCCTAACAGACCTTAATCTCTATACAAAGCTGTTTTGAATAGAAAATTACTTTAAACACTATCAAGACTAATGTAGTAGTCAGGAAAGTAGGTACAATTATACTTAAGTGTAAAATTTCTCACATACTTCTGCACTTTAGCTTCCAATTTGTACCATCGGTCTTTTGATCCTTCCCATCACCATGATCTATTTAAATTGCTTCCCAAATCTTCCTATAAGAATCAGACCGATTTTCTGCCCCTCGTGAGTCATTGACCTTCTGTTGAAGGAACGCGACACTTCTTTCCCATATATACTGGTTCCGCCGCCAACCCCGCAGACCTTGCTGTACGAGCTAAAGACCATCTCCTGTGTCCCTCTATTTTTTAAAATTTTATATCAGTTTTAGATTAGATGTGTTTCCGTCGTAATATACTTTTTCATATAAATTGTTTACTTTTCTGTGTACAAATTTCAGACTATATATATAGAAATGAGCATCGCTATTCTGAACGACCCTCAACTGTCAAATGACGTATACGACTTACTAATGGCTCATACGATAGATGATTTTTTGGAGCTTCCATGTCCAAATTTGATATCAGCTCCTTGGAATCGTATACATCTTCATATTCAATATGGTCAAAGCAGCATGGCTGCCTTGAAAATGTATGCAACAGATGTATGAACCTATTCTGACTTCATAGCCATCATTTGGCGTTGGCGTTTATTTTCTGACGGATGTACATAGGTGCTGATGAAATTGATCGATATGATCTCATCTTGTGTTTGAAGAATTTTGCTTTATCAAATAAATTGTTGGGCTTTGTTTATCTTCAGAGAAAACCACATCACTGCTGATTTCATGCATAATGAATGGCCACTTTATGTGTCTCGTAGGTACTTTATCAGTTTAATTTAAATTAATTACATTAACAATCGTGTGAACTGGCTGCGTTAGCGGTCCTTGGTATCATGAAACAGTCAGTATTTTCTCGTTTTAGTTGTAGCAGTAGTGCTCATTAGATGCTTATTTGAGGTAAACATCATATTAATGAAATATAGAGCAATATTTATTCTTAAATTCTAATTTATTCCCCATCCACTTGAAATTGCTCACCTTTTCTTTTTCTCATTTATTAAGAAATTATTACTTATCTATACCAAAAATAATCGCTACATAGCAGTGAAGCATGCTTAAAATTGCACACATTAAATAACCAAACAAGACTAGTTAATTTAGATTTGATAACAACCAAGTATAAGATGCTAAAAACATGTCTCACAAACAACAAAATTACGATAATTACCCAGTGTCTGTTTATTAAAGCCGCTTTATTTCAGTATAAAAACAATTTTAATGCTGTTTCCTTTCATGTTAATGACTAAAATGTACGTAAAGATACATAGGAGTGGACTTTTATTAGCCTATAAAATATGTGAATGTCTATTAATTTTAAAATATGATTTTACATAATATTAGAAATTTGTTCAAAGACTAAAGTATATTGATGCTTTACAAATACGAAAGAATTGTCATAACCTTTAATAATACTCTAAATTTGGCTCTTGCTGTGAGCAGGAATGGAGTAGTGACTTCAAAAATATGGGCAATAGTATACAAGTTCCTAACAAGATTGCAATAAATATGATAGTTACATTATGAATAAGTTACTAGTCTCTCATTATTATTAAAGATTCAACAACAAAAAATTCTATTTTTGGAGAATTAATTTCTTCTTTATTACAATTGGATTCTCATTTGTATGGTGGCACATAAAAGTTCGTTGAAAGGATCACTGTTGTCTCTGAGTCGAATTCTGAGTTGATAAACCGACTGCAAGTTTCTGATAACTTCCATTTCATGGCTATTACTATCATTACCATAAGACATATTGGATATATTTAAACTAACCAGGTCGTGGTGGATCATTCGGAACAGCCGAGTAAATAGTGGAGTAGGGTCAACGGAGAATTCAATGACTTGTCGGCCAGGAACTAGGGGGCAGAATGCGTTATTCGAGCATACATCGTAATCGTTTCTGAGGATTTAAACTATAGAAGGTAAGTTCAATAATGCTGAATTCGTTAGTGCTTTGCACTTTAAGGACTTACAATATTCCTAGGCTTGGAAGAAAGATCCAGCCACATCCAAACCAGCCGGTAGATCTCTTATATACATCTACTTCTATCCTCAAATTGTCGAATCTAAAACAATCTTGAATTTTTAAAATCTAGGAAACATTAGGATAGAAGTGTATAGCAAAATATACCTTCTAGAACTAAAACTTGTCACATCAAGAAATATTCTAATTGAATCATTGAATAAGACGGGATAATGATCATCTCCTATTACATTCGTTATTGCTCCTCCATGCATTTTCACTATTGTATCTGTAAATAAAATTTGCTTGATTTATGGGATATTGATCAATACATAGAAAAAACAAGAACTTTAACTATTGCCCTTAAGTATAACCTATAGTTCTATAAAAAACAATAGGTCTGGTTGATGAACTTTCTGATTCATGAGAAAAGCCCATTAAATGTAAACAACATTGTCGTCAAAGTCACTTTCATGTGACAATATAGATAAACAAATAGAAAAAACAGGAATAGAATGTTATTTAAGAAAGTAAAGATGTATTTTTAGTGCAATAACATTTATAGCTCATTTAAAAAAGAAATATATTTCTGAATTACCCACCCTCCTTGCATTGATAGAAATACGGTTTTATTCTGGTAGTACTTGGTAGTTGCTGGCAGTCATCTATCGCTTCATTATGTTCTAAGTAAGGGGAATGAAGATATGTCTGCATTATTCCTAAAATTAGTTAATATTGAAGTCGTCTTTCTCAATGTTCTGCTGCAGTATGGGCGTTTAAATTTATCTGCTACAAGCTAATATTAGCTATTGTATTGAAAATCAAATTAAAGTTTAATGATCTTCCAATTTATTGTCTGAGCTAATTATCTAATGTTTTTGGACGTTAAATATCAATAAAATTACCCGCCTGCGTCAAGACTATCTTGAACACTAACAGAACTTTCCTTAATACGCTGTAATAGAAGATGACTTGATATTAAAATATAGGATGAAAAAACAAAAAATATAAAGTATGTACCAATGGAGAGTATACTAGAATAAACTTAGGAATTAAGGAAAATGGGGAGTGATGATACATTTGACAAACCTGATGTATATTACCTGGATCCAAGTAATGAGGAATGGAACAAGAAACTAAGTGACAAACCAGAGCTAGCAGTGCCAATGTTTTCATTAGAATGGTATACTTAACCCTATGAATCCTGAAGTCAACCCTCTTCGTAAAAATGATATTATAACATTTAATTGATTAGTATGTAATTTCCAAATTTAAAATTAGAATTATATGGACATTGAATGAGTCATTTGTCTTGTTAACAACATAGGACTACAGCAGAAAATATAGATAAATAAGTGAGGATAAGAAAAAGAACTAAAAGCAAGACTTGTAGCGGCAGAGGGCGGGTCCTTCATCTTTTATAAAGGACCAACCCTCAAAGGGCGACAATGCAGAAGCACTCACACCTATCACGCAGGCTGGAGAGTGAATCAAACAGATCTGATCCTATCACAATGATAAGTGTGGATTAAGATAGCCAAAAAGTTCTCAAGATTGTAGGATATACATTAATGTTGAGTTCTAGTAGATACGAAATCATTAAAGTGATATAGAAGAGACAATGCTGAAATAGAAGTAAGAACAACTTTTTATTGCCACATAATTGAAACAACCAAGCGAATCAAATTCTGTAAAGCATTAGAGCATTTGATACAATTGCCTGCTAAGAAAATGAGATTTAGATCAAAATTAACGCTAGACAAACACATCAAGTAAAAATACGAAACACGGTATGACAGTAACATTGAAATCTGATATGTTGACGGGCAGGTCTGGGGAATGAAAAAACAGAATATAGTGTCAAAAAAAGTTAAAAAGAGACAATTAAAGGGTAAGTATGAGCCTTTATGAACAGAAAGAAAATATGGCTAATTATTATGCATGAATATATTAATTTATTATGAAGGAACTCGCAATATGAGACCGTAAGTATATATCCCAGGAATCAAGCCTGACAAGAAAAACCACAGAAACAAATTAAAATTAAAACTAAGAGTATCATTACTCCGTAAAGTTTACTGCAGCTGTAAAAATGCTTCTTCTGCCATCTAAATCAATACATTATTAACATAACAAGAAACTTCATGTTCATACTCTTTTAAAATTGTTTATATTAGAAAGAAACCTTTCTGAGAATATCAGCGTTAGCTTTCCCCGTTTCTTCAACAAGAGACGTAAGGATACTATCCGGAATTTTAAGCAGTTCGTAAGCAGGACCAAATTCCGCTACTTCACCGTCACGAAGTACCTAGAATATAAATAAAAATTTTTTTATAGTTTATTGAATAGTTTTGCCCTTAAATTTTCAACTATTATAAGCTCGCTTGCATTAATGCTAGCTTATAATACAAGAAACAAACATAACACCAACCAAAACTCGTGTTGAATCCATGATAGTGTTTAGACGATGAGCAATGGTAAGAACGGTTGAATCCGCAAAACGAGAACGAATAGTACTCTGGATTAAGGAATCGGTACTGAAAAAAGTAATATAATCTTTAAAAAAATAAATCGCTAAAAAAAATTAACGAACGTGGGATCAACATTGGCTGTGGCTTCGTCGATAACTAAAATATGAGAATGACGAAGAAGAGCACGCGCAAGACACACAAGTTGTCGCTGTCCAACCTATAACAACCAAAGTTATGAGGAAGATGTACTTGCTCTGAGTTATATGCAAGTAACAAACCGAGAAATTAGCTCCCCCTTCATGCATCGACGCTTCCAGTCCCCCAGGTAATTCCGAAACAACCGACTTTAGTTCTACCTAATAATTAAAAAAAATTTTTAATTGAAAAATGTTCTTTGTAAGCGATTATCATAATAAATAAGTTACTGGATTTACTTGTTGCAGTGCATCCCAAAGAGCGCCATCTTCATACTCACTGAATGGATCAAGGTTTCTCCTAAGACTACCAACAAATAGCACTGGTTCCTTAAAAAAAACTTCATTTTTACCGTTTTCCCATGCCTTAATATGCATATTATATTTCTTAAACCCATGTTTGCTGACTTGTGGAATAATGGAGATGCTCCTCCTAAGAGTTTTCAAAGGCACAGTTGCTGTATTTACGCCATCAATATATACAGCACCGTTACAAGGAGGTGTGAGACGAAATAGCGCTCTAAGCAATGATGATTTACCGGCACCAGTACGACCAACAATTCCTATCTGAATTCGATATAATGTAATATTACACTGCTTAGAAAATTCATTACATTAATTAGGTATCAAGACTTGATTAAAACAAAAATTATATTATAATAAAAAATACCTTTTCCTTCGGTTTGATGTCAAGATTAATGTTCTTCAGAACAAATTCATTTTCATCGTACTTCATGAACATTTTTTCCATCTGGAATGTTTGTTAAGAATATTTATCTTACATAAATTTTGACGAATTCAGCATTCAATATATTAACCTTAATGTGACCCTCATTAGGCCATGAAGATGGCACTTTATTCCGACCTTCATCACAATGTTCCGATTCCAGTTCTGAATAGTGTACTATACGCTCGACAGACACCATCTATAATTAGTGATATTAGTACAAGGAACAATTACCAAGTGTTGCTAAGATCAGACCAACTTTTAAAAAAAACATAGGTTATCAGAACATCTGTATGAAAAAACTGACTTTACTTCAAAACTATAATAACACTTCTAAAATACTGAATATTGCTTAGAACTTCTACTATTTCTGACGTACTCTTAACGATAATTTACGATTAATAATAAAATTTACTGCAAATCTTCTGGTCCAGGTTTATTTCATAGTTAAGCTAGCAAACATACTGATTATCTATGCATTAATTAGAACACTATTTCCTAATTACTAATTTCTAATATACTTAAATCAACTCATTAAGATAGGCTTTATATAACCTAATATAAACTGCATAATAAACGTTAAATAATCACTGCATTTAAATTTGTGTGAGTAATAATATCTGCAAACCTTCGATTTCACTCATTATATAATTTGAAATAAACCTAGTATTACTAAGTGAATTTCAATAAGCACTATTTACATTTAGATTAATCCAATACTAATAATTATTTTTGTATCTATATGGATAATCTTTTATGATGACTCAAGTATTTTGAGTGATGAAAAAATAATTAGAAATGTAAATATTCAAGCATCAAAAAAATGGATATTACTGATAAATCTTCTTCTTACAATCAAAGACAAAGCATACACTACTATAAATTTGTTTTCAGCACCGGTATTTGAAATCCTTTTAAATTTTGTTCACTTATTTCTATTAAAAAAACTTGCCTAGATTTTTCAAATATAACAAAATAAACAACGGCAACTTTAACAATTTTTTTCGTATACCGAAAGAAAGTGCAGAAAACAAAGCATCGATTTTGAGGGTTTCGATGAACGCAAACAAACACTCAAAACAGGTGTAAAACGAACAGTGCACAAAAGAATATATCGGAGTGGATTGAGAGAAAGAGAAACACGAAACACTGAGATCTATATTTGAGAATAGCATGGGGCTAATATTTCTTTAGCACTATAAACGACAATTTTTCAAAAGTTCACAATATAACTTACTCCGTTTTGTAATTCGGCAGACTGTCTCATTATCCATGAGAAAAAACCCGTCAATTGAACGGCATAAACTAGCATTAATGCAACCTCTCCAGAGCTCGTATTAGCTGAAAATTTAAGAAAAAGTTATTCAGTAAATTCAAAATACCGACAAAATAAATGACCTGGTGTAAGAACGCAAAAAAAAGCAACGACAGTGACGAATAACGCAACAAGCCAGTCAATACAGACTGCGAACCAACGAGCAGTTGACAATGACAATCCAAACGCTGCAGAATTTATATTCTGAAAGTGTAAATGATATTTTTTGTATCTATTAATGTTTTGCACCAATAAAACTTACTTGAGCTTGATGATACTGTTTTAGAACATCATTTTGTCGACAAAAAGCACGAACAGTGATTAAACCATGCATGACAGCAGAAATATGTGAATAAAGAGGGCTTCGTGCTGAATAATACTTTCTTTTGAGGGAAAGATCTGTTATGCTCAAAAATGAAAAACTGGTATAACTCACTAGTAGCCTCTAGTCGCTTAACATCTCTTGAGGAAGCGAGATATACAATACGAAGAAGGAAAAATAGTATAAGCAATGGCAATGTTGGAAGAAAGACTATCGGATTTAAAATAAGAATTACACCGACAATACCAACAAAGTTAAGTGCACCCTGAAATATAAATCTTAAAATTAAGGTGATATAATTAATGGTAGTAAATTTATAGTACTCTTATTAAACGTACCATTAAAAATTCAAAGAAAACGAATGAGAGTTGATCATCCATCGTACCTACATCTTTTGAGAATCGATTAAGAACACGACCTAAAGAATAAACATAAGAATCACTTAAGAAAACCATCACGAAACTAAATAAAGAATAACCTATTGGATTTTTGTCGAAAAATGAAATATGGGTATTCACAACAGCATCAAACATCCGTTGATGAAGAGCAATCGACGCCAGAGTTTGTGAGAGTCGAAACCATACGCATCTGAAGTTATCTTGCAACAACAGGATCAAAAGTAATAAAAGTGTATTACCTGATTACTGAAGCCACAACAAGTATTAATGTAAGTAAGGTATAAATATTCATGTAGCTCTGAATATCAATATCCAGATGTAATCCAAAGAATGAATATTGGTCTGACACTCCAGTGGTTCCGTTTTCCCTCATGGCCACTGCACGTTCAGCAGCGTTAGTCCTACAAAAAAGTAATATACATCGATCCACATTAATAGGTAATATTAATCGCTAACCATTTATTAAGCCACCAATCAGTAATATTAAACAATAATTGTACTCCAAAAACAATTATAAGGAGAGGAGGAATTGTCCACGGCTGAACACACATTGCTTTAATATACTGGCCGTAAATACACCACTCTACTGCTCCTAAAGATTATTAATGTTTAACAAAACAGCTACTAAATAAGCTTTAAAATTTTACAGAAAATATTAAATGTCATACCATCCGCACGATCCTCCTGTTCAACTTCTGATACATACTCAGTTTTTCCTTCAAATTCAACCGCTTTTTCCTTCTCACTGATAACACTTGTAGAACGTACAACGGAAAAATCGTCTAAATACATTAATCAATAGTATCTTAAATCTAGTGAAATTCAAAAACTACTAAATAAACTACCTGCAATATCACCGTCTTCAGATATACTGGTGTTTCTTGGACTGTTCAGCGCGGCGGTACTCTCTGAAGAGCGACGTGCATATGTACGCTCCGTCTCCTATACAATGATATATATAATACTACACAATCTCATTCAGGACACATGACTTAGTTCAAAACCTACAAGCATTAATTTTGCGATTCAACATTTTTTCTTTCTATATACATATATATACATGTGAATGTTTAATGGGTTCGTAGTGATAATTGACTTATTTGTATGCAATTTATTCATCAAAGTTTCCTTGAGTTCCTATAATTTGAGATATCTTAATGTTATGCTAGTTCTGGAATTACGTCAATGAGCCTTAACGAGAGATATCTTTTGATGGCAACTATATAAAATCAAGCAGATTCTACATGATTACTTAGGCATAAAGCACGTATATATAAAACCTGTATAAGAGCAGCAAACTGTTCCGCATGGCTATTCTTAAGTTGAGATGGAGATCCGCTAGCCACCACCTGAATATTAACCAATATTAGAAATTTTAAAGATAAAAATTGAAAACATTTTAAATATTTGTCGAAGCATAGAACTGTGGAAAATAGTATGGTCTTCATATTTACTGAACCTAACCTCTCCGTTTCTCATGAGCAACAGTAGATCTGCTTTGTCAAGGAATTGTAGTTGGTGAGTGACCAGAATAACCACTTTAGTGCGTAGATAACCACAGATACATCTAGATGACTTCGGATAATTTTGTCTCGAATTTTTATTTTTTTAGCGCCTTAGCATTTTGGTTTAGTTGGATAATATATGATGAAATATAATTCTATTTAAAAAAAAAACATGAATATCGATATACTTACTTATCAAACAAATACCGACCCACAGCTGCATCTACAGCAGAAAGAGGATCGTCAAGGAGAAAAATGTCGGCATCCGAATATATAGCCCGTGCAAGCGCTACGCGAGCCTTTTGTCCACCTGGGATTATCTCATTATTTAATGCAACATGGAAGCAAGTATTTTAAATATTTTTCAAAAAACCCCAATTTTGCCTCTTTCAAATTACCTGACAAAGATGTTCCTCTGTCTCCAACAAGGGTAGCATCTCCCCGTTGAAGTTGATCAACATCGGCATGTAATGCAGACACTTCTAGAGCTTGGTGATACTTCACCTATAAGAATAAATCAATAAGCACTAACTGATAATTGTAATTATATAATTACACTTTTTAATACAGTTATCTGAAGGAAACCTACCTCATTAAATGCGTTTCCAAAAACTACGTTGTCTCTAATAGTTCCGTTAAAAATCCATGAGTCCTGAGCACAATATGCAACACGACCCGACATAGAAAAATTCCCGGAAATACAGCGCGCCTCTCCAAGTAGTGAAGACAGTAATGATGACTAATACAATTATTTGGTAATATTCTTCCTTTTTTAAATAACTTTAGAATACATTATTCTTAGTGACACAATAACCATGAAAAATCACCTTCCCTGCACCTACAGGTCCTACAACAGCGATTAATTCCCCTTTTTTTACTGACAGATTAACATTCTTTACAGCGAATATATTTCCGACAGAATCCTTAAAAACAAGTACTTAAGTAAATTTGAAGTTCAAATTTTTACTAGAAATAAACTATTACCTCAACAGTCTGCCATGTTGAAGTGAAGTTATCTAATTTAATGTGAGGTTCAACATCCGAACAAATGCTTGCTCCATCTGACGCTACAGTTTTCTCCAAGTTGTTCTCGTTGTAAAGAAGCTTCTGGATAACGATCTTCTGCTATTACTTTTATATAACCTTTAACCCATACTAAGTGAAAATTCTTAAATAGAGAAGTAAATCTATATGATCCATAGATTAAGGTTTAAGTCACTTAATACGATTCATAAATTTATTTTAATAATACAACCAAGTTACAGGTAGTTGTGGAACATTTAACAGAGATAATGAATGGTATTGCAAAAAACCTGCTTTATTCTCTTAAATGTGAATTTACTTTGTTTTTAGTAATGAGAATATAAAATAAAAACCTGATTCTCAGATACAGGCTCTTCTATCCTTACAAACGTTACTCCACTTTTCTTACCAGTATCCATTTCCAAATAGGAAAATTCTTCGAGCTCCAAAAATTCCTAAGAATAAACTATTAGTAAGTAAATTTAAATAATAAAGCTACACTAAAAATATTAACCTGAATCCTTCGAATCGAAACCCTAACTTCAAACAAGAACTGCACAGAAAAGGGAAGGAAGAGTGTGATTGGTAGTCGGCAAGCATTATATAGGGCAGTCTGAGTATATTGTAGTATTAGTGAATTCATTATATAAATCGGACATAATGAGAAAAAAAGCATACAGCAACAAAAATCCTTTCAGCAGTGAGATCATTTCCAGTAAGTACAAAACATAAAGCGGCAAAAAGAACAATTAGCTTGCCGGATGACCAAAATAATCCCATTACAAGGGATTGGAATACAGCATTTGCCCGCACCTTCTGCATTTCTCGTCTACAATAAATGAATTAAATATTCAATCGATTCACTTACCAGTAATGTTTTGGTGATTTTATATAAAAATAATATAATAATCAGATGGTGCATGAAGAAGTAAACAAGGCAGTCACACCTTCTTAGACTTCCTATTACTTGTGAAAAAGCGCCCTCCCATGCATACATCTTGATTACACGAATTCCGTTTAAAATTTCATTCATTACACTAATTCTTTCATCTGTTCTCTTAGCAATCTCCCTCCTAAAATACTCTGTTAAAATATTTAGAAAAAATAAAATCATTATCCTATACATGAAAGCATTCTAACCTACACATGCCCATTTGTCTGCTAAAGTATCCCTGGATTGGAATCAAAACAATAAGTGCTCCAAAACCTATAACGGACCTACATATCTTTGTGCGGAAAAAATAATAAAAACTAAGATGATACTATATATACCAGCAAATGAAGAAAAACCGATCTCCTGCCACAGGAAGTAGCTATATGCAATGAGAAGGAGAGGTGATACCCACATATAGTGCAAGAATATAAAACCCTGAATAAGTGGTAAAATTTTATACTCGCATGCTAAGCAGAATTGCTAATAGTAATGAATAAAAAATCACTCAATAACCAACCATATCAAACTTGTTAACATCTGTTGATAAAAGGTTGACCATGTGACCAACAGTAGTTTTATGTAAGGCAGCACTTGACAATCGAACACCCTTAATAAACGCTTAATATATAAAATATTAAGTTATCTAAATAGATTCCTATGTACATAAGAATTTTCAGAAGACCTTGTTAACTATCATTCCACTTGCAGCAATCTTTAATTGCATCCCGATTTTCTGTAGACCATAGAAATAGGGATGGTGTATAAGAGCAGACAAAGCAGCAGTCAAAGCAACACCAGTAGCAGCTGCAAAAGTTACTATAAACACTATTTATTCCCTCACAGATTTAATAATACGGTAAATTACAAATATATGCTTCCGTTTCAGTAAGTGGAGTATCAAATCTGAAATATCGAATAAGGCGTCCCATAAATAGTGGCTGAGCTAACTTTATTGTCTCCTGAAAATATTTTCTTCTTTATGATCAGAAATTTGGCATAATTATTATATTTAAATCCCTGACCTCTATGAATAAAAGAATTCCAAATTTGGCAATATCTCTCCAGTATGTCCTACGAATTGCTGCCATTAAGCTAGCGTCTCGACATTCCTTCTTTGCTATCGCTTTTTCGCGTTCCCAAGCACTAAGAAAATTAGTGAGAAAGAATATATCACAGTTTCTCCCATCTACACAATTGTATTGGTAAATGTTAAAGCAAAAAATAAACATACTCATTCATTTCTGCTGTTGCTCTTTCTGATTCATGCTGTGGTAGCGGCTCAAACATATCCTCTACTTCAAGAGACTTCTTACATCCCATATAGAAAAAATGTGTCATGAAACTAGATGCTCAATTACTTCGAGAGATCTTTAGACTTAATAGAATTAATGACTTACTAGAATGTGATACGGGAAATTATGCTCGCAGTTGCCTCTGGGTTAGGAGAGAGACCATTTTTCGAAGGCTTAGATTTCGTTCCATTTTCTTTCTTTTTTTGACTGTCTAGGAGAGGATAGGCTGGATCACCACCATTCTCAGAAGGAATGGATTTAATACCCATGCTGAAGCAAACGTAGTTTAAAAAATGTACGAATGTATGCGACATTAAAAATGTACAAATGTCTAGATATTCGACGTCCACATTATTCCTAACTTTGAATGTGAAAGCATTATGAAGTAAACATAATTAAGGCTATCATACACTACTCTGGTAAGTTAAGACATACTGTTAACATAACTACTTCTAATATTCTCAGGCTTTATGTATTCTATCAAATTGTTAATTTTATCCGAACTATTTGTTTATGTATAGCAGTCTTAACTCACCTCACTTAATTATGAATTAAACTTTTTCAATGACTTAAAGTCCTAGTTTAATTTCCGATGTAAAATTACTGTAGTAAACTATTCAAAAAATTGTATCAAAATGTTTGGAAGATATAAGCAATACCATCTACTCAACTAAACCCACTGCAACTTATGCGAAAAAATACTCTTTATAAGGAGAAATTTTCTAGAACAGCTTGATAGCATAATAACAAGAGTTACTCTTTATAAAAATGACGTCATGTCTACTGAAACTGGCGTCTCTTCACGATTTCTTTGAGTTCTAAAATATGTACTCATCCGTTCGGGACTTATCTCAAGCAAATGAATAATTTTCTACTTTAAACGTTATAGTTCTCTGATGAAAACAGAAATTATGTATTACTGGAAAGTTCACATATCAGTGCAAATGTCAAGTATTTTTTTATAGATTTCTAGCTACTGACAGGGTTCCTCTTTTAAATTTTATTTTAATACATTTGAACTTCCGAAATTCCCAATTTTTTCCTTTGTAAACACGACAACTTAAAAAAGATATGAATCATGCATAAAAAATAAAAAAGTAATATATACAATAGTACTTGATATCTGGAACATACTTTACCGCAGTTGGATAATTGGAAAAGGAACACTGTCAATTACTTAAGTATGTTTTAAATGTAGACCATATCAATTAATCATAAGTGTATCAACATAAAACAAAGACAACAAGTCGTGGTGACTAAAAATTTCAAAATTCAGGATAAAAATAATTGTATTCATTATAAAACACTGAATAATTGAATCTTCATGTTATTCAGTATTCAATGAATGTGTTATTTACTCCTAAACGTAAAACAGTACTATGTATAACAAATTTATAAAGCAACTTTTTAGTTTTATACCTAAGCTGTTAATATGCTACACAAATATACTCAGTGTCTCCGTGATACCTGACGAACATTCGTCATTGAAAAAATATAGGCCTGTATTGGTTCAATAGGTAAAAAATGACGTGGACCACTTAAGTCGCGCAAACTAAATAGAACCTTTCTGATATCGACATTTATATTGGCGCTCATTCCAGTCCTCTATATAACAAAGGAACGGGAAGGACCGCGCTTTTTTAGATCAAATTTAAATTCATTTCATAAATAACACTTTATTACTGCTTTTCAATTGGTCTAAAAATAAAGAAACAAATAGTTAATAGATTAAGTCTGGCTTGATAAGTTGTGGAACTAGAAATATATGCGATCAAGTATTACTGTAATCAAAACTAAGTTGTAACTAGATATAACTTTTCTACACGCCGGAAACGTTAAAGTGCGAAAGAGACTAAAATCAAACACATTTTGAGCTTAGTATTTGATGTTTCAATATTTTGCCAAATAAAACTAATCACATAACCAGTGAGAACAAATTGTAATGGAAAGAAAAATTATTCAAGTTTAAAACGAGAAAATGTGTGGTTAAATTATTGTAGTCAAATCCTAGGAAATGTTGAAGAAGTAAAATAAAAGTAATTTCACAAACAGAAAATTTTTTTTATTGTGACACGCGATTAAGGTCATTTCTCAGCAACAGTCTGCTCTTGAGATACTACCGTAAGAATCGGTGTTCTCTCGTTAAGCAAAATTTCCCATGGCATTGGAGAGTTCATATTATATGTAGGAGGAAGACACTTCTGAGTACACATTTGAATTAGGTTCAAGAGAGCGATTTCAATACGTAGGGTACTTGAATTCTATATGCACAAACCTTCATCACTGTCAGTAGGTACTCGTAATTAGGTTGGTTAGGATCTTCAACTGTTTCGTAACAGTAAGTATATAACTCATATAGAGCCTCCGGTTGACTCCTGTTATAGATTGTTGTCAATGCATAGTGATAGGCTTAATTATGAAAGGTACAGTATGTGTATGATTATACATGGATAAAACTATTCTTTAATGTGCTATTATGAAAGTTGCTAACGTGCACATTTGTTCGAAAGTAATCAGTTTCTTTTTTCGTGCAATATCATCACTGTTTTTAAGTCTTGTCCAAGGAAGTACACCTTCAGATAGTTCTATTACTGAGTAGAAAAGGGAAATGAGATCGTCGCATGCACACTGAAAAGTCTGTATTTTGACATTTTTTTAACTATTGAAATGAATACCTGTTCTCTCCTCTCGTGCACATTGATCGATACGTATCGCATGGTGCCGCGGAATCCAGCATGCCCTCGTTTCCTAATTCTCCCCTTCTCCTGAATACCCTCTTATTCACAGAAATATCATCCAACCATTAACTTGTACTTTATGTGACCCACCTTGAATTGGCGGGCAAGTCCAAAGTCCAGTAAATACACAATATGTAGGGAAGTCGGAGACGCACCCACACACATATTTCCCGGCTTAACATCTCTAAACAATATTAGTTTTACCTCTATAGCATGCTTATACTTGAGATTAAATGTCACCTGTAGAAAATTTTACATGAAAATTTCATTAAAAGCTATGAACAACCATTTTGCATTCTGTCAATGTATGACACTTACTCAATAACGAAACATTTACAAATAGTCCCATATAACATGCATACCGGTGGACGTAGCCCAATTCATGTAAAACCTTTAGAGAGTTTGTGATCTGCATTCCAACACGGATAGCCGTGTGGGGATCAAATCTGAAAAGCAGCTATTTTGTTTGTAGTATATTTTATTAAGCTCATAGGCTAACCTTTTATTTGTATTTTTCTTTCTCAACTCAGATAAACTCTTCCCAAGTAGTTCCATTACAATAAACATGAGGGCGTCGTAGTTTCCACTTCCCAACTAAAATTATATAATTTTCGCCAAAAAAATCATGTAATAAAGAAATTTTACATCTTTTAGTGTTGATTTTAAATTGAACTTCTGTTGCATTTTGGTAATTATCATGACTAACAAGTTGGGGGAATGCTGGTTTGCCTCTAAGTGAAAAGAGTATCTGCTGCTCCAGAACCATTCTCTGTGGCTCATATTTCCGCATCATCACTTTTATTGCCACATATAGGTTTTTGTTCTAAAATATTCAGGCAATAAGTAAATGACATTTAATTGTTCATAAGCGTGAATATTGTTCACCGCATCATATGCTTTATATATTTGTCCATATCCACCTGTACCGATAATTTCTTGTAGCTCATATTTACCCTTAATAAACACTTCTCTTTTCGGTTATGTATTGTTTTCTACATAAGGCATTTGTAACTTAAAAAGGAGAGAATAATTATTATAGGATACCTGGATTAGAGTTCCAAATGGTATAAGTGGGATCGTTTTGCTAGGACGGCGAGAATGAGAACGATGGATCTTGTGAGCTGTGGCTATCTATGTTGCTTTGCGTCCCCTTCTCTTTATTTCTCTATATTATTCTTTCTTTGTAGTTCTTCTCCCTTCCCATTGTATCGTTTACCTTTTGTGAAAACTGGGTAGACTGTTTGGTAGGAGCTACTACATTCTTTCCAATGGCAGTATTTGTTGTAGCGTTTTGGCTCATTCCGGAATGATGAAAGCTTGTATTAAAAGAGGTTTTCTTCTCCGTCTCACCTCTCTTTTGTTTACCGGCTGATATAGGTATTGATCGACTTCTGGTAGTCATTTGATTACTCGTAGGTAAGGTCATCTAAATAGTCACTAACTTTAATTTCGCATATATGGTGTACATAACAAAGATTATGATAAAAAATTAAAACTGTTTTTAGATTAATGATAAAGGTATAAATAAGTTAAAGATATGGTGCTAGAAATTGGGGTGATTTACAGTGAATAATAATAAGTTATTAGATTTATGTCGTTCTGCAGTAAATCCAGGCGAGTATAAACCGATTTATCTGATTGAAATTAGAAATTAATAGTTACCGAGAGGAAGAAATTATTTTAATTTTGTTTACTACACATGTAGTAAAATTACATTATTTGTATATGTAATCACTTAACTTGAATTTAATAGAAGAATAGTTTTTCAATCTAATGATGTTGGCTTGCAAACCCATAAAAAAAGCACCACTTAGAAGATATTTAAATTTAACTATAAGATATTTCTGCTATACTGAATGGCTCCAAAGCAGTGTATTGGATCTCATTGTTGCATACCTCCTTTTCTTGCAGAACACGGACATCACTTCGCACTATCTCTTTGCTATACATTAAGCCATACTATTTATTCAAAGAGATGAAATGTTGCTTTATAAAATAGCACACAATACATATTTGAAAGATAAAGTATGCAATGACATTAGTGAAAAGTTCTACTTGTTCGCTTTCTAGATGAAATTCTGTTAGTGTTATTCGTATGAACTGTTCAATGGATTTTAAAACATTTATATATACAGTACTTGGAGTTTTAACAAGAAAACAAGCTACTCTGAATACAGTTAATTCATAATCTTTCTCATTGATAAACAAAGATTTAGATAATACATAAAAACCTTCTGTTTTATATTGTTAGTCCCTATATAAAGGATTTTCGACTATGTATGCACATTCATTAGAAATTCTACGAGGGCTAGCAGAAGTCCGAGGAGAACAATGAGGTGAAAGTGAAGCGGTCGAATGTCCCGATGCACAAAAATTGAATATTTATTATACGTCATAGCTCTTTCATCTACTATTCTGTTTCACTCATTACTTGTCTCAGGGTTGTCTAACCTGCTATGCCTTCTCCTATATGCTGGTTCATAAGTGACTGTTTCAGTGTAGGGACTGACTGGACGACCATCATGAATAGATACCCAACGAGACTTTTTTATAATCTGAATTCGATGAATCGAAGGATATTATTCAACCTTGCAAGGTAAAAATGAATTCATGCCTAATGTGCAATTTACTGCCCCATTTTGTCTATTATCTATCACTTATGATATTGTTTAAGGTTTTCGAAAATTTACTTTAATATACAGGCTTAATATATTCTGTGATTACCTGGTAAATATACAGTTCCAAATCTGACTTTTATTCCTATAAATGGTTTCATTCCTAATTCTTTGGTCAGTGGCATTAAAAATAAAGTAACTGGTTTGAGTTTTAGTAAATTATAATCCTTTTCAAAATGAAGGATATTTTAAAATAATTTAAATACTATGCAATGCCCATTTATCACATTAAAGATACAAAAGTTAAAATACAAATTAAATACATTGTTAATTTTAATTACTTTTTTCATAGGGATGCTAGTAGATCCAGAACTGGATGTGCTGCGTGGAGAGACATTAGCGCTGCGCGATGGAGAGCCTAGTTGGTAGAATACTGAGCGAGGTGATACATTCTCTGCAAGCATGAATAGTATTGTCTATTTATGTACATTTTTAAGCACTAACCCTGGTAACGTATTTTGGGGCTGTGGTTAGGAGAAACGTTATTTATGTCGATTCGTGGAATAGTGAGTGGTTGAATCGGCTTTAACAGATGTGAGTCCCGATGTTCACCTACTGGTGTCACTGGACGAACGGGCGTTACTGGGCGAACAGGATCAGACGGCTGTAATAACGTATAAATTATACAAAGTGGAATTGACATAATAATAATGTAGGTATTACCATGAAGTTTAGAAGGTTCTTAAGATAGAGCTGTACGGAAAAAAACAACTTCTTACATTTTTTTCTATCCTCACTATTACATCCCCGTTTTCATCCCGACCATATGTTCTGCGCTCTGTATACTGTTGAGAGGAGAAATGTCGTTGAGGCTAATAAAAGTTTTAAATTTGATCGTCCACTTTAAAATTTTTAGTAATTTTTTTTCACCTCACTAAATGGTGTTCCATGAATTTTTCTCTCGAATGTTTCAATGGTATGGGCCTCCTCTGAGCCAGTTTTCTTAATTAATAAGATATATATAGCTGTATTAAATGACGTCAACTCCAAAAATGTTAAGTGTAATGTAACACATTTGTTTGATTATAATGAATTTTCTCAGTTATGTAATCGAAAACACAATTGAATCTGATAAGTTTACATAGGATACATACATGACTACAAAAGTTCTACATATAAGGCACAACAGTGTGTGAGAAACCGCAGACTAACTTAATTATAGTTGACAACAGTCAATGTTATACCTCTCAAGTATATAAAGTGTTCATTACCTGAAAATGTACTCCTTCATAGTTGTGAGCAGATGTTCTTCTCATGCTGGTAGATTTGCTTCCGACTGCTTAGGGTTTCACGTTTTCTAGCATCGGCAATGCACAATAGCTCAATCGATCTGTGTGATCGTTTTAACGAGAAGTTGTCAGGTCTCTCTCAGTATACTCAATATTTCTTTTATTTGCTCATTATTTCTCCGCTTTCCACTCACTATTCACAAAGTCAATACTCACCATCATCAATCAAAGCACGTAAAATTCGTATTACTTTAATCTGACGAAAACGAGGGATGTATAAATAGGCAAAAACTGCAGTGAAGAGGCTACGAAATGCATGTAACGTAAAATAAGCTGGTGGAAATAGATAATGGAAAAAGGCATCCCGGATACTCTTTAAATAGTCACAAGCAAGCACCAACAATCACTCTAATCTCATTTTCCCCACTTTTACTAACCTATGTGGGATTTTTGTGAAGTACTGCGCGCATACTGATCATTTTAAAATATAGTTCAGTTAGAAAAGGTTGGAGAGAAGACATTTGCTAATTTTCTTGAATGGTTTCTATATTGTTTTGCTCTCTTATAATATTATATATGTGCTATTTTTTGTTTACCTATACAAAGAAGTCTCTTTATGATAGCGTTGGTGTCTTACCTTACTTACTGATTAAGAAAATGATCTCATCGAGGTTTTCACTCGTAACCAAGTTTCAGTTTGCAATAATGCATTCTATGCTTCCATATTCTTCACCTAATCACCACTAGACCATTTTTCTCCTTAAATTTACACCTATTCACGATTTTCATTTAATTTCATTAGTTCATGTTTCTGTGGCTTTTCATTCCTTGTGTAGAATCTTTTATGAGATCGCTGTCTTCTAATATAATGGGTACTTTCATTCATTAATGAATTCTTCTCTGTTGGTTAAACCCTGTCAACCATTGCTGGTTACTTATTTGTTTAGTACCATTCACCAATGAATGAAGTTTAAGTAGTACTAGATGATTTTTGATTAGTGTTTCGAGCCGATAATATTCCCGTTGTGAGTGGATAGATTTAAGCAGTTAATGCTTACAACAATATAATCTGTAACTATCAGTTTATTTCTCTAAGATGATGAAGCACAACAACTAATCTTGAACCACTGAGCGGTTCCAACAGAGTGGACAACGTTGTGTGCCTACTTTAATTTAACTAGTTATTTGTTCGTGTTTTTTTGTTTCCTTACCAATGTACAAGACAGTTATGGTGAAAACAGTAATTTATTATCTTTAAAAAAGTCTTTTAAAAAAATTATTTTGTCATTGTGGTTTTTTGATAAATATTATCACTGTCGATGATTATTTTAAAATAAAACTGGTTGAGTTCTTATCGTTCCTCCATTAATTTTAAAGAAAAAACGTTTTGAACTACCAGATAATTGTAGACTGAAAGTAGGTCAAGCTATTTATTATATCCACATTATCTGTCAACATTTTACAATATAGTACAAAAGGAATATTTAGACAATGCATTCCAAGAATTCTACTTTTCTTGCATTCTCTATCTGAGTGACGAAAAGAATCGAAATGGTTATCATTTATTCTAGCACTTTCATATATTTCATCCTAAGAAAAGATTGCCATCAAATAGCACTTCTCTACATGGACCACTTCGCTTCATGAATGAATGAATTAACATTTTAAAAAGAATCTAGTCTCTGTGATCATCGTTATCAACAGATATTTAACAGAAAAGTGTTAGGTTAATAATATGAAGAGCTTAGAAAAAGGCCACACGAAGTATTGTCGAGTAGTGATATTGAACAGCAAGCATAGCAGGAAAGGAGTGTGGTTCCTTATAGGCTTACTAATTATTTTCCCCCAGCTATAAAACAAACAGTCTCATTCTTCGACACGCATATCTGATGTTCACGTGAAGGAAACGAGCTCGCTCTTTTCTAGCTACAGGTTCCCTGGCAACAACACGAATTTTGTCTTACATAAAATGAACCTTAATCACTCAAATACACTGTCCTCTAACTAGGTTTTAAAAAAATAGTTACTCACAGAAATGTTTTGTAGTTTTATTATAGCTCGTTTAAAGTTATCGGTTGAACAATTAACTCTTAATACGTTGAACTTATTTTCACGTAATAATAAAAATAACATTTCTTAAATATAAAGATTTTAATATTACAAACATAATTAATAAAACAGTCAATTAACTTACATAAGACTTAAAACAGAATTTGTTCTAGGTATCGTGGAATCATTAAAGGCTTTTCTGTTTAAGACTGACAAGTAATGTCAATGGACAATAAGAAATATAATAATATATATTGCATTATATATCTATATCAAACACGAAAATTCCGAAACATATTTAATTCTTGTAATCGTTGTTATTAATTTATCTTTCCAGAATTAAGTTCTTGATTAATGTTTTCAGATACTATTACTTTCACTCTCTATCTTGCCTTCTAAATGGTAGAAGGGGAACATCAAGAGAGCAACTGCTCGGAGATATGGAGAGATTTCAATTTATCCATTAGGCTTAGTGCTGAATGGTAGGTGACGTATGCTAGCTTACAGTTATTTCACTGGAAATCAACTCAAGTTTAGGAAAAAATGTTGATAATCTAGAGTACTAGGATTTTTTCACTTAGATAATAAGGATTAGCTTCTTGCTTTAAGTATTTAATGTTTCCGGGATTTATAACTTTCAGAGGTTATATGCCAGAATAAATTATTCTTTTACTACGCTAATTTAATCTCTTAATGTTTTAATTTCAATTTTTCGCATCTATTCCGTCCAATTTCTATTTAGATATTCTTAAGCTTTCTAAAAAATTAATCTATTTGGCCTTTCTTTTTATATTTCATTTACTCCTTAGAAATATTTTTCAGCATGGTTCGAAGCGAGGTAATACTTGGTTATGATGCTATGCCTTTAGAAATTTCCCTCATGGTTGGAATTCTTTCCGTTCTTTTCACTGTTGGTTTTTTTGGAAATTTAACTGTTATTTTCCGAATCATAAGGTATGAACTCGTATATTGGTTTGAATATATAAGATAATGATTATAATATAGAATAACAATAACAGTGTAACTTGAGAACACCTCGACAGTTCATTAACTTATATGGAAAAGGAGAATCAAGACAATTTTCTATTCAAAGATATGTGCTACTTCTTGCATGTGTGGATTTAGCTGTCACAGTGCGTTCTATACAGCTTTTTTATGAATTGATATCAAGAATATTTAGTTTGTTATCTATATGATTAATGATATTGACTAGAAAAAATACCAAAATAAACAATTTATATTTCAGATGCATATTTCAATGCTCTTCCCTTTTTTGATCTATGGCCAGTGGCTTATTGGAGAAGCTGCTTGTAAACTTTTCTGGTTAATAGAGAATGCTAATAAAATTCTCTCTATACATATTTTGACCGCAATGGTAGTTAGCTTTTTATATTACTGAAAATTTCTAACGAACAATAGAAACCAAATATATGTATGTGTATATACACTATTCTTACAGGCAATCGAGAGATACTTCATTGTTCGTCACTCTCTACAAAATCGCAATAATGCAGCGCCACTGGTCGCAACTAGCGTGTTCTTTGTGGGCACTGCTGTGTGTCTTTTGTTGATGTTGATCCCATTGTTTACTTACGTGCAAGTGGATGAGGTGGAAATGGCTGGGACCAACATAACAACGTAAGAATAATCACAACATTTTAAGAAAAAAATTACGGATTCCAAGTAATTGAAAGAATTACTTGTTCAGATGTGTGTTCCCTCTTCAGGATGAACTGTACATAACATTCACTTGTTATATGGTGATCCTGGCTTACATTATTCCAGCCATCATAGTAGCTTTCTGTTATGTCAGTCTTATTCAAATGTTAAAGAAAAGATATAGATTGACAAATATGAATGAGAACTCGAAAACACAATTGGTCCATAAGGTTTGGTATTTTCATTGAAGAGTAATATTTTCGCTTTTATTCTCATTACATACATATTTATAATACTTTTTACTAAGTAAAACTGGAAAAATCGCTTTATAGGTGTCAAAGTCAATACTTTGTGTGACAACTTTCCACTTTATCTGTCTGACACCATTTTGGATGAGCCTGCTTTTCCCTATTTTAGATTTAGATCTCCAGGTGGGAATAAACTAGTAGATAGTTATTCGGTTAAAAGTTTGAGTATAAAAAAAGAGAAGATAATAAAGATAAAAGAAAAATGGAGATAAAAACAACTTTCTTATAGGTAATTCATCCGCATGCGACTATGTGGGTGCAGATGTTCACTCTAATTTGTCCATATATCAATTCTTCTTTAGATTGGTGTTTCTACGTATTACTTAATCAGCGCCTAAGAAGGCAAATTTTTCGCCGAACATCCACGTACACCAGTTGTCACACTAACAAAATTCAATTAGCGCAAAACTGATCAAATGCCATATTAATACGTTCCAACTTTACCATTACTAAAGATTGCAGAATTTTCTGTAGATTTTTGTTGGGCAGTATCTATAATTTTTTATGGGTCTAATCTTACGTATTAGTTTCTATCACCATTACGTTATTCTGTATTTTTAGGAGTAGGATGTACTTGTTTATGAAACTAAATATTCTTTAAAAATATAAACAGGAATAAATGCACTGTATACTTCCATGACAAGATTATTGATACTAGAACTTTGCAAATCTGCGATTACATTATATCTGATAGTAAAATCATTAACGCACAATACTAGAGATCTTTTTCGAATCAAGTTTTAAGCTACGATTTCGAAACCGATATCGTGCATTCCACACTACATAACGCACGAACCACTTTAATAAATGATACTAATTCAGGGGGAGAAATAAAATATTTGTACAATATTTATTGACAGATTTCGTAAGAACGGAAAGTTAATTGACAATTATACTAGAAACTATACCGTGCAACTCAAAGATCATTGAAAGTCAGCGTACTCAAGTGGCATGTTATATAAGAGATAATCCATCCACATATATTCAAATGATTCAAACTCAGTAATTGCAGTTCTTCTAGTATACATATTTGACAGAACTCCTAGTCTTCAATCCAATGAGTTTCACACTTTCGTCAGTTCTAATGTATTCAAAACGGGATCTAATAATAATTTTCAATTTGCACTAAATGGACCTCTCAATATTTTCTATAAAATAGTACAGTGAAGTTGTTATCTAATTGGCATCACTGTAGATTTATATACAAATTCTAAATTTTACCCGACCCAATCTATAACTGATGCAGAACAATTAAACAAAACTTTAATTTTCCACTGCGTTAAGAGTCACTTTTCATTTACACAATATGAGATTATATTAGATCTTAAAAATTTACTAATAAACTATGATAATCTCTAGACGAAACAATAAAAAATAAAGGTCTAAATAAAATAAAATAGATATTATAGACTATTTTATGATGTAATCTGTCCTGGATGCCTATCAGGACGGTTTTTCCGAAGTAGAAAACGCATTTTACGATCCATATCCTCATTGAAAATGGCCGTAGATGCTTCAATAGACAATTGCTTGCGCTGCATATATGGCTTTTGGTAAAACTGTGTTCGACGAATGATTTTTAGTATCCCCTCAGATTCCAGTAACCTAAACCAAACTTTAACAAATGACAAATTAATCAAGCATTTCCATATAATTATAAACAACCACTCACATGATACAAAGTCATACTATATTTTAATGATTTTGCACAATTATACCTATTTAAAAGAAGGAAAGCCGCATCTACATCATTGTCTTTGACCATCACTGTTTTTGTTGCAAATCGTGGATGGGCATTCCAAATACCTATAATTGTAACAGGGTGTTTGAGTCAAATTTAAATTAACTAAAAAGGAAGTATTGAAAATAAGTGTTTCACAGTTTCAATTTCCCAACATACTGAGCTTATTTTTATAATAATGCTTTCGACAGTTGAAAAACAAAAAATATATATACCTTTAAATAATTTTACAGCGAAAGGTTGGAGTAAAGTTCCTCGCCATTTCCTTACCATCTGTAAACATGACTACTAATAAAAAGTGTAAACCAAGAATATCCTACTATCTACAAAAAACCTGGTAACTTGATATTTACAAAAGGATAAAACTTAAAAACGCACAGCAGGCATTAAGTGCCCAAATGTACTTGGAGCACATTTCAGAATGGATGTTAATAGAATAAGAACAACGGGCACAACAATAATACGCCGAAACAAGATTTTAGGGTTAATTTTCAGGACTACTGTACTAAACCAAAGCCAAAGTCGCTGAACTTGTTTACTTATTCTGTTCATCCCTTGTGGGCTGTTTTACATAATATAAAATTTGATGCTCTAATTTCATAGTTAGAGATTATTCATAAGTATCCCTTAAGCTTTTTTTTACATCTAGAGGTTCATAGAGAACCTGGTAAAAATAAGGTTTGTTTTTGATAAAGTGTGTACGATTCATAGTTTAAACTATCTTGCATAAGACGTTTTATAATTGTAGCCACCTCTCATCCGCAATTCCTACCTAGTATTTAAAATTTTACAAAGTTTTTATTTTGATTCTATGGAACCCACTGTACTTATTAAAAATGTCTACAACTGAAGCATCAAATACTTGTTTTAATAATCAACACAAAGTAGCACTTGATTATTTAATATACCTTTCTGACAAATTAACCTAATAACTTTACACCTTTGGATCTTATCACGTTGCCACTCTGGAAGAGTTATGTCAAATAATTTTTAGAAGATAATTAAATTATTCAACAAAGGCCTTATTATTTGACGATTTCTGTTTGCTAATTTCTTAGTAACGGAATATGCAGCAATTACGGAATATGTAACTACCAAATATTTCAATAGGACCAATGTGTTAAAAGTACAAGCAAAATTCTACAAATCTTAACATTTATAGTTTGATAGTGTATTAACTCGATAATCTTTATTAATTTCGATTAACTTTGACTGATATCTCATTAAAGATTTTAATTACAGGTGATAATAGTGCACATGGATAACTTTCTTAAAGGTTCAAGAATTAAGCATCAAGATAGGACTAAAAAAGTATCAAGTGAGAGTAGTGCAGTAGTTAAACGAAAAGTGCAAGACTTCTTAACTACTGCATCTACAGCTGTGAGATTTACTTTATTTTATTTTTGTTCAGCATTATGGAGTATAGCTTCTCACTGGGTTATCTGTTCAAAATAAGGTAGCGATATTTGAAATTACTGATTATATTGTCATTATTCCATTATTATTGCAGCTCGAAGATAAGAATAGAGATGTGGGTTTAGACATGATTGGAGATATGAAAAACAGTGTCGAAAATGTCAAGCAATTTTTCAATATTGTTAGGGAATTGGACAATGTGAAGGTATTAATGTGAGGAAAAGTGAGACATAACTTGTATTTTTTTTTTAAATATTTCAGGGCGAGTTGCAACAGTTGCAGTTCTCTGAAAATTTCCCCGAAACCGAATATAGGCTGATTGAAGTCGATAGTAGGCTTGCAGACGAATTTGAGAATGGACAGAAGTTAGATTTATATAGAAGTTAAAAATAGATTTTTTTTTCTTTAAATATAAGTGTAAATTTATGTGAGGCAACTATTTTTCGATACCTTAGGTTAGTATTTCGTGGGATGTTGGACGACTATGCAGTGCTGTGTACAGAAACCCACTCGTACTCTGCTAAGGAAGTGGAAACTTCCAATTCGATGCTTCTTGTTCCTTCATTGAATACAGATGATGATGTCTTAGATCCAGTTGAGAAGTGTCTGAAGATTAGAAAGGTAATACCGGCTATTTACTTGAGAAGGGTATATTCATATATTAGCATTTATTTGCAGGTGATAGAAATGACACACCACTACCTCGAGTTGAAAGAAATAGAAAACGTTTCAATATATCGTCTTAGAGAGATGCTTCGTAAAAATGAACTAGGATGGGACTGGGAAACCGAAGATAGTGAAAATATGTGAGATCGATTTCCTGTTGTTGGTCTGTTTAGATGATTTTTATAGCATTTACTTTAGAGGTGATATTAATGAGATCTAATGTAAAACAATACCCGTCTGAAGTTATTATACTGCAGCTATGAGCTCACTGATCTTTTGAATAATGTACAAATGAGCAATGGACAGATGATCGATATACTTTCTTGTATGCCTGTTGTTGAGCATAAAGGTTTGTCTAACTTATTAATCTACTGTGCTACTCACTGAAATTTATTTATTTAGGTTGTATTCGCTGGTTATCATGCGAAATTCGAGATAATTTACTTAATGAGATTGTGGAAATGTGTGATGACAATGCTGTGGACACTATTTGTGTTGAAGCCACTTCTTTCGAAGCTCTGAGGTCACATCTTCCTCAAAATATTACAGATGGTATCATACGATGGTTTCTTCGTACGCACTGTGAGGTGAACTCCGAAGAAGAGCCGTGTAAGTAGTATTAAATCGACATAATTGGACTTGTTTGTATAGTCAAGTACTTAAGTTTACCGAAATAAAGTACATTAATAGCAGATTATCGCATATTATCACGGCCGATTGTTCGTGGGCGCGCCTCTCAGTTATTGCGAACTGCTATTGGATTTGATCTTACTACTTTTGAAAAACTTATAGATCAAATGCTGCCTGTGGGAATCAAACTAGAGTTAGTAGTCAGTGAATGTAAATGCCTTAATTTTCTTAATTTCTTAAAATCTCTTTTAGATACTAATAAAGTTTTTAGTTATTCGTTCTTGGATGGGTTGTGTTTGATTGAAGAAACTGTTAAGGGAAAATACATTTCTTATCTAAATATAGAGGACCTTCCAGAAGATCCGCGAGAACGGTAAGTAATTCTTGAACATTTTAGAATATATTGGGGAAAGTTCTTAATTGGAACCTTTCATAGTGCTAAATTTACTAAACAGTCAATATTAACGCTTTCACAGTACCTAAAGCTGCCATCATTTTACTGTTAGCCTGTTTTCATATTTTCTTACACTAGAAATTTATTAACAAGTTGTATTTCTCATTGCTCGATAATCTAACACTTCTTCGCATTTTTTACTTGTAACTGGGAATGAATTCCTTGTATTCATACTTTTAGAATGAAGTTGTTGTTCGAACGGAAGCAGTCGTGGTTGATGTCAGAAATTGCTCCTTTTCTTGCTGATATTTTTAGGTGCACCAAAGGTATGAGTGGTTTCCTTGTTAGCCAATGTTATTCTACAAAAGATGATACAGGAGAAAAGGTTTTATGTGGACTTAGGGCTGTTTGATATTTGTTAATTCCGTTATGGCACTATCAATACTTCAAACTTTTGTATATTATTTCTTTATGTATTTTAATTCTTGTATGTTGTTAACCTACTATTGTATATAAATCATTCCGTGTTAGTTATTTTTGCTTTATATCTATAATTTCTGACCATTGCTCTTTGTAAAGATAGTAGGCAGTTATGTTTATGAGGTTTTATTGCATTATTCGCCGTTTACTAGTGCGGTTTACCATATAATGTTATAGTGCAAGTTTTTTCTCAATAAACTGGATATTTTTAATCATGTAATAATTAAATAATTCTTAAATAGTAGAGGAACAGTGATCGTCTAGTTGTAACCAGTGTTGGTACATTTGTTATCCCATATTAGTCAATTTCCATTGTTTACGCTTAACTGATCCAGTAATGGATGACTGGGTCATGTTAATTGTAGCAAAAATTGTCATTGCTAGAGTCGTGCTCGATAGCTAAAACAGCATGTACGTGGCACAGTAAATAGTGTGTTTGATATGGATCTATTCCGCTTTTCGTCCTAACTGGGTGCTTAGAATTTTACATTTTATGATAGCATTCTGTTATATTAAGTTCATCTACATTTCTTAAGTACTATTTGGAAATCTACCTTGAAGATACGAAAGATTTTTTCACCGTTTAATAGATATAGGTCATTTGGAATATGTGAGTGTTCACACTAGAATAATACGTAGCAAAAGTATATTTTGACGATCATGGGAATAGTTCGTGGCTCCTGTCTCAGTGATATCGAAAGATTCTGACGTCTTCTAGTGTTTAACTGAACTATACGGAGATTGTTAAGAAAGAATACTAGCCCGTCAAGTTTTTGACGGCAATAGACAGTTATGTTAAATTAACGAGCCGAAGAAGACAATTTCTGAAGAGTGGAGCAATATTGATCTACTGATACTTTAGAGGAACAAAATTAATAAAATAAGAAAATTACGAGTGTATTGATACTTTAAATATTGAACGATGAATTTTAAGTGCAAGAAATATCTTTTTAAAATCGCATATGAAATAATTTTTCTCCATCTTTTATGTGTGTACGTCATCGATCAGACAGTAATATGGCTGCTGATGGAGGACTTCGGGGGGGAGCATCTTGTCATCATAGGACAAAAAAAGGACTTTTTAAGTCGAAGGTATGCATATCAGTGTATTCTCTGATTTTAATACATATTGATATAATACTTATTTTATAGGCATCAGTTATCAAAAGGTTGAAATCAACGAAAAGAGTTTGTGATGATTGTGATCGACTAGTTAAGTCTGGCCAACCCACACCTGAAAATTGTTGTGTACGTTTATAAATTAGACGTACTTTCTTTCATTTCCGAGTAAAATTTTGATCCATTAATATTTCTATATTTTACCACATAATTACTAAGAAGATGCAATCATTAGTTTATTTGTTATTTTTATGAGTAGTATTATTTGTTTAGATAGATGTGGTCATCTGCGTTTCATGTGGACATCTAGCATGTAATGAACATGCGAAAAAGCACAGTGAGGCAGATCGATCAGGGAGCGGTCATCCATTTTTGATGGAGCTCAATAAAGGGATAATTAGGTAAAATTTAGGTTGTTCACATAAGAAATTATTAACGTATAGTTGGTAATATATTTTCGAAGTAATTACTGAATCCAAGTCATCAATTTTTTTTCTTTTTTAGTTTTTTGATGCATTCATGTTTAGAATTCCATTTAATTCTGTCTATTTGTATTGTGTCCGCCCTTTGCTCTTAGGTAGCTCAGCGCAATGTATCAAAAGCGATTCACTCACAGCTCTCACCATCAACTGGTTTTCCCCTCTAAACCTCCGCATATTTCACTTGATACGAACAATATTGACTATTTTCTAATACTGAAACTAAGCTTAAACAAGTAATGAAAGTAATAAAACGGTTTCGTAGGACTGGAGGGTGGAAGATGTGAGTTTATCATGTTCTATAAGATAACTATGAAATATGTTTTATTTAGATGTCACCCTTGTGATGTAGAACTTGAACCACTTGAAGATCCCCATGATCCTATACGTGTGTTTTACAACGAATACAGGTGCTTTAGCAGTTAATAGGGTTGACATTCTAATAGTTCGATTCAATTTTCAGATTGGGAAATTTTTAAACATTCAGTTTTTAATATTTCAAAGACTCATTAAATTGTTTTTCAAATTTATAAATTTGCTTAGGTCTTCAAATATTCACTGCTAAGTTCACGGAGATAATAATTAATATAAATAGTAACTATATGGCTATAAATATATTACTTTATTGATTCCAAGGAATAAGAGGCTAAACTTACTAGGAATACAAAAGAAGTTGCACTCCAAAAAGTGCATGTGAAAAATATGGTGGCTGTTATGTTCAAAAATAATGCAATTTTGACTGTTTGCTTTATTATCACATTTGAAGCAACGGTATTATTTAAAACATGAAAAACAAAACCGAAATCATCTTGCAAGCGCTTGCCACTTAGCGTAATGCGTATATATCAGTACAATAGGTTCTGTTTACAACTACGAGATTATAAGTCTAATAGTTTTCAATTATTTAATCCCCAACTTTTCAAGCTTCAATTTAAATTCTTCAGTTTCGAACTTGAATGTCAACTCCAATAATTAGGCATTTTTAAAAGTTTTATTAGTAATTACTTAATTTTTACTGCAAATTAAATATTTACTTAATACTTTTATTCAAGATCGTTCACAAAATTGAAAGCTGAATTCTCTGTTAGAAAAGGGAATGATCAACAACGTGTTTTTCTCGAGGATACACCTCGAAATTCTACAGATAGAAATAGCTTATCCGTAGGAAACGGGGAAGTCGTAATGCCAGCAAAGGTAAACAGTGCCAACTTAATAAATTTGATTTTGAATGGTTCTTTAATACTTATAGCGAAATAAGCCATGAAAACCTGCGAAATCTTTATGCCGAAAAATTCGTTTTAGGGTCTGCCTAACTTAGGTAACACATGTTTCTTCAACAGTGTTATGCAGTGCATTATGCATACTAATCACCTGAGCTATTATTTTGAACGCTTCGGTCGTGTAACAAAGCTTGACTTCGTTGAACCACGGATAATCACCGTTGTCGAAGAAAAAGTACAATTGAATGTTAGTGCAGACTTAATATAATAGTTGGTGTGCTTTTTTCCCTTATCATCTTTTTTAAATAAATAAATTTGCTTAATAATTCAGCCGGCTTTCATTCCTATTCCTCTGGATGACGCACCTTTAAATGGTGTATTGCGCGGATTTTTAGCGGAATTTCGATGTGGAACATCTCCTTCACCTGCCCCAGTATTTTCACAGATTTCTCGGAAGGCTCCGAGATTTAAGGGCTGGCAACAACAAGATGCACATGAACTACTGAGGTGCGTATTTAAAATTATCTCATCACTCGAGTAAACTGCTTTACCTGTATTTTTGGTCAGTATTATTTCTTAATTCCTTAATTTCATTTATTTAGATATCTCTTAGATGGTCTACGTAGCGAAGAGCTTGAGCGGTACAAAGCTGGTATAGCTGCTTATCTAGGCGTTTCACTAAAAGTTAATCAAAAGAAGATTGATCGAGATATTGTTATGACAGCCAAAAGTAATTAATTTTTTAAACCATCCTACTATTTGAGAACGTATATTCAATAATTTTTAGGTTACTTGCAAGCTGCGGGTCGTCCACTACTTGATGCTGTCTTTGGAGGTACTCTTCTTCAGACCATTCGATGTTGTGAATGCGGGCATGTCAGTGAAAGAAACGAACAAGTAAATATTTTATTTTTCAACTCTGATTTTGACACTTTTCTTATCTTAGAAGTAGAGTTCTATAAGTTTTAGTATATCATGTATAACTAACCTCATTGATTAATTATCTTGGTAGATTTTTTTGTATATTTGTTTGTTAAGTTCCTCGATTTGTCAATTCCTTTGCCACCAAACCCAATGACCACACGAGTTTCAACTAATAAGACACCAAGTGCTTACCAGAAGAAGAAAGCAGAAAAACTTTCTAGAAAGGTGGAGATTTCTTTTATAATGTTAGATACTTTATTGAAATCCATTGATATCCTTTTCACCTATATAATTTGTAGCTTTTATATAGAATAATCGTCGATCACATCGTAAACAAGTATCTCAAGAAAAAGAATTAATGAAAGAAAACGATAATATTAAAGGTTGGTATTAAAGGTTATGTACTATGCAGTTATAAAGTGAATTTTTTTTGTTTTGTGCTTTACATTTATAACTTATGTGATTTTGATGATTAGTAGCTATTTAGAATAAATATTGTAGTTTAATTGAGGTTTGGACGAGAATTCTTTTGAAACTGTAAACGGTCTAGATGATCTAGAAATTTTTGACGAATCAGTGGAAGAAGATTGTGAGGCTGAGACGCTTGAAACTGGAACAAATCCACTTGATTTTACAGTTGGTTATCAAATATTTTTGTATTACTTAATTTCTAATAGGCAATATTTTAAAGAATGGCACAATTACAGTAACATGTAATAATCATAACAGCAAGTGATTTTATCTTTGTATTTATGTGAGAGCGAATAACAGTTATGATCGTATAGGATTTACTAGCAGTTTGCAATTGAATAACCTTATTTTCTGCACCTATTTATCATCAGAAAGTGCTCGTGGCTCCTCCTGAGGAATATAACGAAGAACGTAGCATTGGATCATGTCTTTTGGAGTTTACTGCTGAAGAACGGTTGGCTGGTTCAAATGCGTATGAATGCGAAAGATGTTGTTCTCCGAGAAATAAGAAGGTACTAACTACTGTTATATTCAATCGCACATGAATCATTTATAAAAGTATCATTTTCGTATAATCATAATGTTCAGATGGTTGGTTAATTGTTTTTCGCAATTGTCAGATAGATGCGAAAGGATCTCAGAAAAAGCTGGTCGAGGCACTGAAACGATATCTGATTTACGAGCCTCCTGTAGTACTAACTTTGCATCTCAAGAGATTCCATCAGCTCAGAGGGATGATGGGTTTGTACACTTCATAAAGTAGATACTACTTTAATTCAACGGTTTTGGAGTAGTTAAAGTTTATTTTCAATGTTCAGGTCGACCCAGTACTCGAAAGTTAGGTGGCCATGTATCTTTCCCTATTTTTTTTGACATCGCTCCATTTTGTTGCAAAAATGTAGAGGTTAGTAGAATGCTATATTCTAGTGCCACTTAATACACATATTTATATGTGATTACTATATTGCTAAAGTTTACAGCGGATATCTCCGGGACAAAAACAAGTACTTTATTCTTTATATGGAGTGGTAGTGCATTCAGGGGATTTGTCAGGAGGCCACTATATAGCATATGTGAAAAGTAGGAAACGTGTTACCCAGGTCAGTAGTTATTGCAAATAACTTAAACTTTTATTTGCTCTACAAAATGTTTGTCATACAACGTTTAAGCTGTGCATTTTCTTTATATATAATAATATCTTGACGTAACAGGCACTGAAGTTCCTAGAATGTGCACGGGCGTCTTGTGCTGATGCCTTAGCTTCTTCTGTTGTGGTACCACTTGATCCAATTTCCAAGGATGACTCTTTGGTTTCTGATGGCCAGTGGTACTATTGCAGTGATAATCGGGTCACAGCTGTTCCAGAGAGTCGTGTTCTATCTGCAGAGGCATATATTCTATTCTATGAAAGAGTCTTATAGTTATAAGATAGAATTTACCACTTGTTTGCAGAATAGTATAATTAGCAACAAATTATTTTCGTCGATTATCATTCTAGGGTTCTATTTAAAATTATTGGAGCCAATCGATATATTTTTATATTGTTATGTGTACCTTGGTTATGTTTTACTATCATATGTGTATTTCCTAAATGGTGGGTCACATAGTTTTATTTTATAGATATGAGCAGTTATGGCATAGGATGAGAGGGTAAAGGGCAATATGTCCCATTAAATCTAGGATGACATTTAATATTTTAACTTTATAAATTGCGTCTTTATAGTTATTAAATAAGTTGTGAAGTTTAGCATGCTAATAACTAAAAGCGCAGTTTATTCCTTAAACGGGTTAATGATCACATCATTAATCGATTTAGATAGGGTGTGTATAATTGCGCGTTCGATTACATGTGACTCGGTTTGCACTATACCCTCATTTTTACTCGTAGAAAAGTTTTTTCTCGTTCTGTCAGCATTATCAGTGGTTGCGTACATCGGATTGAAATATCTGAACAATAGCGCTTTCTCCAGTAGCGAGATTTCTATGCTGGTTTAGTTTAGCAAGCTCAACTTCAAAACCTGCCTGCGTGTTTTATTTCTGTGTATTATAATCTAGTGGTCAAAGCTTTTTTTCAATACTTTGAAGTACTGAATTTCCGCGTAACTACTTAGTTGATTAAATTACAGATATATAGTTGCCGTTATATCCACATAATTTCTATAATTCCTTTAGTTGGAGTGGTATTTTTTAAAATAATTTTTTTCTTAATTTATTATCGTCTAGAATTGTTGATATGTAGCTTTTATTAATATTGACTTGAAATTACAAATTGCTGTCGGTAGGTTTGAGAAATGAAAGCAATAAAATTTGTGCAGTATCTCGTTATAGTACCATTGCTTATCAGAGAGTGTTGTATTATCTATCTTTTTGCAAAGTGGAAGCAGCTTCGCTTGAATTCACGGCTTTTATAATCGCTGTACTACCAATGTCATTAAGAAATTCCCTAGATGTCATAGTACAGTATATTAGGCAATCTTATTAACGTCTCTTATTTTGTCTCCAAGTTATGAGTAACGTAATCTTCTGTCCTTAGTCGACTACTTTCATATTTGTAATCTATGTGATAGTACACAAAGGTAGACATGTTTGTGCCCGTTCCTACAGTAAACTTATGAGCACGAATATTAACTATTACTTGTTTGTATAATAGTTTATGTTTTCAACTTTATTGTTTTTTCTAGACTATAGGAAAAATCAGTTGCTAGTTCAAAATTATTTATTATAACTTCCTTTCCTGGGTAGTCTTTTTATGGTTTACAACGTGTTTAATAATGTCAAGAAACGTAATTTGGCTCCATACCTGTTTGCTTAAGTTCCACCATCACTTAATGGATATGAGATTAATGAAATGCTTGGTTCTTAATGGACTAACACCCCTAATCATATGACAGTGTTTATATTTAATAGGTAAGTCAGCTTCAGAAGGTTTTTGTTTTTCGCACTTTGATAACAACACTATTTTGTGACTATATTATAATTTGTCTATTACTTACACTAAATACTATAGCAGTTTTACGAGTGGTTTTCCAGCAGATTGAATCTACTGTATATCCTGCTAAGTACGAAATACAGTTTATAATATTCACACTACATCCGTGTCTGGCCTGTGGTGATTCTTTCGCTTCTTTGAGCAAACATTCGAAGCAATACTATCAAAACCGGCCTTTGCTCGCGCTTTTTCTCTCCCATTTAACCACTACCGTCATTTGCAATTTTTGTTGTTTCTTATCAGTTATCTGTTGTGTAATTCCAACATAGATTTTTTATAGATCATTATCCGGACTTTCTTTGTTTAATTTTGTTATATTTGATATATATATAGCTTATTTTTATAGATTTAGTTTATACTGCGCTTGGTTTTATTGTTTTGTGATTCCTATAGTGAATTGTTTTAAGTCCTACCAATATTTTCTTTACAGAATGGCAGACACTCCTGGTAGTGCGCTTTGTCGCATACTTATGTTTGGGGGAGTTATGCTTCTAGTGGGACGCAATAGGTGGTGGATCGTATTCATCCTATATTCCATTTACCGTATTTCCAAGACAGAGTTCTTTCAGAAAGTTAAGAAGACTTTCTCTAGGGATATAACGTTAGTGAAGTTTTAATCTTAATTATAGAAAAATATACAGCTGAATATACTTATAGTAGACACTGCATCAAAGTTGAATATAATTGTAGTTTATTTAGAGGCCTTAAGTTATTAATTCAAGTAAAATGGGAAATACAAAGAAGATTGAATGCAAATCGTCCCATCCATGAAATCTTTCTCGAACAGGTAAACATTCTGTTTTTATATTCCAATCTTTATTTATTCAAAATGTATTTATTAATTTTATTACGAAGCAATAGAAATTTTTTCTCAGTGAATTACAAACTAGATGTTTATGATCTCTCTATTTATTATTGTCATAGGACGAAAACAAGGAGAGTATAAGGCTAAAAAAAAAGCTGTAGTCGAAACAACTGAAATGGAAAACAAATGCAGGTTCAAAAGCACCCTCATAAACTGGCCTGTGTGGAAGTAGAATCGGGCAGGGAACTTACATATATTGAACTCAATAAGTTGATGAATAAGTATGCAAATTTTTTTGAAGTGAGTTTTTCAAAGTTTAGATAGTATTTAAATTATTCTGTTCACCGTTTAACAATTTAAAAGATTGTATCGTTGACCTAGATTGACTGCTATTGATAAGATATTAATAGCTGCGTGTATGATTATGGTACAGTAACGAAGTGACAGCTAAAACTTTGCTCTCTATGTATAGTAATTTGAACATATCGCTGATGTTTCTAACAAACTAAGAATAAGTGATATATTTAGAGTATGTAAATGTAGCATAAAAGTTGTGCTACATATTCCAGGCCGAGGGTTATAAAAATGGTGATGTTGTATCACTTTTCATGGAGAATGGAATTGATTTCTTCGCAATTTGGTTGGGACTTTCTAAGGTGATTTTTCTTGTTGACATTAAAGCTTTCTTACATCCGTAACTAACAAATTTCTGGAATCTCTTTAAATTGTTTGATTTGAATTACCATGTTAGTATTGTTAAAAATACTTTATTTATTTTAATATAAGAGAAGATTTTAGATTGGTGTAGTTTCTGCATTTATAAATTCAAATCTGAAATTAGAACCTCTAGCCCACTCAATTAAAGCGGCTGCATCAAAATCTGTCATTACTTCATCATCTCTTTTGCCCGGTTAGTCTATTATTCTTAACTAATAAAATTTAATTTGAGATACTAATATAGTCACATTTTAGCTCTAAATGCCATTATCTCTGGAGGCTTAATAGATACGAAGACTATGGAAATCTTCCTTAACGATGGAGAATCCACTAAGCTGCGTGTTTTAAATCAGGAAATTCAATCAGTATCATCATCAGAACCTAAAAACAAAGGAATCCATTTCCAGAGTATGTTATTATCAGACTTTTATATGCAATTATATTCTTATTTCTCATTTTCTATGTAAGGGCTTTGTTTCCCTGATCTTGGTGACTATCATCGCATTTAAGATGTACTGTGTTATATATATACTTCTGGCACTACGGGAAATCCGAAACCTGCTGTGATTAAACATTTTCGGTTAGTACTTTATTTACCGTAGTACTTTAAAATGTTTTAAAACATTAAAGTTTTATGTCTACTTTAAACGAATGGTAAAGTTTTACTTCGGCTATTTGTTTTACACAGGTATTACTGGATTGCCATGGGTGCGGGAAGAGCGTTTGATCTCCGTCCTTCAGACATTATATATATTACAATGCCTTTGTACCATTCAGCTGCAGGAATTATGGGTAAAATATGGATGAATGTTAATACTTTCTGGTGAAAGAATTAATAAAACATTCACAATGAAATCATCGCAGGAATTGGATCTCTAATTGTTCTTGGGTCTACTGCGGTTATCAGAAAGAAATTTTCTGCTAGTAGTTTTTGGAAAGACTGTGTCAAATTCAACTGTACAGCTAGTCAATACATCGGAGAAATTTGCAGGTAATAGAAAATTAAAAGACAATTTACAGTGATGAGAATTTTCTGAATTCACATTAAATGAGTTTATTGGAGGTACCTTCTGGCTCAGAAACCTTGTTCGGAGGAAAAATCGCACAATGTTCGCCTCATGTGGGGTAATGGCCTTCGTGCAGAAATATGGAAGGATTTTGTGGGTCGTTTTGGTATTCAAAGGATAGGCGAATTATATGGTTCGACTGAAGGAAACTCTAATATTGGTTAGTAGTTATAATTGTTGCTTCATATTTTCAAATCGCAAGTGAATTGTTTAGTTAATCTTGATAACCATATCGGATCATGTGGATTTTTCCCCATCTATCCACACATGGGTTCATTCTATCCCGTCAGACTTATTAAGGTTGATCAAGAGACTGGAGCACTCATCAGAGATAAGGTACATTATAAAATAATTGTATAGTATACATTATTAGAACTAGTTGTTAATGATGTTTTATTCAGAATGGTCTGTGCATTCCATGTCGTCCTGGAGAACTAGGAGAAATGGTTGGAGTAATTAAAAATAAGGATCTTTTACTGAACTTTGAGGGCTATGTTAATAAAGGAGATACCCAAAAAAAAATATACAGAGATGTATTTGCTAAGGGTGATAAGGTGCTGCTTTAGTTTAAAACATTAATTTTAACATTAAACAGCATTGGATTCTATATTTTGGAGGTGTTCGCCAGTGGTGACATTTTATTCTGGGATGAGTTGGGCTACCTGTATTTCAAGGATCGACGAGGAGATACGTTTCGGTAATAACTAATTTCGAATGATTCCAAACACCAAATTAAACTGCAAACGTGGAATTTTTTCAGTTGGAAAGGAGAAAATGTGTCAACAACAGAAGTTGAAGGTATTCTTCAGCCTGTTATGAGTGTCATTGATGCTACTGTATATGGAGTGGAAGTAGGAAATAACGAAGGAAAGGCGGGAATGGCAGCTGTTGTTTTAGCTGATGGAATTAATGTAGAGGTATTCAGTTGTTTTTATTTTTTTTTTGTTCTTTTGAACAAAACTTGTTATTTTTAGAATTTTCTTTCCGAAATTTCCAAGCGGTTAACAGACAACCTAGCTGCCTATGCAATTCCTCTTTTTATGAGGTTATGCAAGGAAGTTGATAAAACAGGTCTGCTATCCATTTATTTTAATTTTACTTCAATCACACAAATGATTACGTGTATTTAGGAATTATTTTGTCGTTAATATAATAAGCCTAGTAAAAACAGTGTTGTAACCCATCCAACTTATTACGTTACTACAAGCATGATTTTTTTGGCAAAAATAACTTAAATCTTAATTTTTAAAAAAT
Organism: Heterorhabditis indica; assembly: GCA_020740425.3. NCBI lineage: Eukaryota > Metazoa > Nematoda > Chromadorea > Rhabditida > Heterorhabditidae > Heterorhabditis > Heterorhabditis indica. Next base: position 218,457 of record JAJAVP010000012.1, on the reverse strand, counting down.
GCTAGATATTACGATGTCTCTGTTCCTGTGATGGATCGGTAAATTAAAGCAACATCTTTAGGTATTTCATTATTTACGTTAATAGATATGAAATTAATTATTTGGGTTAAGAAAACGAAGTTTGAAAATTATAATTTAGAAATCCGAAACCATTAATAGTTTTATCTCTGGAATGGGAGCAAATATAGTGACAGTATAAGTGACACCGAAATGTGGAATACCTTTTCTCATGAGAATCTATTTCTAGGAACCTTTAAGTTGAAGAAAACAGAGTTGCAGAAACAGGGATTTGATCTAGCTAAGTGTAAAGGAGATAGTATATATTACTGGAATACTACTATGAAAGAATATATCAGACTTGACGGAAAAATACAAAACGATATGGTGACAGGAGTTTACAATAGGATTTAGATATTGTTTTCAAGTTACCATAATGCAAAAATGTTACATTTTAGAGAAATCTTGTATTTGAATTATTATTGTCAACTCCGTACTTTTTACTTAAAGTAACTAATTACGAGACGTGATTTTGTTTAAGAAATAGTATTTAAATTTATTAGGTGTCTTGCTGTTTTATATTTAATGGAACTAACTAGGTTAAGAACCTAATCTACTTCATTTTGCTCACATTCCTTTTCCGTGGTGGCTCAGTGATCATGAAGCTTTCTGCTCAATATTTTAATCTAAGTTGATCAGATTATATTTCAGTATTTTGTGTAGTGATGTAGCTTCAAGGAGAAATCTGTTTCATTATATGTATATTTGTAAAGCATTTATTGAATCATTTTAATAATAAAGAATAAAGCGGTTTAATTGGCACGTTAAAGTGATGTTTACATGCAACTACTCGCGATCATTTTTCCATTTAGCTATGGAATTGAATAGTAGGTCATGGTTTCACATTAATATTTAACTATCTCAATACATCTGGTGATTCGCGATCTTCTTGGGGTTCACAATGATTCAAAAGTTAGATATAATATGTGGGCTGGTTTTTATGACTGCAGTTGGGTTTTATTTTAAAACCAAATATGCGTGTATTAACTCAGTTCAGGGTTTTTTTAATGCTGTTGATCATAGTTATAATTACAGTGCTTGTTATTGGTGAGTAATGTTTTATTAAATAGCTAACGAAGAAAGATGTATCACTTAGCTAGTTTGGAAGTTGAACTTTAACGTATCTAAAGTATGAGTTTCCAGAAATATTCAATGAGTTTCCAGAAATATTCAATGAGTCTAATCCTAATCCTAAGCCTAAGCCTAATTCTATACTTAAACCTAATATACTCTCGGGTATTTTCGTCAGAGATGCTTTTCGAATAACAGCCGATGAAATCCGGCTAGTATTCATAATGGATTACCGCAACACGTAAGGCGTTTTTAAGAGAGGTCATTATTCTTTTGTCAATTCTAGGCTTTTCAAAAACGAAATTTTGTTGGCCTTGTAATTTTAAATTATGCGAATTAAATTTACTCCTATATAGTAAATAATTTCAGCGAACAACTTATGGTGGAGATTGGTTCCGAATGGATGAGTTTAACCTATCAATGTTTTTATCCTGTCTGTAAAGGAACCTTTTACTTTTGCACATCTGAAGGCATGTTACCAAAAATAATGATCACTCAAAATGAAAGAGAGAATATATAGGACACTGGAAATAGGAAATAGGAGTGCATAAACTTTCAGGATATCTTGCATCTGTCAAAATCCCTCCAAACGAAGATGTAAAAACAATAACACTGGGGGTGAACAACACAAAAGTCAGACATTACGTAAAAGTCATGTATGATAAACCTCTCAATATTTGCTTTATAATATTTTTTTTCCTACTCATAAATTCTGTAAAGTAATATCCTTCAGAGATGTAAGGCCAAATAAGGACAGTTATGAACATATTTTGGGAGTAATGCTTAAGCCGGCCTACTATTTCGTCGACTGGCAGTCCATCATTCAGTTTTTTGAATCATGGATCGCACATGGAGCCACTAAATTTTATATCTACCATTATTCTTGGAGTAAACAGGTTGGACACTAGTACAAAATAAAATTAGAGTTTCGAAGAGAAAGGAAAAGGGGATGTACAGTGGTGCCACGATCTATGAGTTGATAGTCCACTCTGGTGATTGATTTTTCTTCGTGTTCCAGTAGTTATTAATTCCCCGTCGTATCACCCTCCGTCGCGATATTTCCTCGGCAATATTAGGGATTGGATAGCGCTTGTTGACTGCTTATCGCAGCCATCTTACCTGAATATGTAAAACTAATTAGAAGTTAAAATTGGTTTAATCACCATGATAATTAGGATTTTATTAGCATATCCTGCCCTGATCTATCATCTAGCGGCAGTGATCTGTCCTCTTTGTATTTAAAGAGCTCTCTTTCTAATTTACTCTCTGATAATAAACTACTAAGTTTTTTTAAAAGAATTATTTGAAATAGTAATAAGGAACTTCTAATGCATTGAAATAGTTGTTCAACGATGTCATCGCAGTTTGCATACGATGTGTTCTGAGTAGGCAGTGTGGGTGTCTTCTTCTACGCTGACGATCCGTTGAACAGTAGCGTAGATGTTGTAGACGGTTGTGAGAATAACTTCTCACTCTCCTCTTCACAGATAGACTTTGTGCCAATGAGCTTAATCACGGCTCTGTACTTCCTTCCTCCAGCATAAGGAACGACAATAGTAGAGTCAACGCTAAGATCGCCACTAATATTTTCAGGTGGAATAACAGAAGCATACTATGCTCAAGAAACGTCGACAGTAACTTTACTTTGTCCGCAAAAGTACCAGATGTGGTCATCCAATTCGCCCAGCAAATAAAAAAAACTACTTCAATTCACCGCTAAAATTTTGGAGATAAAGGTTAATTCTAAATTTAGAGATCTGCAATAGTATTACAGAAAAAAATTCATAGGAGTAGTTTTCTGATTGTGTTCTCTGATGAAAGCACTATTTAGCTGGACTCGAATTCGAAAATGTGCTTTGTGCAGAAAGTTCTGTGATATTCTAACTCATTATCACGTACACTTTTTATTTAATACAAGAAAGGATCACTCAATCGATAGACGGCGATCAGTGGCAAAATATCCACTCAAAGTCACCTTTGAAAGACATTTAATGTAGATGGGCAACTAATATCTGCATTTGGGACGGAAAGGTCTAGCAATGATTTTATAGTTTACCATCAAGGATGATTTCATATACAACTATTAAGAATCGGATGGATTCAAGGCTTTATTGCCAAATAATAAGACAATTCTACATACCATTTGCGCAAGAGGTTTACCAAGATCAATGTTGTTTGGTTCAAAACAACGATCACAAGCACAAAAGTCGGTACACCCTCAAAAAATTTAAGAGTGGAAAATCTGTTATCTAGACTGGCCTCCGGAAAGTCTTGATCTCAAGCCAATTGAGAAAGTATGGCATGAACTGAAGCAGTACCTTCGTATAGAATACAAACCGTTTTACGCTAATTCCAAATCCGCTTTTAATTTTGGAATATTCCCACTCTCCAGTGAGTTATGGCCTCTAATGCAGTTTGGTACCCCAGAGTGCACTATCAACACAGATCTCGACGTCACGGTACATAATATGATTTAAAATACTTAAAATAAAACATAATTCTCTAAACAGCTGAAATTTTTTCAAAGCTAACCTAGCTAAATGCGGTAAAATAGCATAGAATTTTCTACATAATTCATGAATATAGTACTATATAATATTGCGTGGGAAATAGTTCTACTTAGGTTGACGCTGTTATTCGTTTCTATCAAGAAGTCCTAGGTGATTCGCATGTGGAAATAGTGCCCTGGTCTGCTTTTCCTGTTGCCGAAATGGAAGCCGGCTTGTATGAATATGACTCCAATACTAGAATATTTGTTCTAGAGGAGCATACTGCATGTAATGACGCTCTGTACAGATCAAGGTTAATACCAGGAAAAAGATATAAACTATGTTTAATAAAAGTCCTTAATGAATATTTCTAGAAATCAAGTACAATTTCTTGCAATTATGGATATTGATGAAATATTACTGATAAAGGATTCTACAGTTGATATTCTTAAAGAATGGACCAAAAAGTATCCAACTGCAGCTCAATTTAGACTGAAATGGATTCTACACTATGTAGAGGTCAAATATTGTGTAAAGCCACAATCCTTTGTGATTTGATAAATAATTAACTTAACTACTTTTTTAGACAAACCTTGCGGCAGAAAAACCTGGAGATGTTGACTTTGATTATCTACAAACGATTATACCATTGGCGAGAAATGCTGTGAATGACGACTATTATACGCATCACAAACTTATTCATATACCAGAAAGGGTAAGTAATACATATTTATCTTATAAAGCTAGAACATATTTATTTAAAATTTTAGGTTACAATCCTTGACACCCATAATACACTATTAAACGAGTTTAATCCTGAGTCGAAAACACAGAATCGCTACGATCAAATTGATATAAAAGAAGATGAATTTATAGTGCTTCATATCAGGTATTAGTTGGACCTAACAATTCTCACTAAAATAAGATAATAAAGAAAAATCAAAAGTATTAATTTGATAGGAGAATTTTGTATGGTGAGCAACAACAGTATAACACATCCAATACGAGAGTCAATGAAAGCTTCTACTCGCACATAAAGAAGATGATGATAAATTTTAGAAGGAGAATTCATAGACACACATTTGCAAGTAAGTGTGGATAATTGATCTTGTCTGAATTATATACAGGAATGAAAAAGGGACCAGTTTTAAAAACTTCAAATTCAACAAAAATTACCGTCTAAGAGTGTTTCCGACAGTTTAAAAATCAAGCTTTTTATCTGTATTAGCTTCATTAGCATATATTGTGCGTGAACGTTACAATGATCGATTTTCATACTTTTTCATACGGATTCAGCATCATTCTTCTCGGGTTTTAGCTATTCTGATGCTTGAAGATGGTTTTTCCTGTAGCTATTATTACAGTTTATCACGATATTCACGGATTTGATGCTTTTACTATTTGTAATCTGTAATAACATTGGAATTGGCTGCCATGATTTGTTATGCAAGCTATCAATCGTATAAAGTGATTTTAAATTTAAGCTGATTTTTGATTAATTGGTAGTTACCAATGTCTCAATCTTCTAGATGGGAAGTAATAATATACTAAAAGATCTATTGGTTATTTAACTGTCCAGCATATTTCTTAAATTTTTTACTGCTTTGCAAACAAATCTAGGTTAATTGCAACCAGTTAGAATACATACAGTGAATAACTTTCAGTAAACTAAGTCTTTTACATCTATTGGTCCCCATATTTGGAGTTTTTTTCGGTTTTTCCTCATATATTGGTTCAGTGCTAGTAATTTTAATTTTAATTTACAGAAATAGTTTTGAGTTTAATATCTACATTCGACTGGATTTTCGCTCTTTTGGTCAATATGAAGTAATGCCGTAGATAAAATATGGTTCATTCTAAAAAAGATATACCTAGTATGTTTAATCGTCGAAAGCTTCAAAGTTTATCGAGATTGTACAGAACAGCCATGCATTTCAATATTTGCATATTTCGGAAAATATATCTAATGAACTATGTTGAAAATTTTGTCTGAAAATTCATACCTTCAGTGTTATGCACTATGGAAATGTATAATTCTACTCTTTGTTTAATAAATTTAGGATGGTTTTGATACCCAGTCTTACAGTTCAATTATTCCGCTTTTTTTCTTTTTTAAAATTGCACCTACTCGATTTGTTTTTCCGTTCCTTTCAAAAAGGACACCTCTTTGATGTTAGGCATGCCCAGAAACCACACGTTGCTAGTTTATAGGTATGATGTTATGAAAATTAGAACTTCCAAACTCTACTTTTAGACGAAAGACATGGATTATATAAAATCTAACTACATTTCTAAAAGCATACACAATATCAGTGATAGCGTTGAATAAGAACTTAGATTATTCTTAGATATGCCTTCCGTTGTTCTCCAAGACATTATAAAGTCGTCGTTGTACACCATGGGTGCACGCTAAACAATTCTCAAAGTACATTCTTGTTACTCAATTACCGCTTCCAATGCTTCAATGTTTTGTGGTTTATCACTCGCTCTAAACACAGATTTTATTAAATACAAATATACATATTGTCCAAAAAACCCTATTTTGGAAGGCTTATAACGTTCCTCAAACTCAACGAAATATGCTGTTCAAGAGCGTTTTGAAAGCTTGAAAATCAAGCTCTTCGACTGCATTAATCTCATTAGCATATTTCGTATGTGAAAGTCACAATTATCGATTTCCGTGTTTTTTTTCCACATATTTGGCTTCTTCCATTTCGTCTCGAATAACTGGAGATGGTGTTTAATATGTCCTATAAAAATATATATAATATTTATTGCTATAAGTTAAGTTTTGTTGCCTTGCAATTGTATGAATCCTTCTTTCGCATCCGGATCCTTCCTTTAAATTCTGAGCACATCTCTGGAGTTAATTCGTCCCATACTTTAACGGTACTTTGCTTGAGATCATCAATAGAGCTAAATCTACCTTTATAATAAATCCTGAATTCCAACCAAGTCCATAATCTGTATTCACAAAAATTCAAGTCAGGTGAATTTGGAGACTACTGGCTCGGAAGATTGGATCCTGTGCTTCATTTGCGAGGTATTCCAGCGTTTTCTTGGTTGGTTGAGAGGAGACAGAATCTTGATAAATACATAGGTCTGCAGTCAAGGTTTTTTGAACATCTTATATTTTACTTTATATGACACTTTATGACTCCCCATAATGTTCCATGGGGTTCATATTGGGTGACTCTGCTAACTAAAATATGCACTCATTACTCATATTGTTCATTATAGTTGAATGAATCGTTGAGGTGATAACTAAGCACGGTAGTTGCATAAATCATTTTTCACTCTTAAAATACATTTAAAATGACAAATAGATTGTAAAGTTCAAATAGCATATAACTTCTAAATATTTAAATAAGGATTATTTTTTTAGTTAGTTGTATTTATAGACACAAGCATGTCTCCGTGGTATGAGATGTATAAACAAACAATCATGACCCTCCATGATTGCCGATCCGCGGTATCCTTGAAGAGACCCAAATGGGATGCTGCGGGCATGACCCAATGCGGTTCTATTAAGTGAGCTATCCCTTTTCATAGTTTTCTCTTCTATCCAACTATGCTTCAAAGAAATTACGTATTATCAAGATATTAATTATTTCATAAATAAAACGGATGGAAAGGCGACCAATTATGCAAAATAAATTTTCAAAAATTCCAAATTTTAGTAGTGGTACTAAGAAATTGAGTAAGTTATTTTTATTAAAGAAAGATGATAATGATAACAACATTTTATCTACAGAGGATGTGAACAAGTAATAAGCGGAAAAGACTCGTTTATATTTGCCAGTCAATCATGGACGGATATTTCCTTCAAGCATGGACCCTTGGAACATCTCTTCCCTTCCGAATAAAATCATTCCCGTTAATAGAACAGTATTGAATTTAGTCAGAAATCTCTGTAAATATTCGTACTGCGTATAACAAATACTTTATAAATTGATACTGCTTAATTACGATATTCCCTGTTGATAAAGTTATAGTCCAGCAAAGAATAATCCACATTATACATGAAAGTGGACTCAAGGGTTCAATGTGTCGAAGCCAACATAACAGTACTGAGGAAAGAAAATTTCCTCAATCATGTATTTTATTCCTGATGGATACTTGATACATCAAGAATAACGAATATTCATATGATTAAAACAATTAGAAATTACGCAACCACATTTGGAGAATATATTTGATATAATAACGCGATACCCATTTTTCAAATTTGTTACTTGCTTTATTTTTTTTCTCATAAAAACCTGTGCATAATTACTATCGCATTAAGCACCTATCCATGTTCTTGATATACAGTACTTTTTCTTAGAGTAAACTATAATATAAGAATATATGTTCCTAGAATGTTTGTTGCAATAAGTGTTATTAAAAAACAGAATTCAAATACGCGCCGTTCAATATGGCTAGAATAAATTACCTTGTCTGAAGTAATTTCTAGTATATAATCCTTATATTACTCTAAGCCGTATTTACTATCAAATTTATCATTTTTATAGGTAATAACTGAAGTGAAATGTCTTCGGTTTTATGCGTAATATAATTATTATATTCACTTCATGTATAATACGCTTTCAAATAATATAAACTACCGCTATAATTATGATTGTCAAGAAGACTTCACTCTTATTATTATTATTATTATTATTAATATTCGTCTGGTGTTACTTCATATTACTATCACTGGATCCAGATATTAAAATTCAGGTATAGAAATTAATTTAACTGCTTTTATCAAGAGATTTATCTTCATTCAGTATTATCATTCGTTTTGTTTTGCCAGAGTTCAAATACAGACATTAGTGAACTTATGGATGAGGTCAAGCTACTCCAACGAATTGTTCAGCATGAAAAACAACAAATTTTGGAGATGGAAAAGTCGATTAAACAATTACAACAGGTTAATAGAAAGATAAGACACTAAGACCACATTTTGAATCGTCAAGTTTTTCGTTTTATATTGCTTGATTGATTTTTTTGTTCTTGCATATCCGTGACGTTATAAACAAATTTTTAGGTTCCCCAAAACCAGAAGATTCTAAGAAATTATCGTGGTCCATGGCAGGAGCCAATTCCTGTATTGGTTAATTCATTTTCCTTTTTGCATTAAATAATTACCTGTTAATTATTTAGCGACGCATGTATTTCTTTTTTTTTTTAGGTATTTGTTTGTAATCGTCCTGCTGCAGCCACTAATCTTCTCAAGAAATTAACTAAGTAATTTTTCTTCTCAAATTCTATGAATCACCTCATTCCTTTGCTATTTTTGTCCAAATTGTCAGATTAAGACCTGGTTCACAGTTTCCAATAATAGTCAGTCAGGACTGCGACAACGATGCAGTTAGAAAGGCAGTGGCCACTTTTGGTGACGAAGTGGAATATGTTAAAGTGAAGTTAAAATATTGTTAATCCTTTTTTGTATCTATTTTTACATGTATTGTATTTGTTTTGAACTATGAATTAGCAAAGAAGATATCGAAAGATTGGAATTTAGCACTTAAGTGGTGAGAAGGCGAATATTACTATTCCTTATAACCATCGAAGTTACACAGCATACTATCGTATTGCACGTCATTTCAAATTGGCACTCAGCTATGTATTTGAGAAGAAGGGCTACACAAGTGTGATAATTACGGAAGGTAAGTTTTCTCCCTACTTTTTTTCTAAAATTGTGCACAAATTTCAGCTCAGTTTATTTTAGTGTTCTTACTTCGAAAAAAATTAGAATTACCATTTTTTAGATGATCTGGACATAGCTGGTGATTTTTTTGAATACTTCTCAGCTACACGATATCTTCTTGAAAAAGATTCCACTCTTTGGTGCGTTTCGGCATGGAATGACAATGGAAAAGTTAGTCATATCTCTTTAATTTAAGTATTGCTACCACAAATTACTATGGGAAGTTCGATATTTTCATTTGATGCTCATGTGTGTATTCATTTTATAGTCTGGAATTATTGATCCTACTGCTCATTCGCTATTGTACCGCAGTGATTTTTTCTCTGGACTGGGTTGGATGATGACAAGGTTTGATATCAATTTTTTTGTGAAATAAATTTACTATATTTTTCTTATAATTTGCATATTGCAGTAAGTTGTGGGATGAATTAGGTCCAATTTGGCCCAGTGGATTCTGGGATGATTGGATGAGGGATCCTCTTAGGCGAAAAGTAAGCATTTAGCTCATTAAGGATTTTGTGACTTTAATTATTTATTTGTTTCCCACTTACCCTACTGTACGTACCTCACAGGGTCGTCAGTGTATTCGACCAGAAATAAGTCGAACAGGAATGACTAAAGATGGCAAGGAAGGTGCTAGTAGGTGAGTTATGCATAGGCCATCTTATAAAATGAATCGCCAATCCATAAGATACCACTCTTCAAGTACATTTGGATTTGTATAATTTTAGTGGTGGAATCATTTTATACATACGAGGATACAATTTACATTTTAGTGTGTAATAATGTTCACACTAAATCATTTATTCTTAATGCTATGCATCTTATAGGGGACAATTCTTTAGTAAGCATCTGATAAAAGTGGAAATTAACCGCATTCCCGTTAAATTCACTGAACTTAAACTTGATTATCTATTAGATGTAAGTTATTATATTGTACTGGTTTATTTCCCATAAATTACGTTAGTACAACTACATTTATTTCAATGTTTTAGTCTGTCTACAGTGGATACTTTGAAAATAGTGTATTCATACAAAGTCCTTTATATAGTGTAGACGAAGCTATTTCCTACACTCTAAGTGAAGGAAATAAATCTAAAAGTATACGGTACGTTAGACCAATTTCGTATCCAGTTGTTTTACTCTTGTTTGATTATTTCTCTATTTTACACTAAGATAATTTTGATTTTACAGCGTGGAGTATAACGACAATATTGATTATATAAGGAAGGCTGATAAACTGAACGTGATGCATGATTTCAAGGTATAGCTGTAAAAAAATCTTTCCAATTAGAATAATTATAATTATTAAATTCAGGCCGGAGTTCCACGCACTGCGTACAGAGGTGTTGTTTCTTGTTTCATAAATGGTGTACGCATCTATCTTGCCCCAAATAGAAGTCTCATCAAGGAATATGATCCAAAATGGGAAGTACCATCCCAATTTGGAGACTGATTTGTGGTTATGAATGCTCGTTATAACGCGATCGACATTTTAGTCAAAATTATTTATGTTCCCACATATAATAGTCACTTTCTATATTATACTTTGCACCCTCGTAACAGCATAATGTATCCATATCTTAATTGTGCCTTTCGTTTTCGAGGTTATTTACTGTTACTTCATTGCTCTACTTTGTAATTCCTAGTCATCTTTGTAATTCAGGTAAATATCTTTCTACTTTTTAAAAATAACTGTGGAAATTGACAACTTTATTTAATGATAATGTCATATTGTTAGTGCACTTATTTATCATGCTCATGGGAAAACTAGGAAATTTAAAAAAAAAGAGCAACAATATCTGACTATGACAGGTACCGTTATAGGTATATAATAAGCAGATAATCTTAGAATGTTAGAACTGTTAATGTAAATATCCATCTAAACGGGTAACAGGATTATTTTTTGTTCTAGTAATAAATGTAACTAAAGAAGCTGTAACACAAATACCACTTTGCACGAAATAAGTGGGACAAATGTTAACAATTCAACTATTACATTGAATGACAGTTATCCCGTAAAATACTGACTTTTTAGTAGAATTATACTTCAATAAAGTTCCATAGATTGCTGTTAAGAGACAACTTAACTGCTAACAGTATTTATACATATAATGAACCAGGAAAGAGAGTATTTGAGAAATTTGCTAATTAAGTAGATTTACTCGAATAGTATTTGCTATCTGTTATTGGTGTTTCGTTTTATCATATGATTACACTTGACATAGGCAGACTCCCGTAAAATTTTGTGAATACTCTGACTATAATATAGATACTTGTTGCAGCTTGTAAATCTATGTTATATAAACCAATATTTAAGAATTGGGCAAACACATGAATTTCAACTGATACAAATTAACCATCTAATTTAATGTTCTGCTCTAAATACAACCTTCAGTGTGCTGACGTCATATTTTAAGAAATGAACCAATCACAGAGTAGCACGCATACTTTGCCCCGCCTTAAAAGAGTATTTGTTAGATCATCTAGTAGCTTAGTTTCGCTTCATGTGGCGTAGGTGTCGGTCATGTTCTGTGCAGTGGGGCATCACATTTGTATTTCATTTTTTAAGTTATGTTAATTCATTTATGAAGTCCTATTAATACAAGTTCGCCGTCTCGACTTTTTGTGAATATAGATAATTTGCCTTCGTTCTCTGCGTCTCTAACTTGGTTAGTGAGGGTCAGACAGTAAAGACCATTGGAGTTTCCAATGCTGACGAGGCGTTTGGTCGGCATTGACGCGTCTCTTATACACGTGGCGACTTGTCTTCTAGGATTCTTCTAGGAACTCGATTAATTTTCTTAAAATTGTCATCATTATCGTTACTCCTAATATCATATGGTTTGAAGAGAATATACCACGAATATTATAAATATTTCAGGATATAAAGGTGTCATTTCAACTAATTACTAGAATATGAAAACGTTATTTTTGTTGGGCCTGGTTGCCCTTCACGCGGTCAGCGTCTACTCTGAAGAGGAGAAGAAGGTTTGTATTTTTCATTCATAGAGCAACGTAGTTAGATCCTCAATTAATTGTAATTCAAGATGGGAAAAGCAATGTTGATATCAATTTAGCGATTTACCACAATTAAGAGAGTCGATGGTTTTCTTACAGGAGACGAAGTATGGTACTATCATTGGTATTGATCTAGGAACAACTTATTCCTGTGTTGGAGTCTACAAAAATGGCCGGGTTGAGATCATTGCAAATGACCAAGGTATTGTAATATAGCGTAAGATATTGATGATATTTATTTTGTAATTATTTATTGGCTAACGCGTTGGGTTATTTAGGAAACCGTATCACACCTTCATACGTAGCTTTCTCGGGAGAACAAGGAGAACGTTTGATTGGTGATTCCGCTAAGAATCAACTAACGATTAATCCTGAAAATACTGTATTTGATGCTAAGCGACTTATTGGGCGTGATTTCAATGATAAGACAGTTCAGGACGACATCAAACTCTGGCCTTTTAAAGTGGGTTTTAATAGTTGTAGGATATCTTAAGCAATATTAATGCCTTGAGTTTTAGGTAGTTGACAAAGGGAATAAGCCTCATGTATTGCTAAAAGTAGCGAAAGAAGAGAAGCAGTTCACTCCTGAAGAAATCTCGGCCATGGTCCTCACTAAAATGAAAGAGATTGCTGAGTCATATTTGGGCAAAGAAGTGAAACACGCAGTGGTTACTGTACCAGCCTATTTCAATGATGCTCAAAGACAGGCCACTAAGGATGCTGGAACAATTGCGGGACTCAATGTAGTCCGAATTATTAATGAGCCAACTGCTGCAGCTATTGCTTATGGTCTTGACAAGAAAGATGGTGAGTTAATGCAATGAAAGCATCTAGTTACACAGGTTGCCGCCGAAAATCCGAATGTTTAGTTTATGACGGCCTAATATTTGATTGTGTAAACAGCACTGGCCAGTGACAGGTACTGTTTATGTACCTCATTCTGAGGACAAGTTCAATGGTTTGTATGTCACATATTTAATATTATTTTTAGGAGAGCGCAACATCTTAGTATTCGATCTTGGTGGGGGTACTTTCGATGTCTCGATGTTAACCATTGACAATGGAGTCTTCGAAGTATTAGCCACTAACGGAGATACTCATTTGGGTGGAGAAGATTTCGACCAACGCGTTATGGAATACTTCATTAAGCTATATAAGAAGAAGACTGGAAAAGACATTCGTAAGGACAACCGTGCTGTTCAGAAGTTGCGTCGGGAGGTTGAAAAGGCAAAAAGAGCTCTGTCTACGCAGCATCAAACAAAGGTCGAAGTCGAATCGCTATATGATGGTGAAGACTTCTCTGAAACTCTAACTAGAGCTAAGTTTGAAGAGCTGAACATGGATCTTTTCCGTGCCACCTTGAAACCTGTACAAAAGGTTCTTGAAGATTCTGATCTCAAGAAAGGTGATGTGCATGAAATTGTTCTTGTTGGAGGTTCAACCCGGATTCCCAAAATTCAGCAGTTAATAAAAGATTTCTTCAATGGAAAAGAACCATCACGTGGTATAAACCCTGATGAAGCTGTTGCTTATGGAGCTGCTGTCCAAGCAGGAGTAATTAGTGGAGAAGAAAATACTGGAGATATAGTATTGTTGGATGTTAATCCTCTTACCTTGGGAATTGAGACCGTTGGTGGTGTTATGACTAAACTCATAACCCGTAACACCGTTATTCCAACTAAGAAGTCGCAAGTCTTTTCTACCGCTGCTGATAACCAACCTACGGTCACCATTCAAGTAAGTATTACTGATTCTTTGTTGGCTTGTTGATTTTTCGGCCTAGCGCTAATATTATGTCATATGTGGCAAAATGGCTTAGTATTTTTGATTTTGTCTCATTTTTTATACTTTGTGGTTAGAATTAGTAATTTAACTCGCTCTTGTTTAGGTATTTGAGGGTGAACGCCCAATGACCAAAGATAATCATCAACTTGGTAAGTTTGATCTTACAAACCTGCCTCCCGCTCCACGTGGTGTTCCCCAAATAGAGGTTACATTCGAGATTGATGTGAATGGAATCCTACATGTAACTGCTGAAGATAAGGGGACTGGAAACAAAAACAAGATCACTATTACGAATGATCAGAATAGACTAAGTCCAGAAGATATTGAGAGAATGATCAACGATGCCGAGAAATTCGCTGAAGATGACAAAAAGGTTAAGGAGCAGGTGGGGTATTAGTTAATACTTCTATAGATATCTTGTTGGGAAGGTTTTCTATTTATTTTAGTATGTAAAGTCTTTAATTTTTAGGTGGAAGCTCGTAATGAGCTTGAGTCGTATGCATATTCACTAAAGAATCAAATCAACGATAATGAGAAACTTGGTGGTAAACTTGATGCTGACGATAAGAAGACGATTGAAGAGGCTGTAGAAGAGGCTATCAATTGGCTAGAAAGTAATCGCGAAGCTTCTGTTGAAGAACTTCAAGAACATAAGAAGGTTAGAAGTACTTCAGAGTAATTCAAGAATTGTGGTAGAGTAAAGAAAATTTTAGGAACTTGAAGGCAAGGTCCAGCCGATAATTAGTAAATTGTATAAAGATGGAGGAGCTCCAACTGGAGAAGGGGAAAGCGAGAACACAGATGAAAAGGATGAGCTATAATTACCCTGCCGACTTTCGTATATTACAATTTGTATCATCTTTAACTCCGGCCTTGTGTTGTCTGTTTTGCTCAGGCTGGTATCGGTGCCTTCGGGCCCTCCCAATTGAAACGTGGTTTTAGTTTAGGTGTTTTGACTTCCTTTTTCTTTATTTTTTTTGTGATTTTATGCTTTTGAACCATCTGTAGATGTCTGATTCATTCGAAATAATAATTTATTCGTGCTTATGTGTTAAGTAATTAATGAGTATTTTTACTCAAGAATATTTGATAAATATTATGTTTTTCTCCTTTGTTTTGTCGTATGGTGAGGCTTGGGTATAATTTGATTTAAGTCACCTGACCTTGATATAATAATTGTAGGTGCTATTATTAATTCGTTGTTTTTACTTCAAAGAGGAAAGTAATCGTGGTGTCGTTGCACGGAGTGTTGCGCTGTTTCTCAACATTTTGGGACTTTACAGACTTCTAAATATTGCTACTTATTTTGGTTATCAGTTTAGATGTACCACGAACGCCAAACGCGGCAAATGTGCTTGGTGCATACACTGAACAGTTTACTTCAAAAGAAAGAGTTCACTGCACATTCACTTGATGACATATGCTTCTCTCTCAATGGTAGTCGTTGGTTCAACCCTCACAGGTAGCGTTATACAGTAAAGGTAATTCTTATGGAAATAACGGGAGGTGGGAGAAAGCTTGGGCGATGTTGGATCTTTTTCCACATGAAGGGAGTAGACGTGATTAATATTCCGTAATACTAGAAGTATCTTAAGATAATTGCATTTATTTGTTTTTTTTGAAGTGGATTGCTGTAGGTCGTTGTTGGGTTTGGGCAATTACGATGCCAACGTACTAATGGCCGCACTGGCTATGCATGATTTCGAGGTCAACTTGGTTTTTACATATTTCTAATGTTATCGCGATTGAATTTTTACCATCTATTTCAGGTGGCTTGGTTTGACAGTCGGATGCATGTGGATCGAATAAATTTCGAATTACTTCATGCAATGATTTTTAATATTTCATCCAAATTTTTTCTACCACTTTGGAATAGTAGGCACTGGTTTACTGTGCTTAGAACTGCAGATGGGAAGTTCGTTTTTCAAAATTATAATTAATTATGTGCATACGGAATTTAAAACAGGGTAGGTGGAGATTTTCGTATTTTCATTCTGAGTTCCAGCCATGTGGAGACAAGTGGTGTTAAGGTGTATAATGTTAAAATCTCAATTAAAGGTAGGCTATTAACAAAATGTTTGGGGTTCTTGTTGACTAAAAGTCGTTGACATATTGGTCTATTTAATTGCTACTTGAAATCTTGCAACGCTTAATGTAAACATATTTCGAAAATTGCGGTAGATGATTTAACAGTTCATGAATCTTTCTCATTATTATTACTATTATCTTATATTTGTTTCAGGTTCATAAATTTGGATTCAAAATTAGAGAAACCAGAAGAAATCGAAAATATTATATTATATTCACAAATGTTATTGGAAAACGAGAAGGATCAAAATCAGTTAATCCTAGTTTCAAAATGTGATCCCGGATTATTGATTAAATCTCCGTGATTAATTCCATTCTTTTAGAAATATATTCTCAGGAGGAAGTTATTAATAGGGTAGGATTTTCTTTAGATTTTTTTGTGATTTTGTTTTGATGCTGTATTAATTTATTGTATATAGGCTATCGTAAGTAATTGTATATAGTGATTTCAAATAATAGTTTGCTCTGAACTATCTCCAGTGATGGACAATTTATTGTAAAAGAATATAAATATTGTGTAGTTTCTCATTCTGTAGATAATCACCATATAAGGTTTAAAACAACTGGAGTGGTTTTTTAGGAACATATTTACTTCGTCATCTGAAATGCTTATTGTAAGAACAGCTTTGAAACAAAACTCAACCACTTACATAGAAATAGCTGCCTGCTATAGGATTACCGAGATATCTACCAGTTTCGGTGCTAAGAAATTCTGTAAATGAAGTGTAGTTCACATGGAAGTCTTGCCATGTCTGGGGATGCCGTCGAGTAAGGCGAGTTTTAGTTTTGAATACTAACACAATGTAGAGCTTGCGAACTGTAATAGTTGTCATTTTAAAAGATAAATAAATAGTTGATATGATCGATGTACCTACTTTGTTTAGTAGTTATTTTATCATTCTGGATAGTGAGTACTCTATTGATGTTCCTGAAAAAAAGTCCTTCATCCCAGTTAGATACAGCCAAGTCAATCTCTCTACTGAGTGAAGACGGGCGGTTATAATAGAACTGCATTGCCTCAGGGTTACCATGAGGGTCTGGAATCAACATCTATTGCTGCGTCTATAGATGTTATTTACTTAAAAAACTTCGTCTGGAAATATAATATTTAATTTTGTTTTGTCGCTCACTGAACAAAATAAGAACGTGGTGAAAATACCCTGGAAGTTGGTCATGGAGAAGCACTACCTGAAAATGATCCTCCGCAGAAAACTATTTAAAATATCAAATAATAAAAGTCCGGAATCTAGTTACACTAAAGTTGTCGAACCTTTTTTATGTAAACTGGCTCGGTAAATTTGTATGGTAACATTGAGAAATGATCCCCAGTACGTATTTCTGGGAGAGGACTCACTGCAGGGGCAGTATACTGATGGAGAATCATCTTAATAAATGCATTTACCTGGTAAGTAATTTTCCTACTGTTTTCTGGGAACTAACATAATCAATCCCACTTCCGGGTGCATGGGGGATGATAGAGGGAGATAGTGAAGTTACATAGAAAAGTGGCATCGATAGATTAGATGACATTTTGTTGATCCCAACCTTCGTGTCGTAGAACACTGGTAATTTTTAATGTTTTTGCGGTCGTTTCAGACTAATTAAATTCTCTTAACAAAAGGGTACTCACTTACCATTTTCAAAAGAGTTAATGGTTGATGTTTTGCAACATAGATGCATATTGTAGGCTGTTAGCATTTCATGGTTTACCGCCTAGAACTAGGGAGTTGTTGACAAGTTCTATGGTTTAAAAGCAAAGTAAGGATGGTCTCAAATTATTATTTAAAACATTATTAAGATGTATTAGTAATACCTTTTCGCAAGTATATTCGCTGGGACATGCACTGTCTTCCGTAGGGTTGCATAGAAGTACAGATGGAGTATCATATGAAGATGCCCCGTATGGGCAAACTAGAGAAGTTATTTCAGTTTCAGAGAATTTCCAGAGGTAATATCGAACTAACTTGGCTTAACCTGCTCTGGAACACCTGGAGGATTACTTAGATCTTGTGGCACATCGGAACAGCATCGATAGTCGTTGGTATAATTAGAGAAAACGCATACAGGATTACGTCCTGTACATTCAATAGGATCATAGGGTGTACATCGGACTCCTATCATAAATTTTAATGTTTTGATTTTTTGAAGATAAATATGGGAATATGGGGGATATTAAAATAGTGAAAATTGTCTTGGTAATATTAAAATTACGGAAAGAAGAAGATTGTTTAGCTTTGCGGTAATATGGTTAATCTTGAACAGACCTTCAGTTTCAAACTCAGAACACTGGGAATAAGAAGTTAGAATGTTTTCTTGATGTGTCTGCCATGGAAACGGACAAACTGAAATAAAATATGAGAAAGAGTAAATAAATATTTCATAAATCTTTATATTTCTCTTACTTCCATCATATTTATGGTCTGGTTTGTCATATTGAGGAGCTTTTTTGCTAACTATTGATGGCACTATAGAGATTAACAAAGTATAGAAACACAGGGTGAGCATGGAGTAGAAAGATGTACTAAAGGAAAAATTGCATGTGTAGGTCGTGACTAAATGTTAGAAGTCGAGAATTGTTGACCCAGGTACATGCTGTTTTTGGCTGTCACGATGAGATAATCCCCGCGGCGCATGTGTGAGAAGCGTTTGAGCGCTTATCAAGTTAGGCCACGAAGAAAAGCATGATTACGGTACTTTATTTCTTCTTAAATCTATCGTTCGTGCTCACACAGCCACCTATTCTAATGGAAATACCCGGTAAGTTCCGGTTAGTAACTCTCTAAGATCTTATTTAATGGAGTTAAATTCACTTGGATCGATTCATATTGATTGATTGATATGTGTTTGTCAATCTATTGTACTTTTTCCTATGGCTATATCGCAACTGACAAAAATGAGCACTTCTGAAAACTTGGAATTGGTGATCTTATAACAGCAATTAAAATTATTTAGTGCAACTGCAAATATGCTAAGAGTATATACTTAGTTGTAAATTAATCAATATTTTTTTTTCAAATTAATTAATTTTGTAATCCATACATAGTACTTTGTATTTTTAATTTCTAGTAGATAGTATTTGCTCAAAATTCATGTAATGATAGTACTTTCTAGTAGATATTTTTGACACCTTCTGGATATTTATACGTTTAAAATGTATGCTAAAAATGTGATAATTGATATGGACATTTAGATTGCTCCGCAGGTTGGCAATCTACCGATCTCACCTATGTTCCAACACTAGCACAATGTGCAGACTATACAGAAGGTATATAATCATTGAAAAAATTATGCGGAGGATTAGGTAGTTGTACAAAGTTATGCCAGGATCAGGAGTTCCATGCACACCTAAAAATCCACTTACATGTACTGGTCGAAACCCATATTGTGCACTGGATGGAGAAAGAACATTCAAGTGTTGCAGTGATATAATTCAGGTAGTCCTTAGTTGTATAATTTATTATTCAAGTACTGTTAAATATTTTGAATGTAGCATTCTTTCAGGACTCAACAGATATATCTAGACTTGAGCCGGATCAGATTAAGCCGGGTTCGTTTCTCTGAACTACATGCAGTTTACTTATATAGCAGTTGTTCTATTTGGATTTTAAATAATTGCGACTCTCTTTAGTCTGTCCATCTGGAGCTATAGCATACCGTATGCCTCAAGTTATGCTGTGCGATCCTACAATCGTTAACATATGTCCTTACGACTATAAGGTGGATTAGTTATTAAAATAATTAGATCTTCAACTGTTTGGAAAACTATTTTCATCTATTTTTATAACTTTCTGAATGCTATAAAACTAATTTTAAACTTTACTATTGATTTTAAACAGTGCGTAGAGGCTGCCAACGGACACCTTCTTCCAGCGGATAGTCGCTCCCTCTGTTGTAAAACTTCAACACTCTACTCGTTTGCTTCCGTATTTGCAGAAGCCAAGCTTTCTCCTAGGATTGTACCAAATCCTCCTTTATCTGCAGTTGAGTATGTAAGTATTAACTTCGCTTTCATAGTTGGCAATCTCATTTCGAAATGCTATTTAATATTTAAATATTTTAAAACCAGGATAATGCTATTATTTTGCGATGCATTAGATGTTAGAAAAGTAAGGCTAAAATTGTGATAAGTCATCTGATACATGCGTTACTAGTTATTCCTTTACACATAAGCCTGAATAGTTACTAATCACAACACCAGCAAAGAGAGATCGGAATAGAATTTTGATGTCACTACTATAAAAGAACTGCCAAAGCATCTCTCCACGAGGTATGTAGTTTCCAGAATTAGACAAGTCGTATGATGAGTGCTCAGTATTTTCCAATATCACACATTTGGTTCCATTCACGAAATTTGTTTTAACATTTAAAACGTTGTGTAAAGAAATATCTTCTGAAGTACACACCTTTAGAATAATACACGTTGTAGGCATTCCAATAATAGGGGAGGAAAATGTAAGGTGGTATTAAAATATCATGGATAACTACCGAAATCAAATTTACTGAAAGATTTCCTAGTGTTACTTTGGTATAATAACAGTGGAACTAAGAAAATATTGATAGTTCATTTCATTTTCTTTTACTATAGTTCGAAGAAAATTGTGCAATACGGTTAACAGAAACCCACAAAAATTAGCTCTATATAAGTTTAAAAATTATTCCGTACTTATTTTCCGTTAATTATGGATATACACTAAGCAACTATGCACAGATAATTTTTATTAGATAGTAATGTTTATTTATTTGAATAATCATCTTGATTCTAAGGTGACCTTAAATTTGCATTCACCGGCTTTGGCACAGTCTCCAGAAATCCGTATTGGAGATCATTTCGTGTTGTCTCCATACAAATTACTTGAACCAGCGTACATCAAAAGCGTTAAGCTCTACTCGGATCAAGTCCAAGGCGGTTATTTCCATGTTCTAATGTTTGGTGAGAAGAAATTGCTAGAAATGATTACATCCATTTACTGCTGTAATACTCATCATTTTTTGGTATCATTATTTGAATTAGTAAAAGTCTTCGTAGATCCTCTCTCCATAACGGAAACTATGCAGTTATTCTATGACCGTTCATCGAAGATGGGAAAGATTATCGATCTAGAAGAACCTATCGCCGACGGAGGATTTATTTCCAAAAAGATATTCAACGTTGTGTCAATGACAAATATTGACAATCCACACAGACATGGACTTCTTAAGGATTGTAAGTTTTAAGCAAAAGCAGAAAATTTTATTTGACAAATTATATCACATAACTTAGTAGAACTCTAAAAACCGTATGTTAGAGTATATTTTTTTGACTGAAATCTATCATGGGACTTTTATTAGAGGCTTGATCATATGCAGTGTTAGTCAGAAGTTTGTGAAGCTTAGCTTATTCATTACGCCTTAAAAAATTAATTATATGAGCTAAATTTTTGCCTATTCTTTCACTAGCAGTAGGAATCTAAATGATAAATTTTCCATGCCTTTATTCATTTACGCTATTCTCTTAAATATTTTTAAAAATGTACTATTTCGTATAATAAGCCATTCGTAATTACATTATAGTGTTTTCATACTAATATTATCCACCGTTGACAGTTTTGAACTGGAGAAGTAGGTGCCGCAGTTAGTCTTGCGCAGTAGGAAAACTCATCACTAGTCCAGCCAAATTAGATATACTACGAATGATTTGAATTCACCCAGGATGACGTTATTGGAACTATAGGAAAACGATTATTAACTTTTATACATCGATTTTGGTAAAACAGGAATACGAAAACAAAAAGACCACTCTGGTGCTAAATTATGATTTTGTTAAGTACTTATGGGAACATCACAAAAGGGTGTGTCGAAGATTAAAAATTTCGAAGACAGCAAAATTTAAGTTAATTGTTTCTTTAAAATCCATCATATTTCAACAAAATTTGGTTGATACCCGAAAAATGTATTCGAAAGGTTAAACCTTCCAAATGACCTATTGACATTAAATATAATATTACTATGCAATATTAAGTTTTAGATGAAAATCTGGTTATTCCAACAAGTACTTAGTAAAGTATATATAAAAATCAGTTTACAACATTTTGACCAGCGCTACTTACAATGGCTACCACATTAAGGCATCCCGAAGATTGATGCAAACCACTAGAAAACCTAGTAAAAATATTATTAACAATAACAATCACTTAATATATAACTAATACATCGTGGGGTACCCAAAATTTCTGTAGACAACATCGTGGCATAGTTAAGAAAGGTTAACACTATGTTGAACTAGAATCTCAGTCCAAGTATAGCTGCTTCCAATTCCTTACTGTTGGATGCTTTTTGCTTTTGCTCCACCTTCTCCACCTTGTTCTACAGGTGTTCTATTTGATTCAAGCCTGGACTTTGGGATAATCACTCCAACTTGTTAATTATCTTCCAATAGAGCCAGCTTTTTGTTATCCTGTTGGAATATCTAATTTTGAGCAACTTTCACCTTTTATCACATACGATAAGGTTGCTATCTAGCATTTTTATCTAAGAAATATTATCCATTACACATTTTACAATATAAAGAGGTTTAAATTCACTTATATTAAAAGTCGCACATACCATTATTATACTACTACTTTGTAATTTTCGAAATTGTATATTTGGGTATAAATTCCGCTTTCCTAGAGTACGTAGGGCATTGTTTAGTGTTCCAAACTTATTAATGTTTTTTTAAATATTATTTTCAACCAAAAGCCGGCAGAGTTCTTACTTCTTCGTAATCTGAATCTGGTTTAAATCTTTTTCCCAGAAAATTTAAACCATTGCTCTTTGGTATTCTTTCTATAAACGGACCTATATGACTATAAAATACTTAAATACAATGCCCTTGATATTAAACATAAAATCTCACTTAAGGAAGAATTTAATCACTTACTTTCAAGTGCTTTAAATATATGGTCACCACTTTATCCTGATATTACATCATTAAAAACAATAGAAGTGTGTGGTAGTGCATCCGACTTCTGTTGATGGTATTTACCCCTGCAGAGGCTCGGCGTGTAACATTAAGCTGGACGGTGTTCCTCTTATAAGCCTCACCCAATCTCTTGTATACTACTTTAATTGCCTATCTGCACATACATACTGCCTCTTAAATGGATAGAAGTCCAATGGTATTCTAGAAAAATAAAGATAATATTGGTTATCTAGACATTCCACTATAAAAGAATTATTGGAACAGCGTAGCCCTAGTTAAATATGCGCAAATACTAAATGAATACCCATCATATTAATTTTATAAATTAGATATGAAAATTTAGCCTAAATTTCGTTGTAAAATTGTCTCTGGTATTAAGGAATATAAAACAATGAAAATAAAATTTATAGATCGGAAACTCTGGATAGTATTGGTATTCAAAACGGTCAAACCGTTGACACGACTCTATGTATCAGTGACGGTAGATTTGCATTCTAAGTATAAAACCGTTACTGAATTTCTTCGATCTGACACCGGTCGGCTTCTTGGAACACCAGTAGCTGGCACATATTTCTATGTTAGTATAAATTATTTTCATTTAAGCGAAAATTACTGGAAATAACATTATTTTGTTATAATTTCAGCTTACAACAGACTAAACAAAACTGGTCGTGGATTCTGCCAGTACTATGTGAGGAAAATAGCTAACCAATCAATAAATGTGGCATTATAGTGTACACCGTAACCTACATCTGTTTCTTATGTTCTACGAAGTCATTTATTATGGGAAATAACTGTCACAATACGTTATTTTAAATTGCATAAGTTTCTCTTGTTTGCATACAAATTTAGCTCACAATTGAGAAATGTTATAAAAGTTTTTAGTTGAGTTTTATTCGTGTTTTAGTAAGTAACAGGGCACTCAACTAGTGAATAGTTGCCGCTGACAAGGCTCATTAGTGAAAATCTTTATCATTTTTAGCATTCTAAGCACCACTAAGTATGACTTTGAAATTATATCTCGCTAGGGCTTTATCTCATCAAAGTACAGATGAAGGCGCTTTGTCTACTCAACTCCTGCTCCCTCCATCCATTTGCCATCTGCCATGTGCTGTTCATTGCGCAATTGCCATATCGGTTTTCCTCGACCGCTGAGTCAGCTCTAAGTAGGCAGCCCGCTTGACCACTTATTTACACTACTCTAATTAGTACTTTAAACAAATTAACCCCCATAGAACGAATATTCAAATGTATATAATCATAAATAGCCTAACAATGCATCGAATGTTATAAAAATAAGCCCTCTTTTTCTATAAAATATCTGTCTAGCATTCTAGAATTATTGGTAATCTTATTCTGTCTCTCCCATTTAAAACAATGATTTTTGATAATTTCTATAACTTTAGATGGTGAAAGATCTCCGTAATTTCTGTCAAACTCCTGAGCATCACTTAATAGTATCTTTGTCTAAGTAATATGTCAACTTAAATTTTCAAACTATCCTAGTTCTCAAGTCACTCTCGCTAATGTCGTGCCCTATGATTCATAATTGCCGTGGCATCGTAATTCCATAACATCGTAGTTTATAACTGCGATATGGATCAAGATTGTGCCCGTATAATTTTTCATTTTAGCAATCAGCTACGATTTTATGTCCTCCCCTAAATTAGTACCTATCCTTCTGTGCCGGAAATCCCATTATTGCTCGACTAATTGTCTCTACCGCCCTATTTGTCAAGGAAATTTACATATTCCATCTGACAAAACCAGATTTTGTTTAGTTTTTTTGCCTATAGACGGGATTGAATATCCCAATCAATTCTTATTGTGAACCGAATTCAATTGAATGTTTGGAAGCTCATAGAGCTGCTATCAATCAGCTGATTGCACCAAATCATACTTTACGATCGTGCCACTTGTTTTATTCAGCTTACATCTTACTTTGTTGTGATTGAATTTTCATCACTTAGTGACTCACTTTAATTGTTAATTTTGATTTCTGATCATGAAGGCTTTTAGAAGGGTAAAGACTCTCGAAAGTAAGGCACTGTTAATATTTTTTTAATGAGGGAAATAAATTGTTTCTAAACTATGTAATTAATGCTTAGAAATTCATTAGGAAAAGCAGGTGTTATTCCAATGAAAATCTATAGTAATCAGTAGAACGTGAAGTATGTTTTCTGTTAAGCATTGGTTTGATAATATAGGACCAGAAAAAGATGTCTTAAAGATACATAAGAGAATAGGGCTATAATTGAAAATGTCACCAATACGTCAAGAAAAACCTAAGGAAGGTAAAATACAAAGGTAAATACAGGAAAAAGGAAATGAGAGTAAGTTCTGATGTTATTCCGTTCTTTTCTGCCTCTTTTTTTGTCTGCATACATACAAGATTCTTTGCCATTACTTGCGTTTCTATTGTTCCAGGATCAGCAGATGCTGCCCAATCATCTTTAGGGAATTATTTCTGTGTAAATATTCTATTCATTTATTGCAATAATATTTTTAGATATATTAAATACGTTAATCAAAATAGATGAATCAAATTGGAATGTTCGATTTTATTTAAGAAATAAAAAAATAACGACTAAAGGGGGTTCTATGTAAACTTATTCTAGCAACCTTCTCTAATTGTTTTTGAGTGGTTGTACATTTGTGGTCGATCAGTGCTGGCCGCCAGAACAATCGGACGACAGTTCGAATGATAGTTCTCGATTAGTATTCATTTGAATATGCAATTCGAACTACACCTGTGGTGTCCTATAACTAACAATTTATCATCACATCTCATATTTTTCTAAATCTTAAGGATAACTAAATCTTTGTTTATTCATACTAGTGAAAGTCTTCTAATACCACTCCGGCAAACCATACAATGCCTCGTATTGACCTCATTTTCGCTGATGGCGATAAGTGCCCATTCAATGACCACCCTTAGGTTAATGTTAGAAGTTGCCATGGACTATAATATTTAACTTATTAAATGTGACGTGTCGAAGGCTTCTGGGTGCTTTGAGGATGTGAGGATATGTACTTTCCGCCATTTGCACTAAATAATTGTAAAACGACTGCACTTTTGGTCATCAAGACCATCTCATACGCCATTAATTTTTCTGTACTGGTAATGCCTGGCGCGAAAATTCAAAGGATCTTTCTCACTTCTAATGAACCCTTATAATTAAAATTTTTTCAAAAACACTATTTCCTCTCACTAATATTTACATCTTTATTAATATTCTAATAGCAATTTCTATAAAATTCAGCTATTTTTTAATCTTTAATATCTACATCCACCACTTCCTACCTTTTTTCCTCTAAACTATTCACTGACCAAGACCCAAATTACCAAAGAGTGTTCTCGTAGAGGCTCACCTCAACTCACAATTAATATCTGCGGCAGGCCATCTGTTGAGTGACCTTGCAAGTCGGTCGCTAACCATCCCTATCCTCAAGATATTTCCGACGTTTCGACTATCATTCTCATCGTATCATTTCTTCTACTATATTAAATCCTCTCGTATAATTAGAGACGTAAACTCCCGGGAGAGCTGTCATTTCATAGCGATGGGTGAGCTTATTTCTCCGTACTCTTTCACTTCTTTCATTTTAGACTCTACGCCTTCCTTTCTTATCTCGTTCACTCGTACTTTTACTACGTTTTATAACGCGATCATATTTGCTTTGTTATCGTATGTTGGCATTAAACTTTCACAATTTCTTATCATTCGCATTGAAAATTTATCACCAGCAACCACGAAAACGTCCTTTCACATCAACAAAATCCTTAGTGCCTTTTTCATTTATTAACAAAAATTAATTATTCCGAAATATTGTAATTCATCATGTTCCTACAGAGCTCGTCTAGTTTTTGTAATAAGTCTCTCAGATCCTTTTCGCGTCGTTTACACATTGCGAGTAAACGCGTGATGGATATTTGTGAGCGATCGGCAAAAAATTACAAGGAAAAAGACTGAGAGAATGGGAGAACCGAGTATGACAGAGATGGGGCGAAAACAGAACAAAACATGGTTTTGTTTTCTATAAAATGAATCATCCTGGACAAAGCCAGCGATTAGCTGAGTAATTCAGGCTCTAAACGTGTCGTGAACAAGTCCGTCTTAATATCCCATCCATAATATAGCATATACATGCACACTTTCTACATCTATTTCTAATATAGTATTCATGTATTAATGATATTTTATTCGCTCAGGCAACAGGTATCCTAAGAGTACCTTAATTGGACTATTAAAATGTTTATAGTGCATTAATACCTCTACTAGTGAGAAAACCTAACTGTATACTTCGTGTGGTTTCAAAAGTTCATTTGTCAATAATTTCGTCTTCAGATGTTGTGAGCCAACTGAAGAACTCCATCAGTTGCAACCAATGTAATCCTGTTTCGTCTAATGATGTTACCACTATTTCTTATTAGCATTGTTTTTCCTTTTCTACAATCTGAAAGTGTCGCAGACAACTTAGAAGTGAGTTTCCTCATACATTACCTCTTTTGAAGTTTGGTATTCTGACAAAATCGTTGGGAAACTTAATGTTTCCGCTTCAGTTAGATCTTAAGTCAGACTAAACCGATTCACCTCTTTTCCGAGCGGTATTATTTATTCCCCAACAGTTAATGGTCATTAAATAAATGCATGTTTAAACAAATATATAACATGTGATGCAGAAGATCAAGCATAAGTGTTTTCAGCATCAGTCTAAATGAAGCCACTCACTTATAGATTCCAAAGACCTTTATTCAAAAATGCAACTCTTCTCTAATAAAAAACCGCATATTTCTCTTACTCAATAAAACTTTTATAAAATCCCAATTATATCCTTACACACTATAAACTGGCTGTACTACACCACTATTTCTAAGTTATATGGATAACTATTTACTAAACTGGTAGATTTTAAAAGAAAATGATGCAATTTGTAGTGAAATACATTTGAAAACTAAGACCACTTATGATGTTTTGCCTTCTAGGTGAGAAGATTACGTCGTGCACCTGCAGTTTGGGGAGACCCTGCACCCGATTACTCGGCTGTGAATTTGGGAGATAACCCGTTCCGCTACCTTTATGCCCTTCTCTTCGTTGACAACAAAATAGTTAGGTCTTCTGCTGCGGTTTACAAAAATAACATAAAATCATATCATTATTTTGTATATCTTATACCTTCTATTTTATCAGACCTCCCACTACGAATACGACATGCTGCAAGTGAAGTACAACATATTAAAAGTTGTGGAAGAAGCAAATACTGTTAGTATGTCATTTTATTAGTTATTATCTTATGGTATTCAGCGTAATTTTCCACTTTTCTTTTTAAATTTATCTTTTGAATATCTCCTTTTAAAAATCTAGTGACCATAAATCTTTTATTTCAGTACTTTAACCAGTTACAAATTGGATTAGTAGTAGTCGATATACTTCAGACAATGCGTAGCGATCTTAGCTTATACTCTTTCCAAGATTATCGAAATCAAAGGTAGGATTTTTTTAAAACTAAAAGGTTTCTGGGAAAAGTGTAGATGAGTAATACACGCCTACTCCTAGAATGCTTAAACTACCTCCCCATGACTTCGCAGCTCTCATATCCTTTCGGTATGCTGGCGGTCTGGCCTTTGTGGAAGGAATGTGTACAGACAAGGCGGTTATGTTATGTGGAGTAGGTTGTCGAATCTTTCTTTTCTCCTTTTCCTCTCTATCGTTGCATAAAGAACACAATGGGAACAAATTAACCGCTTACACCTATAGTAATTAATATCAATTTATTTTTTGTTATTGAATAAGACCCTATTATTTGCTATTGATTTAATAGTTGTTAGAAGTCATATCTAATGTTTAAGGCAATATAAAAGATTATTAAGTTATAAAACAATTCATAAACATTTGTTTAATACAATGTTTTATATTTTTATAGTTCTACCCACAAGATCCCTCAGCTATGGGTTCAATCTTTTTTCACGAAGTTGCTCATCTAGTAGGTGTTCCTCACCGTCCAGCAAACAACTCTATCTATGTATCTAACTGCCCATGTACAGGCCACGAGCCAGATTCTACCATGGGTTGCTTGAAGATCCCGTAAGCCATTCAACACTTTTTTGTTTTACTTGTTTGAATGAGGATTTCTCTTTCTTTTATATTACAAAATCTGTCGCTCAAATCGATACAATGTTATTTGAATACATCGCTTCCGCTCTTACTCTAATCTCGATGAATTTTTTCAACATTACGGTTCATTCTATTTGATATCAAAAGGTTCAACACTTTCTAAATAAAGTTTTCTTTTTATGCGTATCTAAATCGATTTTGCTGAAAGAGGATTACTTTTTAAGCTTACGGTTAACTTATCGTTGACTGTATATAGTTGTTAAACAAGATTATAGTTGTTCAATTTCAATCCTCTCCCTTTTTCCGGTTTTTCCCTAGGCGATCTACTAGTTATGAGCTGCAAATGCTTGCAGACCATTTTACCATGTTGATATAGCGCAGGGTCTCCAAACAAGAAAGGCAAAGAGCGAGTTCATTAAAGTTCCACTGCCACAAACTTTCACTTACATTTTTTATTCAGATCTATGTTATTTTACTGAATTCCCTCTATAATGCCTAAATGACAAGTACAAATAGGATGCAATGAATGTGACATTGAAATATATAGAAGACTAATCACTTCAATAAATTCTTTGTTTTTTTAAAACCATTTTTTATTTACTCATGCTATTTGCACACAACTGTTTAGGGGGTTTGATCACGATTGTACAACCCAGCAATTTGTCAACGTCATATATAAGAACAAGTGCATTCGAACTATACCCATGAAGACTAGGTAAGTCACTCATATGCATTAGCTTGACTTCACTTAGTCACTAGTTTACAACAGAAGCGAACCTATTTGTGGCAACGGGGTTTTGGAAGAAGACGAGCAGTGTGATTGCGGACTCCAGCGGCAGTGTAATGCACTGAACTGTATTCCAGAGACGTGCCTTTATCGGCTTCACCCTGCATGGATAGTGGGTCACTAGCTTTTTGTTTCAATTTTATTGAAATCAAACTCATTTTTGGAGTTTTATTAAACTCACTACATATAAATGCACTTCTTCTTTTTCTATTATGTGTATTTCACCGCTCATAAACATACAACTAACAAAAAGGGGCAAAGTTGCGGAAAATTTGCCCGCTGCCCGTTCATTCACCACATGACTCCCAATCTTACACTAGGTTCCCGCTAGATCTGCCCTCACTTGTCACCTCGATATGTGATCTAGAGTCTCTAATACTTAAAGACTGTTGCACTCCATTACTTTTCCTATGGATGCATCCTACTTTATTTAGTTAATTATTATTTACTTTCCAATTATTATGGTCATTATGTATGCTAACAACGAGGACTGTTTACTTCGCATTGTAAATATCGTTTTCAGTGGCTCATCGTGTTTTCGCTTTTTCTCACTTCAATCTTACTGCTGTACTTTATTCTGAAGAACAGAAGATATATCTCAATGCTCAATTGTTTCAAGCAACAAAAGTACAAGCAATCAGGGTTCAATAATCCTGGGACTATTAGAAATTTCAGCACAAGTCCTTTCCATCAAAGGAAGGAGCTTCCACTGATATCGGTACCAATATTGCATTTATGTATATTCAATATATTCATACCAGTTTTGTAGTAGAAACGACAACAGAATTACTCCTGAAATTCTAAAACTACTGTTCAGATGGAGAAGCAAAATTCTATAGTGGTTCTCGATGCACCACCACGGTCTGCTGCAACTATACAACGACCAAAATTACCACCACCACCTCCTCCGTCAGTAAATGAGAGCAGTAGAGAGAGACGAAACTAAATACTTATTGTTACTAAGTAGAGGTAAAAGTCTACATAAAATAAAATTTCAGCCCAAAAACTACTATTTCTGTAGAACCAGGCACTAATTTATATGAAGTGCCTTGCACACGACAATCCATTCAAGATGACCTTTCGTGGAAATTTGAAGATTTTGAAGATTCCGGTGCATTTATGATAAAAATTAATATTTAAATGCCCTGTTGATTAACTATGTTTATTTTAATAACTATATTTTTAGATGAAGAGGTCATGGTTTCTAATCAGTTGACGTATTCTTCGTATCGAGGAAGACCAGGAGTACCCACTTGCCCTAGCTACCCATCATTCTCACCAATCAATAGGGTCACAGTGCGTATTCACAATTACTTTGTATTATTTTATGTTTTAAATTCGTACATTTCTATATCACTTACTATTATTATTCAAGGTGCAATTCCACGGCTCAGGAGAAACCATGGAGACAGACTGCAGGTCTAATAACTCTTCATCCTCTGGCCTCAATGGAACTTCACTATAAGAGTTCACATATCAACCATTTCTACAACATACATTTTTGCCTTTAAAATTAATTTCTGCTCCTTAACCCTAATAGGCATTAATTCATACTGAGATATCTTCATCCAATAAGCTTTATTTTTACAGTCTTTTAAATAACATATAATCTTGCTCAATACTTTTAGGGACTTTTTATGTACCAATTGTATAAGTGGATTATTTATTAAAGTGGCTTTTTGACTAATTATATTAGAAACTGATACGTTTTTATACACCACTTCTATACTACTATATTTCTTGTCCTTCTAGCTTCTCCTATAATCTATTTACGTCTTCCATCTCTCTTCTTGTCGGTTTTATTCACTGTTTAGCTCATACGAGTTTATTTCCACCCTTGGTCTCAAAACATTAACATTCTAGGTTTCTTAAATAAATATTTTAGTCAGTGTATGATAAATATTAATAGTGAACAATTAATTATAATGAAACGGCTAACAAGCATAAGGAATTTAATTTACTCATATTCAAAACTGACTTTATTACACTTTTCTTATTTTCTTGATACTTTTTTAAATTCTTATATTTTTCAGTTCATTTTTGTTTTGAATTCCATCCGTTCTAATCGGTTTCTACTTTTTAATTGGTCGTCGTTTCTCGGCAGAGGATTAGGAAAGCGCTCAGCCACATTTCTTTTGCTTCCTTTTTGAATTCAGTTTTAGTAAATTTTTCTCTATTGCTACTACTTTTACCTCGCCTTCTCCCTCTTTCTCGCTCCCCATTCTTTATTTATTCCTATTGGCTTTGGTCACGATATCTTGTGGTCAAATGGGAACTAATAGAGTTCTTCTTTCCTCTTACAGGGGTAAGCATGTTTTATTACTATTTTTTTTGTTATCTTTATTCTTATTAACATTAGTAATGGAAGAAAGCGTTTTATTCCTCCTCTATTGTCCTTTTAGTACTAGTTTTATAAATCTCCCCTCTTTTCGCCTTTCTTAGGCGTCTGAAGGAGAATTGAACTCGAATTGACCCTTTGAGTTTGTTTTCACCATTGTTTGTTTTTCAAAAAATGTACATATGACTAATCGACTTAATAGTTATACACCTTCAACAACTTTTTTCGCATATTTTATTATCCTTATCGCTTAATATTGTTTCTTTTCTGAGAGTATCTCTTAATATCACGTGACGAAATTCGATCCATCTTTATATCTTCATCTGCCGATTCTCACATATGGGAGAACAAATACTATCGTTTCCCATTTCTTAAAGGATCTTCGACTTTGTGCTTCTATTAATATCTCTCACTTCTTACAGCTGTATGTGTTGGATGTGCAGCGCTTCACCTTTGTTCTATCATATTCGCAGTATATTTCATTCTTTTGTTTCAGTGCTCCACCTTTATTAATCTTCCAATCTACAGCGTAGTTATACCAAAATCGCCTGAAATCGCAACAAGTACCGTACCTAAGTGTATCCCATGACATATCCCATCTCCACCTCAAATTGTGTTCGCAACATCAATTTCTATGTAATTTTTCACTTATAGTTTGTATTAATACATATGGTTATCCACAGATCGAAGATGAAATTGCGTCTTATAACAACAGTTGTTAGCCGTAACTCCCTTTCTCAGCCAGTTCTACACTTCATATGCCGCCTTGTACTACAAACTAATTTCTGTATTGTCGGTATTTAGCTAATTTTATTGGATGATTTTAAAATACTTTATAAATAGCAGTACATTTAAGCTATCTGCTACAGATGGCACTAGAACAGTCTCTATTATTTTCAGTTCAAATATATAGTTAAATAAATCCTCCGACTTCAATATTATTTGGATATGTCATCAAAAAGAAGTCTGATATTTTTCGCATGGAACGACTAACTATTTAACGTGTGAGGTGAAGCGGAAGACACTAATGGGGCTCATTAGCTTGGTGTTTTATTTCATGTGTTGGGCTTTACTAAGCCCACCACCTATAGCTTCTCGTTTTATTAATGGATAGTTTTTAATATTATGATATTATTTAGATTAGACGGGTGAAAGGAATAGTGGAAGTAATAGTCATAAAGCTAGCCAGAAAATTGTAATGAAAGTAAAAATGTTCAATTTTTTTCCAAGCTTGTTTTTCTTCGTTTTCTGCTATCTACATCTATAAAATATTGCTTATGTTGGCTCAAGTTATAATCGATTACCATGAAAAACAATAAAGCGCTATAAATTTCAAGTTGACAGTCGTTATAATATTCATAAATAACATACTTAATTTTAATGTCTATGTTTACACTTTGCAAATTCGGGCCGTCATGGAAACCTTGATAGTCGAGGTTATTCGCTCCATGCTCAGTGATACCTAAAGTCTTCCTCTACGACTTCCTTAGCTTTCTTAGTATTTCTCCATTTCTTCAGCACTAAATCTCAAAGTGTCACTTATTTTTTTATAAAACAGGTTTTACATGTTTATAAGTTTCATTCACCTATTCACAGCCAGATAGCAACTTGACGGATCTTCATAGATCAAGTCTTAGCAGTGTTCCTTTTCTAACCAAACATCTGATTAGTAGGACTTTGTAAGATCTTCTTGGGATAGTTTTTATTCTAGACATACTAATTTAACATGAAATATGCTATTCTATTGATAATTAGTTATTCTTAACTAGATTGTCTTATAATTGTATGATTTCATCAAAATTTTTATTCATCTGTCCATTAACTAATTTAAATCTTCAGCATATCCAAAAACCATATTATCTTATCCTTATGAACCTTTTCTCTGTTGCCTACTGTCCTTCTTCGTTCTTTCCCATTTAAAATTCGTTTATCCGCATTTTTATTATCTTCCAATGTCCGAATTTGATGAGGTTGGCCACAAAGATAAGGCTAATCAGAGGGCAGAGACCATGAAATAGTGATGTAATGAGAAAGACGCAGATTCTCCATTGCAGAGGCGGACAGGCGGAGAAGAAAGAACATTTGACTATTGAGGAACAGACGATGAGTGTAGAAGAGAGAGTGGGGGCGGGGCTCGACCCTATCGCCGTCCTCCCCAGGGCGCTCGCACGGAAAGTCCTAGCCCAACTTCCACTCCCCCAGAGGACTAGGTCAGTGCACACATCATCTGCTAGGTTTCTATCTCCTCAGAGACCAATCTCAACAATCTTCGCTCATCTTCATTTCCGCCGCTTGCAAGTTGCAATTTTAACTAAAACATATATATATATTTGTTATCAATTCCTTTCTCCTACTTCTACCTATCTTCACT
This sequence comes from Heterorhabditis indica, assembly GCA_020740425.3. Lineage (NCBI taxonomy): Eukaryota > Metazoa > Nematoda > Chromadorea > Rhabditida > Heterorhabditidae > Heterorhabditis > Heterorhabditis indica. Next base: position 183,699 of record JAJAVP010000012.1, on the reverse strand, counting down.
TTTATTATTGGTTTGCAGTTCATTAATATGCATATATTTAATTACAGAACAACAATTGTAATGATCAGCTTAATTCATTGTTGTTATTTCGAAGGCAGAATGTCGTTCTTTATTTCACACCCCTACCAGTGTTTTCCTTGTTTACCTCACCACGCGGTGTTGGCACATTTTCACCTCTGTTTTACTGCAATTACACGCTGGGACTATTCGCGATAACTTCTTTAATAATTATAAGGAAATAATGCTTTGTTACCAGACAATTTTGATATAATTCATCCTACATCATTTCCTCAAGTAATTTGAACATATTTTTCATGTTTTCTCCATCGCCATTTATTTCCTAAAGCGAAAACATTTTCTCGTAACAACTTTCTATATGTAGTAGCAACCCCTTGGCCTGATATATTTTTTCTTTTCCTAGTGTTCCCATGTGGTCCCCATCCACATCTCTCAATTCAGTTAGCCTCAGGGGTAATTCCCTCATTTCTCAATATAGACCACTACTGAGAATGTTGTGTTCTTCCAGCTAATATACAGTATCTGTGGTCTTAAAACATTAATCTATTTATCTGCTCTAAGTCTGCCACTCTCGAATTGAGTTCGTTTCTCACTTGATTTCTTTTGCTTACTACTTAATAATTTTTTGTTACTTTTTAATGAATTCTCCAAATACCTTTTTTTTAGGTGCGAAAGGGTCAGTTTACTTTGGAGATCTGTCGCAATGGAGGCCACTCATTCCGAAACTAAGCCAGTTTGGGTGTATGTCATATTTAGGAAGAATCATTGTTCAGGTAAATATAATATAATTATATAGATTTCACTCCTAATTTTGAACTTGGTAAATTTAGGACACGAGAAAATGACTGTAAATATCAGTTTTGACGGACCCATTTTTTGGAATCGTCAAGTAGCTTACATTTACTGTTGTTCATGCCATTTCGATGAACATGAGGTGAACTAAGCCTGTTTAATCGCTATATATATATAATAATGTTGTCTTCCATAATGCTAGTTTCTACCAAGTCGTTCATTCTTATTCATACCCAGGGCGCAGTTACCCATAATGGGTGCAAACAGTTGCATGGCAAAAGCTGGACATGTAGTGGAATAATTTATTCTTTCTACAGTAATCGAAATATTTTATATGCATTTATATGATACTTGAATATATGCTTATATATTTATTCGGTGCTATGACATTCGAGTTACAGCTTCGTTCCTTCAGTCGTACTACTGGCGATGGCAGTAGGCCATGCTCTCCCATAATAACTTTGTTTTGCTCGCGATGCGTAGTCTTGTTCATAACGCTTCTTGTAAACAAATGACCACAACTAATGGTAGAATAGCATTACATGTGAATTTGAAATGCAACAAGTTACTAGATTCATAGGTACAAAATACTACAGGCTTGTTTACGAAAGATCTCATTGAGGCTACAAGTGGATTTCTGACACAACATGGGTGCCGTTTATTTGTATTCGTATTTTATAGCGGTTCAATTTGTGAGAGAACCGCAATTATGTCTTTTTGTGCGGTCGTATATGCTCAGAATGTTTCACACGCATGCGGGTTGAGATCAATATCAAAATGCAAAAGCAACGTAAGTGGAGGCAAAAAGTGCAATCCAAACTTATCCTGTCTTCGTCATTGTTCACAAGTCAATTCTATTTCCACATTTTTATTCTCAAACACAAACATTATCTCTCTCCACTTTAAATCACCTATCTTATCATTTTTCACACTCTCATATCACATATTTTGCCGAGGAAAGATATTCCCCTCTTTTTATTTCTGGAAACTTTAGTTCTCTTGTCCCCATGGAACAACACTTCATTCCACTTCCCAAGAGAATTGTCTCTCAGAACACTATTGAAGACAAACAATTATATCCAAATAATTTCTAATCATTAAAATTAAAAAGAAGCTGATTATTGGATCTCAGTTCAGTGCAGCACATTACTACATCAAAAAAACAACTGAAGATGAATAGACATGGTTCTGGACGGATTGAACATAACGTTGTTACACATTTTTATTGGCGATTAGGTATGTGGTGCAAAGCTGGGCGAAATGTAGGAAGAAAAATAAACGAGCAAGATAGAAAAAGAAGTCGTGTACTCCTAATGCAGTTTTCTAATCTGAAAATCCACTTTTCCTTATATACATTTCATTTTAGTCATCTTTTATTCATATAATTGCTTCCCTTTTCAACATCTTCCGATACCCTCTACTTCAAAGTTTAAACGGATTCATTTCGAAAATTTCAGTTTATAAACATTGGTCTATCTTGGCTCTTCTTACAAAGGAAGTGAAAACGTGTTGTCTTATGGGATTCTACGATCAAAAAAACTGACTGCGTAGAGGATTATTCTCAAGTAATTTACTTTTTTGCGCGTTTATTTTTGCTAAGAGTAAACATTGAGGCTCGTATGTAATATAACCCCCATGCCAATTCTGCAGTCAATGTTTACCATAATTTAGTGTTTCTAACAGTAATCTTCCATTTTCTGTTATTTTCTTGCCTTGATTCCGTCCTTTCTTATTTCGTCACTATCATCAACTTAAATTCATGTGTGAAACTTTGTCATGCATTGAAGAACTGCATCACGGATTGAGTACATTCTGGATTGGCTATTTTATGTACAGCGTTCTAGACAAAAAACTGGTAATTGTTATGTGAGAGATATACATTAAACTGATGTTTGAAACCAAATGTAGTATGATAGGCGTACGACTCCATGCGAAACTAATGTTCTGCATGTATTAACTGCATCAATGATTATATCTTATACCTAAAATTGCCTAGATGCCGACAACACTGAATATAGATATATTAACTGAAAATTTTGTTCCCCTTCATTTTTCAAACGAGAGTAGCTAATAAATGTTAATAGACTTTCAATTAGGGTTGAGCTTCGATGCTACATGCGAGGACCCACGAGTCATTTGAGTAGAGCAGTTTTTATGTAAAATTTTCTTTCGAAGCAAAGAGTAGACAGTTCTAGTGGCTTATGAGTAATTAAAATAGCGAAGTTAATCAAAATACTGAAAATATCACTGATAAATTGCCTATCACAATTAATATAAGAATATATCACAACGTTACAATACTCACAAAACATAATCGTTATATAACTATTTTTTAAGTTTATTAATAATATAAATTTGCATAGAGTAGATCAGTTTCTATCAATTTTAAGCATTTTTAGGGCCCTTTGATGACTATTCTTAATAAATTTGAGAAGCGGGTCGAAAGAATGTGCCTCGTAGACACTCCTGTAGATTATCCCTTCTTGCCCGATTCATTATTCTCTTACATGGCACTAAACATGCCCAAATTGCAGGTATTCACTGCTATTATAAGTATTTTCCAGTAGATTGGGTTTATTTTATTCGTTTTTAAAACATAATAGTATTTCAGTTTATTTATCTACGAGAGTTAGATTTGGAAAAAATAAATCGCGCCACAGTTGTTGAACTCGCTGAGCATAAGGCACTGAAAAAGGTTAGAATTTTTAACAGTGATTCTAATATTAAGACATTAATAGATTTAGACGTACTACTGATATCAAAATAAAATATGGTACTAATGCTAAATAACTGTTGAAGGTAATTGTTCACGGCTGCCGGAACTACGAAGTTTTAGAAGATTTTCATAACCTTCCACAACTTCTAGTTGTGAAGGGTGAGATACTTGGATTAAAGGTACATAAATGTTAGTTGTTTTATTACTGTACCGATCAACACATTGAATGCTTTAGGCAATGCTTGGGGATTTTGAAGAAGAGCTATCTCATGGTTCTGAAGGCTCGCATAGTATCTCTGAATCTAGCGAGACAACGTCGGAAGTAGGAGAATCTCGATGCGACACTCAGAGTTCTGTTCCGTGTGAAGAACACACCTTACAATAAAGTTAAATGTATTTACATTGTACTATATGCATGTAGTTTTAAGTAGATTTCTGGCTATACAGGTCTTTAGCATACTATTATTTGTCTCTATAAATATAACCAATTTGCAAAGTCATCTAAGTTTCTGTCTAATTGTATGTATCTTCATTTGTCTCGCTTCGGGCCATTTGCCAGAGCCCTTGTGCTTTTAATTATGAGCTCAAAACTTTTAGGTTTCCTTTTCTTAGGCTTCTATATTCTTTTAGGTCCCTATTATTACAAGTTCACGCAATTTTCTCCTTCATGTGGTAAACCATAACTTAACTTAACTATAAGATATGAAATGATACCACATAGATAGTCTTGCGACAAGAATAAAAATGTCGCGATTTTAACCATGTATAGTTTTTTCTCCAGGTACAAAAGGCAGTTGATCTCAAACTTTGTAAACTTTACTTTTTTACATGTAGTATAAAGTAAATTCAGTTGTTTAATCTGAGGATCTCACTCATATTGGTAGAAATGCTTATGCTGTGGGATACGCTTAGCTGATCTAAATAAACAAACGAGGAAATATTGTATTACAAAGCAGTTGTTCACTTATCACTTGTGATTGCTAGTAACAATTTGTCATCTGCTTCTTGACGTAACTGATAAGACAAAATTCCTGTTCAATTCGATAACCGGCATTGCTATGCAGATTCAAACTGTCAATACCTTCCCCAAAAATACTTTTCCTTTCCTATATTTTTACCCTCACAACTATGCTCTTTAAATCGTAAATACGTTTATTCTGCACGACTTTATTATTGTTTTTTGTGATCGCCAATTCCTATTTTATTCATGAACTCCAGGTTGTTGTTGATGCTTGCATGTTTTACTTTTATCCTCAGAACCTTTCAAATTGTCTGTACTCTCTCTCCCGCGACACTCTCTCGTCGATCAATACCCGTCAGCCCGCGGCTTCATCTCAGTACACACTTCCGTTGTCGCACCTCAAACCTCTCTTCTTTGACGTTCTCGACTTTATCCTTTGTGTTCTGAATGCTATCCTATTTTCGACTTGAAATCATTAGCTGTGTGTCTAATTGTGTGAAAGCCCTATTTTTTACTTGCTTTATTTTCATATTCTGTTCGAAATATATGTAATTCTTACTTCTTTTTTATTTAAAAGTATGCCATAATATTGAATCGATATTGTCTCATGTGCTATTTCTGTTCTAATACGCTCTTTCCAGAATGAATATCATCTCTTCATCATTGGTTTTTCTTGCGGCTGTTGTCTTTGTCAGGTCAGTATAAATATTTTGGTATTTGCAGTGTTAGATATAATTGATATTGCTAACGTAGCTTTTGTTATATTGTCAGAAATCCTTTCTAAATAAAGTCTTTATGTGAGTATAACCAATGCATTTACGCACAATGACATGGCTGTGAGAGAAATGAAATGCATTTATTTTCTCGCTTTACCTCTTTAATTGAGGATGTTTAGGTTTGACAAATGCTATATGTAGCTAAATCATTATTAAGAATTCATTTAGAAGATATAAGAAAATGGAGAATAGGTTTTTGGCGGACTTTACATTATTTAGTATATGAATATTTTGAGGAATATTATAAAAAAACTTTCAGAGTGATGCATGACAAGCATTTAAAAAGTTGTTGAGCGTGAGAACAATATTTTTGTATACATAAGACTTGGAGGTCCTCATGTTAGTAGAATTAAGCAAATATCAAGTATTAATTAGTTGTCCCTTTTATTTTCTCGTAGTTTGAGATTGGTTCTTAAACACTGAAGAAATTATCCTAGGCATAGGTAATTCAGTTCACATATGTTGTGTAGCGATATAACTTTATTAGTACACACTATGTGGACCTAGCTTTAGTTGATTTGTGTTAATTTTATACAATATTTCTAAGTAGCATGTATACAAATAGACATGGAATACATGCAAGCTGTTATATAAGTGAAATTTGCTTTAGATAAAGTGTGTATAAATATAAGAATACAAGAATAATGTTGCCAGTAATAGTTCTGCAGCACGAAGTATCAATGCTATCAGTGCGTATCCTCGGCCGATGATCAAAGCGACTGTGCATCAACTGATCTGAATACTCTGGACAAGTTCAAAAAGGTTGGGGAATAGAAATGGGTCAAAGAAGCGAGAAATCATTGAAGTAATTAAGAATAATTAAAACAAATTATTGATAAAATAACGCTTCTAGGCTAGTTAACGTCAGTGATTTCAGGACTGCGACAAGTTGGTAGAAGGCACTTTTAGTGGTCGGGAAGCGAAAGCTTGCAGAAAAATTATACAGGTTATTAGAACACCTGCTAACATTTTACTGTATATTAATGTTTATCCTAACTTTGTGTAATTGATTTGATCAATTCCAGGTTGTGGGTGAGCAAAAGTCGGTTATTCGAGAGTGTGCATATACAGGCGAAAAGCTGGATGGATTAAAAAAAACAGGCAACTGGGGAATCAGCCTCTATTATTATCAGTGCGATAATAATGTACGTTTTTTATTCTTATGGTTTTCCTTCATCTAATCCTACTTATATAAAACAATCATAATGCAAGGAACACCTCTAAGAAATTCGATTATGGTCCTATATTTTTTAATTTACAGGACGGTACACCGTGTAACGCTACTAGTACCCATTTTCTCCCTGGATTCTTCCTTGTTGTTTATGTCTTTTTCGTTATCTTCCATTAATTACCGGTTCACTTACAGCGTTCGTAGTTCTGGTCTAGTTTTTGCCAAAATTTCTTCTGTGTACTACTATGAGGTAATAAGATATACTTTGTTTTTGTTATAGGCATTCTTTGATGAACTCCTATTTTAAATTTTATTTTTGCTACAGAGTTGTTGTTAAATAAATGCCAGTTAAGTGCCCAAGTTACATAAACTTTATACATATTAATTGTACATATACAAAACCCGGCGATACATTTCATCCCATATAAATTAGTCATATTTTCACAAAGCAAGTGAATAACTAGTACAATAAATACGGCTACTTATAGAAGTAGATTCCCAATGCTTTAATTTTGTTCGTTTATAGTGGTAATTATCATTGGGATCACTAGGGCATGCTTTGAACTGCTACTAATAGCTGGTCGCACATTTTTTTTGCGTCTCCAAGGAGCATAGATGTATTTTCATTGAAAAAGACTGGATTGTCAACAGCAGCGTAGCCTGTTCCCAGTGTTCGTTTCATGATAACCACCTGCAGTAGACAGTTGAAATTGTTATCCTTGATGCACTATGTTCTTGACGAATATTTTACTTTAATAAAATGGAATAATCATTGTAAGAAAATGACAAAACAAATCTGCATTGGAGTAAATGGGTGATGGTGATAGTTAAATAACTTGCCTTTTTTGCTTTCCAGACTCGCAATACTGGCATGCCTGCGATTGAACTATTAGGATCATCTTCTGCAGCAGAATTAACTGTATCGTTGGCGCCTAAAATAAAATACATTTTAGAAATTACCTTAACCATTGTTTGTATGAAACAATTCATAAAATTTCTGACCGATAACAAGAGCGACGTCAGTAGAGTCAAAGTCGTCATTGATATCATCCATCTCCTCGACAATATCATATGGCACTCCAGCCTCCGCCAAAAGAACGTTTAATTGGCCGGGCATACGTCCTTTAAGGCATTATCAGAAACAAAGTTGTTTAAAAAAAACTGAAGATTTGAAGAAAAAAACCTGCTACAGGATGAATGGCAAATCTAGCCCTGATGCCTCTATTTGTTAGTTCTTTTACAAGTTGGGCAATAGGATACTGTGCTTGTGCAGCACATAGTCCATAACCAGGTACTATTATGACAGACTGTGCATTGGAAAGAAGATCAACAGTCTAGAATAAAGTAACTTTAATTATATTTTTTTTAAAAACCCATATATGCACAATATACTTAATTCCGAACCTCAGTCACATTAGTCTCAGTGGCTGTACCTTCAATTATCTTTGCAACGCCACTCCCTTTTGACTTCGTCCCGACACCACCAAGAATAACATTAACCAATGACCTATTCATTGCCTGTGAATAACTATTACATAACGAAAATATAGTATATGAAATATTAACCACAATATAGAAGCACACCTTGCACATAATATGAGAGAGAATGGCTCCTGAACTTCCAATAAGAGCGCCAACTATCGTTAGTAAGCTATTGTTTAGCATGAATCCTTCTGCACATAGCGCCCATCCACTGTAGCTATTCAACACGGTTATTACCACAGGCATATCAGCCCCTAAAAGTATTTTCTTCTTTGTATTTATAAATCACTTTTATCATATAACATGCTCTAACCTCCGATGGCCATTGTAAGAGTAACGCCCATTAAACTACTCAATCCTGCTGTGGTTGCTAGCATAGATAGCCCAGTTGAAAAATCAGCACTTGAGAGATAGACACCGAGTGCTGCAAAGTTGCCTCCGAGAAGAGTAGTATTTAAGAGATGACGACCAGGTAAATAAGTGGCTGCGGATCCAAGGATACCTACATTTTAAAAACATTATGTGAGAAGCAGTAGTGTAATAATACATTTTAATCGTATCATAGTCAATATAAATATTAACTAGTACCTTGTAGCTTCCCATAAGCCATAAGACTTCCAGTAAACGTCACTCCACCAATGTATGCCCCCAAAAACAATGCGGTTTTAGTGGCAGCCGAGCCTAAATTAACTGGATATTTTTCGTAATTTTTTTAGAAGTTAAATATACTGTTTATTACATAACCGGTTAACCTGAATTGTAATGGGCTACTATCAATATTTATTAAACCAACGATAGCTATACTGTATAGATTAAATCTTTATAATATTAGAATTACCACTTGGATCCGAAAGAAAGTGTGGATGTTCCACTATATAATTAGCGACGCAAGTCATGGTAGCTGCTAAGCCAACAAATGAGTGAAATGCAGCAACTAACTGAGGGAGGTCAGTAACCTGTAAAAAAACTATTTGTGACAAAATATTTGTAAAATATTGACATAAAAATAAATACCTTGATTTTGTGGGCGATTCCCATACCAATGAGCGATCCTATGCCAACGGCACCACCCATTTGAACAATGGTTCCTGAGTCAGGCTGAAGAAGGCCAAGAGTGGCAACAATTCCACCCATAACTCCAGTCATGCCTGGAAATGACTAATATTATGTCATACAAATAAACCAATAAGAATCACAATCAGTACTATGGGTGAAAACCTTTAAAGAAAGATATTTTTTTAAATTCATATATCAAATAGATAAAACAGACCTAGAGCATTTCCAACTCTTGCTGTTTTTTGACTAGAAAGACCAGCCAATGCTCCTACGCAACACAGTGAAGAACCGAGATATGCAAGAGAATGAGCGGAAGGAGCACCCTGTATTTTCTAACTATATTCTTATCACTTCCGACATGGAAATTCTAGCTCTTTAGCTCTTATACAATTTTCTTTTTCCTTCAAAACCAATAAAGCATATTTCTTTTACTCGCACCGTTTGCAACGCATACAGGTATCCTCCTAAAAATACAGTTGCAGGCAGAGCAAATAAATAATTGTGTTCCATGGGATCATCTGTAAAATAAACCCGTACTTTAAGCAATATTTCAGGAGTGCGCTAGTGAATACCTTTCCTCTTGAACATATCAAGCATCCTTTTGGTAACAAGAAATCCTCCTCCAATATTAATTGAAGAAATAAATGCGGCTCCTAGTGCTAGAGATTGTGCAGGAGTGGTCGGGAGTAGTCCACCTTTAATGAATATCTCTTATACCTAGATGAAGAAAAGAGATTAAACAACACATTAAGATAAAATAATTCAAATGTACAATATAATATTTGATATGCACACCTCCCATAAGACAAAGGGCTCCTGCCGCAGTGGTACCTGAGATTGCATTTGTTACAGACATCAAAGGAGAGTGTAGAGCAGGTGTGACACCCCAGACAGTGTGATATCCTATGAAAGAAATTCTTGGCAATTCCTTTATCTCACATAACTTATTTTAACTCGTTGAGTATTTAAACAGACCAACTATTCCTGCCAGAGCAAATGTTGTGGTCATAGCAGCAAATTGAGAATTTGGACAGGTAAGACCGATAAGTGAAATAGAACCGAGACCTGAATATCCCAAATCACAATTACAGAAATACAGTACATAAATTTATCTTACTTTAAAAGGTATTATATCAGTTTATATACCTGAAGTGAGAACTATGGAACTACGAGCTGTTTTATGGAAAGGTGATAATTCAGTGGGAATTACTGTATGCCCAGCAGAATTAGGCTTAGGCTAAAAGGATTTCATTATAGGTCTAAACAGACAATAAATTAGAAACTGATAAACATTCAAAATCCTTAACCTGGGGAATAGGAGGCGGCTGAACTAAGGCTGGTGGTGGCCACATCTTGACGCCACGATTAAGAATTATTGAGTTTCGAACCACCTGTAATCTGACAAAATATGAAAAAACAATTTAATATAGTGAACTCATATTACATCAGTCTCCTATTAAGTCACCTTTATATTTTACACCGAAATTAACATTAAAGAGAAAATAAAAAATCACCAACTAACCTCATCTTCCAAATTAATTCTAAATGTATCCTTCTCACCAAGCGACAATAAAAACTTGGAGATGTTATTAGCATAAAGAGTACTACTTTGATTTGGCAGTCTGGAACAGTTTAAGATATTCCTCTCAGGTATCATCCACTTATGTCATAACAAGGAAGAAATCCTTTAAAAAAGCTGAACCTAGATGGTAAGTCAGTATATCCAATGTGCACTACTCCGTGTTTGGTATAACATTTTCCTATTTGGGTTGTTTCGATATTTCCACCTGCTTCTGCTGCCAAATCAACCACTACACTTCCCAGCTTCATGGTACGAATCATATCCTTAAAAAATGTATAAGAATATATACTAGCTGTTAATCAATTTCTTAGTGATGGACCTCTGTGATTAGTAATGGAGCTTTTTTTCCAGGAACAAGGGCTGACGATATGATAATGTCAACTTCTTTGCACTGTTTAGCAAACAGAGCCATTTCAGCCTGAATACAAGAATAATTTACTAGCATAAGTAGAATACAAAGCCAAGAAGTAAAATAAATCTAGCATTTGATCAATGTAATATAAGCAATATTCTGCAATAAAATTGACTTCAAGAAACTCCTTGCTCATTTCTTTGGCGTATCCTCCACCGCCCTCCGCTTCTTCATTCAATGATACTGTCAAAAACTCTCCTCCTAACGACTGAATCTGCTCACGGACTGCCTCACGAGTGTCAAATCCACGTACAATAGCGCCCTAATTCAAATATGGGATTATTAAATTAACAGAACTATATATGCCATAACAAAAATGTGGCAAATCTTAGAGTAACACTACCTTATTACCTAGTTATTGGATAACTGTTATGCTTACCATTCCCCTGGCAGTTCCAATAGCACTAAGACCAGCAACACCACCACCAATTACTAAAACTTTAGCAGGTGGAACCTAGAAAAATTTAATGAATATTTAATTTATCAAATTATACTTCGAATTTTTACTTTTCCGGCAGCAGTGATTTGCCCAGTGAAGAACCTTCCAAAGTGATGTGCAGCTTCAACAACGGCTCTATATCCAGCAATATTTGCCATGGATGACAGTGCATCAAATACCTCAAACACAGGATTAAACAGTTATTGATTTTTAGTAATAATCATATGAAGTTAGAATATGACTAACTTGTGCTCTAGTTATTCTTGGAATACAATCAATGGCTAGTAGAGTAATTTTTTTCTTCGCTAATTCGTCTATTAAGGAATTGTTAGTGGCCGGATTAACAAATGAAATCAAGGTAGCATTATCACGAATTAGGCAAGCCTCTCCTAACGATGGAGGACGGACCTGTAAAAACAAAATAAAAATTATTACCAGTAAATAAACTGAAAGGCAAAAAATGTTGATAAAAACAAAACAACGTTTAGTGGATGAAAACAGTAACCTTTAGAATGATGTCTGCTTGCATCGCAGTACTACAGTCAACCAAGCTAGCTCCATGTCTAGAATATTCGGAATCTGACCAACTTGCTCCTGCTCCTGCTCCTTTCTCGATCTGAATCAGTATGTGCAATTGTACACAAATCATATCCTAGGAGATCTGACCACTATGCTGGAATTCCTAAAAGTTAATTATCAGTTCAATGGTATTTAACCAACATTCTTAAATGAAAAGAGTCCTGTAGTATGAAAGTAAAGCTTTAGACTCGGAATCTGAGGATATTTTACACTAAGTGTAGCAATATGCTATTAAAGTCAACTTTATTTTATGGCTAAAAACATGACATTATAGATATTTTTGGTCAAAACTTCCCCTTCTATCCCAAACAATCTGGAATCCTTTTAGCATATATAAGGACTGGTAGATTTGAGGAAATCTATGAAATCGTTTTGTTAATAATAACAGTATGTTTGAGTGCATCGTGATCAATCTTTCAAACTCCACTAGAAAATACATACTAAAATTCTAACGTTACATGCTTGATTCATCATTAACACTTATAGACAATTTGTCGGAATGCATAATTTGTCAATTACTCTGCTTTTTTTGCTACCTGTACGTGAAAGCCTTTTTTGATAAGGGTCTGAGCAGCTGAAGGACTTAATGCAACACGCCGTTCTCCTAAACATGATCTTGTTTCTAACTTATTTATATTTTAAAACGAGTCCTTACCTTCAAAAGTTTCTTTGACAGCTGAAACTACTAGTTTATTATAGGGAATTGCAGAACTTTCAGAACAGAACAGCCTCAATACTGCTATTGACTTGGAACGATATAGGACAGATTGATACATATCTAGCTATGTCCAGTGGCACGCCACCACACAGACCTAACACATAGGGAGTAATCAATGCTGGAAAGGCATAAACAGCTCTCGACGGCCGACCTGACCGCAGAAATGCGCGTGACCAAACAATGCAATCTTATTTGAAAGAGCAATTATCAGTTCTCCGGTATAATATTAGATGTGGCGAAATTAATCAACTATACGTGCTAAAGACATCAAAGAAATGAACTTTCATTAGAAAACAACAACGTGAACAAGGCGGGATGACGATAACAAAAAATAAAATTAGTAGGGGTAAGATAATTTTGACTAAATCTCGAAACAATTATACATTTCTTGAATTAATAAATTTTGCTAAGCAGTAGTCTCGTTGTTTGCCTCGTTAGTGGTAATGATAGGTCCTTGAGCTTGGTCATCTGGACGCATAGCAGGAAAGAAAAGAACATCCTAAAAGTCATCATTCCTTTTACAAATAGCTCATTGAATTTCTATATCGTCTAAACAAAATAAATAATATAATTTGAAAAGGTTATAACTATGGCATATATTTTCATGACCTGTTATCTCTTCAAATCGACACAAATAGAGAATTTTGACCTTGATATTATTGCTGTCCGTCAAGATCATAGAGAGGCGATCGATTCCCATTCCCCATCCAGCAGTTGGTGGTAAACCATACTCTAGAGCAGTGCAAAAGTTCTCGTCTATCAACTGGGCCTCGTCATCTCCAGCTTCTTTATCCTAATACGCAAAACAAATCGTAATATAGTTAGTAACTTTGGTCATTAAGAGGTCAACAGTAGAACAAACGATATTAAATATAAAAAGGGAATAAACTACCATCGCTTGTTGCTCAAAACGAAGCCTCTGTGTAATGGGGTCATTTAACTCAGTATATGCATTTGCCACTTCTCTAGTAACAACAAATAGCTCAAATCGTTCCGTAAGACCAGGTACTGATCTAGAATAACAGCATCCTCTTTAAAGTGATACTAATTATATTAACAGTTATAAAAGTAAAACGACCATAAATATTAACTAACCGATGCCACTTTGCCAAAGGACTCATGATCTGGGGATGTCCAACAAGAAACGTTGGCGAGATAAATCTACTCTCTAAAAATTCCCCTACTAATTTATCAAGAAGACGAGCTGTTGTACGTGGCTCTGAGCAATCAATATTTTTCTCACGACAGATTCGATCAAAGGCATCTCGCGCTTCTAAAATTGTTGGATACTGTCAAAGTAAATGACCTAGAATAAGGAAAAATGGGTACTTCCGCGAATAAGCAAAATACGTTATAAATATTACGAACCAGGCGTGTAAAGACTATCCGGACAAGGAAGCTTGATACCCAGTTCATTTTGAAGTCCTTCATACATATGCACACGTTTAAATGGAGGCGTGAAATCCACCTGCAAATCATGCTTTCTAGTACCTAATACAATATCTAAAGTAACAAAAATCAAACCTCATAGGTAGGCTCTGTACCCGGTCCATTTGGATGATATTCAATTTTGTAGGAACCATGAATAAACATAACCATCTCTACAAAATTAAGCAATATTAACTAAAAATCATTAGGACTTTAAAAAATAAATACAATCATCTTATTTACTCACTGCTGAGCAAATCTTCAGTGATCTTCATAAGGTCTTCATAATCTGCGTAAGCCATGTAAAATTCGCAAGTTGTGAATTCTGGATTATGGGTCATATCAATTCCTTCATTTCGGAAAAGCCGTCCAATTTCATAGACACGATCAATTCCTCCCACGATCAGCATCTGTCAAATTCTCGCTACACAAATTCACTGCACGAATGTTTAGCAAATAGTAGTCATAATGCTTTACAAATCTTAAAAATAGTTTTAGCCAATCATAAGTTCTAAGCCATATTATAATATAAACCTTATGATACAACTCAGGTGCCACTCTTAGAAACAAGTCCATATTAAGATCATTGTGATGCGTAACGAATGGCTTTGCAGTAGCTCCACCCGCAATCTGGTTCATTATTGGTGTTTCCACCTTAAGCAATAAAATGATTAGACAACCAAAAAGAGATCTTAATGAAATAAATGATAAACTTGAAGAGCAGTACCTCCAGGAAACCAAGATTATCTAAATATCTTCGTAGGAACGTAACAAGTTTACTGCGCACCACGAACTTGTCTTTCACTTGAGGATTCATTATAAGATCGAGATATCGCATACGATACCTGGTTTGAAAACACATTGCTTATAGTACCACAAAACTCATTCAATATTACCTCAATTCCTTATCTTTTAGTCCATAGTGTGAGTGAGGAAGCATATGAAGGCAAGGAGTTAATTGCTGCACTTCCGTTGGTAAAATAGATAGTTCCCCAGACTTTGACCTAAATAAAACTAAAAACGTAGATTACAATTATATTGAGAAACTACATTCATACCTAGTAGGGTATCCAGTGAAACCAACGATATCTCCTCTCTTAATTCTATCGTGAACATTAGCGAAATCATTGGCTCCCGCTTTGTGATATTTGGCATTTGACATCACCTGCAAAAAATATTATGAAGATAAGCATGTATTTCAGAGTAACTCACTTGTAATCTAGTCCCTTCTGAATGTATATCATAGAACACCAGATTTTTACCCGATTCACGTTTCGAGAAAATGCGACCTGGAGTTAAAATATAGGAAATATTCTGTCCCCAAATATAAAATCTGTCAGTAACTTACCAGCTATACTAACTGATTGATTTTCTAGAATTTGCTCCTTTTCAAGTCCCTGATACTTCTTGATAAATGCAGCTAATGAAATCGAGACATGAAACTGAAAAAAAAATCAAATCAAGAACAATATCTTTAGAAATAGTGTCTAATATAAAGCACTTAATAGATTTATTTTTATTTACAAAACCAATGATTCAAGCCATAAAAGTATTAAAAGAAAAATTGAGTAAAACACCTTATGTGGAAAAGGATTGTCTCCAGCAGATCGACGATTCTCAATCATGCGCACTCGCATATTAAAATATTCCTGAGGATCAGAGGGATCCACTTCTTTCTCCACCTTAAAACATTGTAAAACAATATTCACCGAATTTCTTAATAAACGGAGTTGAAAATTATACTCGCTTTTTTAGACTTCTCTCCATGGGCGGCTGCATCAGCTAGCTTTTTGGCTTCTTTCTCCAATTTTTCTTTTTCCTTTTGTACTTGTTTAGAAAGCCTCTTCTGTTCACTTAAATTTAAATATTTCTTTAAGTTTATCTCCAACATGTGAATTTCCTAGCCTATTAATAGCTGACCTGCGGACTTTGCCGGAGGCGATAAAACGTACAGTACTCAGTGGGCGTAAACACGTTATCCCACCAATCAGACGTCCCAATATCATGACTTACTTCTTACTCAATTTCTTTTCAACGCCGTCGCTCATTTTGACTTGTATCTAGAGTAGATTCACCAGCTACGGATCACAGGAACAAAATACTTGCACTCAGTCCGATAAAACTGGAAAATAACTAAATAGAATATAAATCAAAAACATAATTTAGTTTGAAATTCGAAAAAAATCTTTTTTAAATATTGTAGGAACAAATAAACAATATCAAATTATAACATCATTTTAAAATAACTATGAGTTAAGCTTTCTTAAATTTGGTTATATATAAGCAGTTACTATCAGTTGATAAAAGTATGATGCAAAATGATGCAATAGTAGAAAATATTATCGAACTTTTCTAACTATATAGAAACACTGTTATAACTTCTAGCGCTTAAAAATCTATATGTGACAGTATTGAAGCCCATGAATTATTATCTCATAACTAGGAAAGAATTAAAAACAACAATACACATGAACAAGAATCTCATAAAAACTGGCAGTTATCCAAAAAAATATGGGGAGCTCAGAATTATCGTTTGGAGACTTTTAACTTGTGACTAAGTTAAACATTTGTACTCTCATAAAAATATATGATCTTTTACAATTGGTAGAAACTGTTATTTTTTCTAATGTAATTAGTTAACGAAAATGTGGTAATTATTAAATAATAACAGATTTATATGGATTTGTTTATGTTCGTTTTGGTATTAAATCCTTGTTCTTTGGATACAATTTATTGGTAGAATTATGAGTCAACCAGTGGAATTTAATGATTCATAAAAATAGCTAAAGTAAACTAGTAGGAATACTACAAAGAACTTAATATTTGAATAAAGATGACTCGTTGGAGCTTAATGAAAACATTTATTTTACGTAATTTACAAAATTGGATTGCTATTACAGTCCAAGGGTAAGTTCAGCAACGGTGCAAGAATCTTGAAGAGCTGTCACGAAACGACGGCAATCAACATAATTATTATATAGATGGACGGGGGTAACACGAATTACACTGGGACGACGTTTGTCTACCTTAAAAGTAATGTTATATTAGTTTGATAAATAACGAAAGTCGGTGAGAAATAAACAAACCGCTACTCCTCTCTTGATCAGTTCTTCATAAATAATATCAATAGAAACGTTAAATTTAAGCGACAATTGACATCCTCGCTGATTAAAATCACGAGGAGTGATCACTGAGCACCAGATTTTATTTGTCCTACAATAAAGTTTTAAATTTATTCTATCAGCAAAATATTCTCTTCATATTGCAATGTTTAACATACAATGCGTTCCGAAATGATAGCACTTTGTGTTTTTTCTGTTCCCAATCAGATTGATCTGATTTTTTTGAGGTGAGGTATAATAGCCTTGGAAGCCTCCAGTAAAAAATGACAATTCTTGTCTTTTTTTCCTTAAAATCACTAACGTTTCACGATTTGGGAATGATAGCTCATTATAGCTCATCCGCTAGACTCCGCACCATATTCGTTTTGTAGACGCATGAAATTTGTCACAGCCTTCCTGCAGCTCTTGACAACGGAAATCTGCTTCTCCGTGTAACCGACAGTTTGGCAGTGCCTTGATTTGACCTCTTTCTTGTAATCTCAGCTTAGAAGCACAACCCATTATTACGATGACTTGACGCATATTTTGTTAAATAATGCTAAAACGTAGTAAGTGTGTTATTATTCCCGAATGGTGAAACGTTAGTGATTTTAAGGAAAAAGGACAAAAATTGTCATTTTTACAAAATGTGCTATTTCCGAATGCACTGTGTAATGATATTCTTAATCAATAGCTTACCTGTGTTGAGATTCTCGCGAAAAATAGTAATCAATAAGAAATTCAAGATATCCAGTGAGGTAACACGAGCGACTTCTTAGATCCTCTAATGACACGGTTTTGAGTACCTGAGACAAAATACTCTTACTACTTCAAAACGGTTATATTGCATGCACAATCCTTAATGTTCATTGGAAAATTATAGTACCTCAAGCATTCCCATTACAGGGACGACTAAGTGGATGGGTGGGTTACTGATTCTATAACCAGATGCTCCGCTATCAAGATCGAGTACTGCAGAATGATTTCACAATTTATTTCATAGCAGTCATGAACTTCATTTTATGTTATATATTTTAATTGGAAAGTAGATCATAATAATAACGTTATTTTTGTTATTTATTGACTCCTAATAATATACCATTATTCATGTCAAAACGAGTGACCATGCGATGACTCCACCAGCCAAGCATCCGCTCCCGATTATCCATCTTGAATCTAGAAAAAAAAACATACAAACGTTATATCTCTATAAATATCCTATCACTTTAATCCATGACATTTTTTACCTTTCATGTATAAAAAGGCCAGCTAATCCTCCTGCTCCAGTACATCCATATTTGTATGAACACCAGCAAGCAAAATCAACATCCCACCAATGAAGATGGAGAGGCACATTAATGAAAGCATGTGCTAAATCCCATCCAACAAGACAACCCTAAAATAAAAGGTAAAAACCCATAATTATCCCCAAATAATTATATTTTTACCATGTACAGTAATCTCACTTAACCAATTAACAATACTTCTATATCCCAGACACAAACCATCCTATGTCCTGCTTCTGTAATGCTCTTAATATCAAATAATTGTCCTGTATAGTACTGGACTCCACTAAAGAATATAACGGCAATCTCTTGACCATGATTTTCAATATATGAAAGGATGTCTTCGGTACGTAATATTTCCTCATTTTCGCGAGGTGAAAGACAAACCTAAAAACACTTATGCATAATTTGACAAATCAAAAAGGGAACAATTAGATATATGGTAAATAGGTATGAGAGAAATGATGATGAAAACAATACCATGCTATCCTCAACCGTTCGTCCGTTAAGTCTCAATTGGGACTCAATAGCATAATGGTCCGAAGGGAATGCTTGAGATTCTAGCAGTATCTTGTGCCGAGTTTCTGTAGGTTTATAGAACGCGGTCTAAAAAATCAAACTCCAGCAAAACTTTTTTGAATATAAAGTATAAGAGATAACACTAAAGTTTTTGTAATTTTCTCCTAAGTGTAAAAGTTATAAATATGGAAACAGATTTTGAATCAATATTGAACTTTTAATTTCGTACATATTAACTTAACTTCTTTTTTATTCTTATAAATAATAGCTTAAGCCTCGGCAATCATATGCTTGCTTCACGTATAGTAAGGTAATCATTTTGGAAAAACACATTAATAGAAGAATAAAACTGACATGTACCAAAGCAAAAATCCTGATATCTAATCTCTATTCATATTTATAAAATTCGCTTTGAAGGAAGTTATAGTTAAGAGGTCAATCAAATTCTGTCATTTAATTTTAAACTTAAAATTAATTTTTTAAAAGTTGTAATTTTTAGGAGTCCAAAAGTGTTTCCTTTATTAGTATTTTCATTTTTTAATATTATATTCTGTATTGACCTGCTGTTATTTAAACGCAAGAAAGCTTATTTACAGAGTTCGTGGAAACAACCTTTCTATTAAAATGACTATTGTAAGAAGTCTTAAGAAGAGAAATTACAGCACAATGATCGAGCAGTCCACCCTTGGAAAGTCTTTTATTTGCTCAGTAATTCCATGTTTTCAAGAATATGGAACAATAGTGTACATAAAGGTCATGTTAACCAAAATCCACCATAGAGGGGAAGACAAAATGATTCTATGCTTATCACAACTGAATCCACGTCTTAACATTGTCGATATCCAAGAGATACAAATGAATTTGGATCTCAGTGAGTTTTTAATCATTAAGCGTCGCCTAGCTGATGCAGGATTAAATAAACGTTAGCCTGCAAGGAAATCACCTCAAATGGACCAATTGAAATTTGCTAAACAGCAATGACACTAGACAGCAGAGGAGTGGTCGCAAGTTTCTAGATATCAATTTTCTACCTCTAAACATGACGGTGAATTTTGATGGTTATTGCCACGAAACAAGATGGAACAGTCGAGATACAACATAATTCAAACTTAGAACAATAAAATATATAGTTCTTAATAAGACACCAAACACTAGTTTTCAGTTATTAGAGCAGCAAAAAGGATGAAGAGGCTAAATAAATGTGAGAAACACGAAAATCGATAATTGTGACCTCTGCATGTGATATATGATAATTAGGTTCATACAGTCGAAAAGCTAGATTCTTTAGCTTTCAGAAACGCTTTTAACGATAATTTTTGTTGAATTTAAAGAAAGTTATAAAAAATTTTTAAAATTGGTCTTCTTGCCCATCCTGTGATAACCTTAAGCTACAGTAGATAGATAATTTTAAAATAACTACCAGTAATACGTGAATGTTGACAGTAAGTCCGTTACACAATGCTATTTCTTCCTTATTAGCTCCAACCAAACGGGCTACTCCTTCAGCCGCTGCTTCATCGCAATAGGCCCACGGAAGATCGCCACTCATGTGTCCGAATACTCCCCTAAAATATTAATTATTTTAACAACGCTAATCCATACGTTACTTTGGTCAACTACTATCTCCCTATATATATATATATATATATATACGACTAAGTAGGTTTTCTTTACTCTCAAAACTTTCGTACATCTGTGCCCATTTGTCTAATTGTTCTTTCATAATTCTTTCTGTTGCCTTCGGCATCAATCCAAGCGAGTTCCCGCACAAATATATAGAGTCCGCACCTGGGTCGCATAGTGAAGAGTCAACTAAAACTACACTAACATATTGAGAATAATGAGATATTAACTTTGCTTAAAGTTAAAATAACATCCGAAATTTTTTAAAGGTTTAACAGCAAAATAGAAGAATGAAAATGATGATATTTTTTAACATCTAAAATATCATTTTAAATGTAGGCTTTATCATTATTCATTTATAAATAAGTTTCACATACAAACCATCAGGTAGAGTTCCACACTTGGGATAATAAAACTGATCCCTTAAATATTTAAGAGTATCACACTCAGAAAGAAACTCAGCGAGGCATTCATCTGTCAAATCTTTCGCATTACACTCCTGGAAATGTTTTAGGATTTAGTCTTGGTAAATATATGTATATATAATTGGTAAAATTTTATGAGAAAGAAAAACCTCTGCCATTTTTGTTAAGAACTCTTTAACTTTGTCCGCAGTACAAGTGACTTCTTGTTCCTCTTTCATTCTTCAGAATAAACTGGTCCTTGTAATACCAAAATTTCTAAACATTTTATATTAACTTGGTAGCATAATTAAGTTTAATTTCAAATCATTTAGTTTAGAATATAGCAAAATTATATTAGCAACTTGAATTATAAGGCATCAATGATAAGAAACAAAATTATTGTGATAGTGAGTGGTAGCTGTACACTGAGAGTCCCATCAATAATACGTCAACCCCATTTAAGATCAAATTTCATCGAAAGGTAGACGTGTTGATAGGCGTTGCAACAGAACATCCATCACCTAGTAATCAGTGAAAAGCAAAATGCTGTGCTGAAAGTGATCATTGATAGACGTGAATAGCACCTTTAAACACTTTAAAGCAGCTCCCAGCAATTATTTCGAAGAATATTGTACAATTTCCTAATAATAATTTATTTAAAAAATAAAGATTTTTCCATAAAACAATGCCTTAACATCAATATAACATACATTATCCAAACATTTTACATTAATTTAAATAATATTTTACAAGTAGGCTTATTACGTACCATGTAGAAGATATTAGTAGTTATCACAACATATTTACAAAGAAAGGACTATTGAATGAATTATAGAATATACAAATATTAAAAGAATACCTGAGAAAAATAGAATAACTAGTATAGAATTCCAATTTTAAGACATCAAAGTACACAAGTTCCACATAATGAGAAATGAGATACTGTTTAAGAAAAAGGAAATCATCGATTCAAAACGTTTTTAATTGTTTTAACAGAAACCGAATAGACCACGACACGGTTAGTAACGTCGATAACGGCTAGAATTCAAATATAAATATAAATTTTTCACATTAAAAAAGTACTAACCTAAAAGTAGATAATCTTCAGATACAGAAGCGGAAAGTTTATCAGAGTTTGGCATAGATTGGAATCGTAAAAGAGGAGCGATTTCTGTATCCTTAAAATGATGACTATTAATAGTTAAGATTTCCTTTTCAATTTCTTTTTACAAACAAACCTTAATATTCCGTTCATTATATCCATATATAAGTACAAGCCCACTTAAGTCAAGGGTAGCTACTACATTAAACGATGACAGTCGTACTGTGGTTGCGGCTACAACATCCCACCCAGAATTCAATAAAACACGTTCCTTTTGATTTGCTATAATTTACTTTCATAAATAAATGTCAGCTATTCGTATAGATAATTCCATAATAGGACAAACCGATGATCACAATATTGCTGATAAGCGTTCCCATTATATGTATAAAGTGCGATCTATATGGCATCATCATCACGGTATGTTCTTTTGTGTCAGGATATGTGACAGTAACAGCATCTTTACCCGAAAAGGGCAAGCAAACGTAGAAACGGGCACCTAACTGTGATAACCATGTTTCTGCTCCACGAAGTGTTGATCTAAGTATATTATATACCATTTTCTACATTTAAAATATCTAAGCCTATACAATAGCAGGTTATACTAACATTGATTCTCCAATGGAAAAAGCTGATATCTGGTTGGGCACTTCCCACTTGTTAACAGGTTGAAGACGAGATTCAGACTGATTCCAACGGAAAGATCGAACTTAAAATATCTAGCATAAGAATATTAGTTAAAGTTATACATAATAACAATATATTCAAAAACAGTAAAAATATGCTTACTTACCTACTCGATCTGTCATAATGACAATTAGTTCTTGTTGTCCATCTCTATCTACATCCATAACGTACGCAGCAGCTATATTTGACTATAAGAATTCCAACAATACGAGCAGGAAAGTTCTAAGATTACTGATATAATAAAACGAAATCATTTTTAGGTTAACCTGGATAGTTTGCGAAAATATTTGAATAGCAGCATTATTAACCGGAGGAAGAACACACTGAAGAAGGCCATCTGCAGATATGGCAATAACTTCTGGACTAAAATATTGCATAATGATAGTTAAGTAAAAAAGGAAAAAGAAAAAAAATCTAAGTTATACAGACCCACTACTGGTCCCTGTTAGTGCACCGCTTGCTAATGCCGTTACTGGAGCAGATGTTTTTTGATCCAATTTCACAGTATTAGATCCACTTTTTTTACATGGCATAAAATGTACCTAAACTAAAACATTAGCGCACGTTACTAATTAGATAAATAAAATGCGCTGAATGTTACATCTATTATTTGTCCTAGATAAAGTTGCAGAGAAATGCAATGAAATAAGACCTTCAAAACCCTATAAAGTAGTAAAAGTTCAAGATATAACATCCAGAATTGTCCCTTTCCCCTTAGAATCCTGTATATTAAATTCTTCACAACAACCTATCTACTTCTCTACAGCGAATATGACTTTCCTCTCCATTCATGGTTCCCACAACGACGAGAGCGGAATATGAACATGTTGATGGCAAAATCAAGACAGAGGAAACGGGGAATGCCAGGACACCAGCTAATGTGGAACGAGCACATAGGGGAGTGCCAGCAATTGACACGTTCATAGGAATCTAACTTAATAAGAAGACACAATCCGAGACAGTGTTTATATGCATAATTAAAGACAATTAAAAACATGGACAATACCATTTTTAGCATTAAAAATAAATATTCTTAAATGAAAATCAAGATTTTAATTGAACATAATAATGGCATGAAAAATAACTGACAAACGCTTGACACGCAATTTTCTATAGTTATTATTCACTAATACAACTAAAAACAATGCTTATTGAGGAGATATTTTTCTTTAAAAATTTCATAGTTCTACTTTATTCACATTTTCAGCCGATGAACTTCTTATCTTCTTAGTTCTCTTCCGTTTCCCATTCAAAGTCCTTTCCCCAGAACGCACATTCTTTTCTACTTTCATCTTCTTTTTCTTACATGACAAAGGATTTTTACCCTTGAATTGCTATAGAAGTATTATCTCTACCGGATAATATTATTATAAAACAAATTCAAGTATTATTCACCTTTATCTTTTTTTTTTTTTTTGTTTTCTCAACATCCCCTAACAATGCTTTCTTCATTTCTTTAATCTTCTCATCTCCGTTTTGTAGTGCCTCAGAAGCCTTTTTAGTTACCTCAAATCGCTAACATATTGGTTAATTATCTTGAAATAACATAGATAGCATAAGGTTATTTAACACACCTCTGATACACGATCCAAAAGAATAGCGTTATATTTAATATAAAGAATGGGAGTTCCAGCCATGTTACGAAGTTTCTCTGTTAGAGAATCATCCTATAACTTAATGCTATTCCAACAACAAAAACTTTCGCAGAAATTTATAGGTAATGAAATAGTACCTCAGTTGCGATAAAGTATTTTGTTTTGCCCTTAACAGCTCGACGAGCTAAGTGTGCTAAGCAATCCACGGCACTACGACAAGGTTTATGTGGACATGGATCGACATCAAACTGACGACATATGACCAGAGCTCCGTAAACAGGTTGGCCGATTTTCTCTGTATTATGTAAAATTATATGTATACGTAAATTCAGAAACTTTAACACCAACCTAACTCAGCTAAAACACAACTAGTAGTGACTATTTCAACTTCTCCGCCTAGATACTTGGGCATCTGTTCTCTCAAGTTGATTTTATTTATTAATGCAGCATTACAAAACGTACCATCAACCAAAACCCTGAATAAAGTAAGCTTATTTATTCGATACTTATAACAAGAATTAGCTAGAAAGTAATAAGTTAATTCATACCTATAAGGTGATTGGAATTTGAAGTTGTACTTGAAAAACGTTAGAATTCGGTTAGCACGTTTATACCTTTTGACTTTCATATTTCATATGATTTATTTGGCCTTTTTTTGCTGAAAAAAAATTCAGTAGAGGGAATATATGTCCAAATGTAACATTGAAAAGCTAACTTGATTCCTAAAACACTCTATCAATTTTTCGAACTCTTCAGAGCAAGATCCCTTAACAATCCTCTCTGCTTGATTGGAGACGCACGAACCGTAAGCTACTGCCTGAAAACCGAGTAATGCTCTGTACCTTAAATTTCAACTTTAGTACAATAAACATTAATAACCTGAGGAGCACACTGTGACAAATAAGAAGCGTACTTCAAAAGACGCTGCTCTTGGGGCATAGCCCTAAACAATAAGAAAACAACCAGACAAGTTTTGCCAAAACTACAGTATGAAAAATGTATATGGTTCAAAAACCAACCATAATCACAACTATTTAATCAAATACTTATTCATAAATGTAAAAAAATGAACTGAATCTGTACCAATATTATAACGACAAGTGAAAATGAATAAGGCAAGTTGAGGAAGAGAATAGATACAGCCGTAACTTGACATATGAACAAATTAACAGTAAACTACGCTATAATATGAAATGAGTCCATTTAATAGACGGATATGTCTAGACAAATAAAATAGGACTAGTCGACTAGTATAAATTATCTAAACCCGAAACTAAACGATGTATTAAATATAGTGTAAGTGAATCAAAACAAAAGAAATAGTTTAAATATAACTGTACCAGAGATATTTACAGTAAGGGCATATTGAACACACTCATTGCATATTGATGAACATCAGATGAGCATAAACTATTTTGCAACGGGCTATCAAAAGAAGATGCTGATACAGAATGAAATGAATCCACTAGGGGAGGTAGAACTTTTGCCAAAGGAGTTTTTTCATTAGGAACACTCTGGAATGTAGTTAATTTTAATAATCTGATTATAAACCTGTGTATTGTTCTATGAAACTAAAACTAACGTGGACCGCTGCAGAAAGATAGAAGTCAACTAGACTGGAAGTAGTTTCACGGCATTTGGCAGATTCAATTGAAGAAACCAACCGAAAAAGAAGACGGAGCACTCCATCATTCGACTGCATCTGTAACAATTGTTAAAAAAAATAGTAATGAACAACACTGATACTTCTATGTCAAAATATGATTTTCAAAAATCTTTTAACATACGTCTTTTTCATAGAGTGGAGCTATGAATTGGCTGAAATGACGAGAATCGGCAACTGCAAGTCGGCGGTCTACTCTATCTAATATAGAACGTACATCCTCTTTATTTACTCCATCCATAAGAGAACTTCCACCGCATTCCTCTTGAGTTATGCGTTCAGCTAGATCCAACAACTGTG
The DNA here is from genome assembly GCA_020740425.3 of Heterorhabditis indica. Taxonomy (NCBI): domain Eukaryota; kingdom Metazoa; phylum Nematoda; class Chromadorea; order Rhabditida; family Heterorhabditidae; genus Heterorhabditis; species Heterorhabditis indica. The sequence goes on along the minus strand of JAJAVP010000012.1, from coordinate 157,289 downwards.
GAATACTTAAAGAGTAATCGTGACAAACACAATATAGAGCTATAGCATAAAAATAACTTATCTCTTGTTGTGAAATATTGTATACATTGTAGAAATATCTGTCTGCTAGCTACATCAACTTTTGGAGATGATGTATTAAATGGGGATACATCTTGTGGATGACAACCTTTTACCATAGATAAACAATCTTGTACATATCCCATCCTAAAACAATACGACTGATCACCTATACTTTATGTACATAGCAAACAATTAATTTAGATAAAGCCATTTGAAAAGTTACCATGATCCTGATGTTAAAGACGGTTGTTCAAACTGAGAACAAATCTCAGCAGCAAGAATTGAAATCTGCGCCTTGAGAGTTACAGTCAAAAGTGAGTAAGCGTAAGCAAGACCGATTAGTCGTGATATACTCATGACATGAAAATGAGCACATATTTCGTATAACTATTAAGTTTAGTACTTTAAAGAATATCTACCTTAATTTTTTGCCAAATGTCTATTTTTTGCTGACTTGACAGGCTTGCATTATCTTGTAGCTCCTTGATCAATAAATCAACGTCAAACCGAGACTAGAATAACAGTAAAAGAAAGTGGGTATTAAAAATCGGATATACTTGGCATGTACCTGCACTAGAGCTTTAATTGAGGGCACGAGATCGGTAAGAGATTGATCGCATGATCGGTGATTCGTATCAAATACATAGTGACGACGAGCCTAAATGCATAGTAATCACCTAACTGACTAAAAAATTTTGATACCATTTTTTAAAAATACACTTTGAAATCCACTAAGCAAAAATCGCGCTCCTAATAAAACGTTAGTAACCACATATACCACTAAAGAAATTAAACCTGTATTTTGAGAGAATCCGCTTCATATGATCTAACCAGCATTGCCTGGTTCCCATGTTTTATAGACTGAGAGGCAAATGTTAGTGCTCCACCAATCAAAACTCCGCCAGCAATAATTTTTCCTTTGTGCCTCTTCACAAAATCCCACACTGTCATCTAATACAGAAATAAATTATACTCAATATACGTAACATTATTAACCAGTCCAGTTTTGACACAAAAAATAACAAACGACAATACAGCTCTATTTAAACCAATCGTAGAGGAATTGATCATGAAATTTAACAGTATAAATCTTTTAAGAAATTTGTAGCAAGACGTTTATGCTCAAAAAGCAGTCACCAAAAAGACAACCAGTTTGATCATCCACCTCAATATTAGTATTAAAAATAAACAGGATAAAATTCTTCATATCATTTAACATTCTAAAAAATCCTAGCATATAACTACTACTCGAACAGAACACGACCAAACCCGATCAAACATGGTTCAGATGATGAATAATAAGTTTAATACATTTTTGATTATTTACGTAATACGTTATAAATCGATCCACAACAATAGTAATCACCAATATAAAAGGCAACAACTAACTCCAACCACTAAATTTTCATATCACTTGGTTCATGATAATTTGATTCAAATAACCAAATCCTTGATACTCAGTTCTTTTCCAATATCTCAGAATCAGGACGAATCGTTAATCTTGCCTTTAAAAAAGCATTGCACAATGTGACATATTTCCTATTTTTTTCATATACATAATCTTCGATACAAACCTTTACAGTACTTCCACTCTTCTTTTGACAACTATCGTGGTCCTCATATTTTAGTGCATCAAATAATGGACTTGGACAATTTTTAGGTATATCGGCAGTCATAAGTTTGTGTTTAAGAACTTGTCTGCAACTCATTTTTTTTTAAATCTCACTACTAAGCGCACAAAAGAAGCTATGGAATTTAAATACCCTATTTTGAAATTACTTTCCTCAGCACTCCAATCACCGGTCCATACACTGATCTAAAAATTAAAAATAATAGAAAACAAAATGAAAGTACTGAAACTAACAAAGAATTAATTATCAGTAAAGTCAATAAAGTTAACATACCTTACTGCCCTTATTTCGCACATTACAAACGATTCCACATATAAGATTCATTTCTTCCCCAAACTGCTCTCCAATCATAGCAATAAGGATTTCTAGCCAAATTAGATCCATTAATTCGCCCGGGCGTCCCTTGTCAATCTGAATACAACACTTTCAGTATATAAAATGTTGTTTTAAGTCATTAATTCAAACTTAAAAATTAACTATACGTTGATGAGCCACCGCCCTCCTTTCAAATTTTCGGGAACCTCCCACATTGGCTGAATGCCAGCCTTGAAGACATTGTAATCACAGCTATTATTCAGTGCAGAAGGGGGTCGAATATTATTGTAAAGGCTAAAGATAAATCCATAAATCCGAATAAAATACACAAATGGGCTACTTTTACGACTAAGTATATTAAATGATACATTTAACTTAGCACATAAAATAATGTAATAGAACCAAATATTAAATATCGAACGAACGCCCAGAACTCTTCGACGGTACCAAAAGTGCAAACTGGCTTAAGTCGAGCTTCCCAATTTGCTTGTCGATCATCATTCAAATACCAATAAGTCCATTTCTGCTTCAAGGGATGCAAAGTACGCTCCTTAGAGATAAGCATTAACAAATTCTTAAACAATACATTTTTCGGAAATAAAACAGCCATACCACTGTTTCAGGAATTGACACGATGTGGTCAGTTTCAGAGGCATAAGCTTCATTACTTTCAACCTCTCCATCAGTCATTTTTGCCTTCTATAGAAGAGCTACCCTTAAAATTTTTGTCTATATAGAGATTAATATTTTACTCTTGAAGGACAACTTCTAATGCTCAATATGATAAAAAATAAACGCCAATAGTATAATAATAGCCGGAACATGGACACGAGTAACGGCACTTTCGGCAACATAATGGAAACTAGCTAAATAAATAGGTACAACTCATATAACCACAAAAATATTATTCTAATATGTTATCTATTTACGCAAACTAATCACTAACTGCATTATAAATGTAATTAGTTTAAAACTTCCAAGCCTGTGATAAATAGAGTTATCCATTCACATACTCACATTTTAATAAACCCACTGATGATATACCAAAAATAATGTTCTTGTGTAACGTTATCATACCGAAAAATAATCGTATATCAGTTTTCTTTTACAATCTCATGTCGGAAAAATTAAATACAGTGGCTAGCAACCAAATTTTTTAATAAAGTAGCTTACATAATAACTAGAAGAATTGTGGTGCTTCCCAAACAAATCTGTTATTTCTGAATAGTTAAAAAAAGAACGAAGCACTGCTAAACTTAATCTTCTCTAGTCTTAGACAAAATCCCTCCTAGAAATCCACGGTAATTGTTTAATTCATAGTAATTGTCCTGCAGCGATACTATTACTGTATGATGATTTTGGTAATGGAGCATATTTTTTCAATGAGTGCAAGTTTCCAATTTTATTGTAGCTTTTTGAAAAGTATCCTAAACACCCTGGGTATTTGTGTTTTGATCATAACTTGTTTATTATTGATTAATCAATATAGATTTAAGTATTTACTTGGTATGGCATTGCTAATCTTATTAGATCTTTGAATTTTTCTGTTTATTTTATGATTAATTCCTTCATTTCTAATATCTTTACCACATAACCATAATGCAGTCTAATCAAATTAAGTGCAGTCATCCTGGTTCTTATATTGTTACTAACTGATTTGTACTTAAGGTATTTAGTACGTTATAAATTCTGTTTCTAAATGGATTTATTTTTTTTTATGTTAATAGGATGATGTGGTATAAGTTACTTTTTAAATCTAGGCAAAATTAATTACTTTTTTTAAAAGTATTGCTGTTTTGGCAGACTGGCAATGTTTCGTAATCAATATGACAGTGATGTAACTGTGTGGAGTCCACAGGTTAGTATTTCAAATGTTCAAATTATATGTCTCATTTTACTGAACTTTGGATCGAAAATATCTTTTGTGTGATAAGAGTGATAAAACATGAGTTGGTTTCAAGTGAAAAGAATTATCCCATTATAAAGTGATATTATAGGACAATAAAACCCTCCAATAAAATTTTTTACGAGATATAATTATTCACATTCATTTTTCCGAATTTACTAATAAAAACTATGTTTGTTAACAATTTACATAGGGTCGTCTACATCAAGTGGACTATGCTGTTGAAGCAATGAAACAGGGATCAGCGACTGTTGGCATTAAAAGTGAGACACACGCAGTTTTAGTAGCACTGAAGGTATTGTATATGTTTATTATCTTTAAAAAAATTTTCTTCGTAGAAATTATGGTATAAGTAATACACATAATATATTGATGTATGCAGTTTTTGTTAGCATTTCAGCGTGCTCAAAATGAACTATGCTCACACCAGAAGAAGATCTATGAAATTGATGTTCATGCAGGTGTATCTATTGCCGGACTATTGTCTGATGGACGTATTTTAGCAAGGTATAGTAAATGCATATTACAATGTTCTATCTTTTTATTATTATGGACATCTTTATGACTTGTTCAAACTTGCATCTTTACAGATTTCTTCAAACTGAATGTTCTAGTTGGCGATGGGAATATGAGCAACCAGTTCCAATTGCAGCTCTATCTGAAAGCATCCAACTTAGTTAGTAATTTTGACATGAAACCATTACATAACCAATATATTAATGTGAGTTGCCTATTTACAGAGCTACAGGCTAATACTCAGTATTATGGTCGTCGTCCTTTTGGAGTAGGGCTTTTAATTGCAGGATACGATGTTTGTTTTAAATTCCTAGTTTATTTAATATGCATTGTTTATAATAAAATTAATATCGATTTATTTAGAAGGATGGTCCGCACATTGTGCAGACGGATCCTTCTGCTGAAGTCGTTGAAATGTTTGCTTCATCCATTGGTTCTCGCTCTCAGTCTGCTCGTACTTATCTTGAACGACATCTGGAAAAGTTCAAAACTGGTTAGCAAGTTTGGATTAGCTCTCGATATTGTATATATATCAGGTGTAATTTATAACACTACCTTCAAAAGTACTATAACATCTGATGTGACTTTTATAATTTTAGAAATCTGTTTTCTTGGTATTTTATGGTATTTAAACTATATTTTCAGCTTCGCAAGATGAATTAATCGAACATGCTCTTCTAGCTTTAAGAGATACTTTGCCTGCAGAAGAGAATCTAAATAGTCAGGTATCTATCCTTTCAACATGCAATAGTAGCTAAATATTTTTTAACCGTTGGATTCCTTTTTTTCTAGAATACATCCATCGCTATCGTAGGGAAAGGACAATCGTTCAAAATTATGAGTGATGTTGAGGTTGGACCACACATTGCGAAAATTTCAGGCACACCACGTACTACTGCTGAGGTCAGACTTTATAATTGTTTTAATTCTTTGTAAGTTATATATACGGAGTTTTAGTATTAGAAAATATTTTTGATTATCTTTTAGCCTATCGTCGAACCAATGCAACAGTGATGTACTCATTATGTGAACAGGATTTATTAATAACTGTTGTTCTGATATAGAAAAATTATTTTAATTTTTATGGGCCCATAACCCAATTCTCATGTACGGTAATTTATTGCGTATCAAGTTATTCTTCTTTATAAATATAAGCATCTTATGTATGTCTTTTTTTACATCAATATGTTCATATAATATCAGTTAAACAGTCTCAGGCTACAAAAGTTAGCCATCGATATCGAATATAAGTTTTGTTACACCAATTGGTCAACACTTAGCTGTTTAGTTTAAAATTGTGGACCTTTCGTAGAGTGAAATTCCGAAGTTTTTTACAGCTACTGGTACAACGAGCAGTTATTTTTCAGTGGTTTGTTGATCTCTAAACAAACATTAGCAATGTCTCTTCTCAAATTCCTTTTGTTCGGCCAGGAATGGAAAAAATGATGGTTCTGTCAGGATTTTATAACATTTGTTTTTCTACTCTAACTTGTATTCCCTTCATATAGCGTGAACATTTAGTCCTTACTTTCTTCCTCTACAACTGAATCCCTCAACCAAACTGCACTTTTAAACCTTTCAGTCACCAATTTACGCTTCAAAGCTTTTATGTTTCATTCTATTCAACATTGTGTCTTTTTACGTTTTCCAGTTTCAAAGAAATCAGCAGCAATCCTGGAATTTATGTTATTCTCGTAGAAATCTTCAGCTAAAAAATCGGGTTTTGTTGAACACTTGACTACTTCAAGATTTCTCACATATTCTCTATTACAGTGGATGTATATGAAGAATCAACTAGTATCAATTGATAATCTGTTGGACTTGTTATTCTTTACTACAGCACATGAGCTTATACATTGCTAGGGTAATGTTCTTAATAGTACTTGTGAATAGCAACTTAATATATTCAGCAAAACAAATTAGGCAAATAGGTTTTCCTCAATGCAAGCAAACCAAAACACTGTAGTAATAGTATACAGATGTAATAGCCTGCAATGTCATCCTATCCCCTTGATTTCTCATTTTACCAAGTTTTTCATTGCATTTCAGTCTTATTTCATTGACTTCTTCTAAACATGCACGAATAAATCTGAAGTGATGCGACGCTAGAGTAATCAACTGATATGGAACTAGGATTATATGCGTAGTGCCTACTACCTTTAATCGTTTTCTGATGTTATGCTCTCTTGCTCTCTACTTCGATTTTTTCGAGTTCCCTCCTCCCATCGATATACACCCGATTGAGATTCGGACCCCATTGCTCGTCTATTTTCTGTTGTCGCTCGAGGTCTCCACGTAATCGCATAAGCTGATTCATGGAACAAAGACTCGTTTTCACTCTGACAACATCTCTTATTTAGAAATTATGAGTTCTAAGCAAACACTACAATCAGCATTTCATATTTTCCTTCTTTCCTTCGTCACAGTTTTTCAACAACACTGGACAATAATATAACAGTACGAAGACATTGGTTGCAATAAGCGAGATTAAGATATACATTTCAGTTCACTATCTAGCAAGAATGAAGGAAGCTTGGCACCTCATCATTATGAATTGGAGACATAGCTGATATTAGAGCGTAAAAAGTGAATGACCCATATTTACAAGTTTGCAACTTACAAAGACTATCAAAGACATTTCTATAAGAATCATTCTACTAAATATCTCCCGTTATTTGATTAATATATCGTTCTTCTCGTTAGTTATGATACCTCTTTCCCTCTTATCCCATAACACCTGCTTTTTTTTTACTGTAGGTTGTTCATATAGATAACACTAATAATTAATATTTGAACAGATATTTTCAAATAAATAAAAATGCTCAAATTAATTTTCTTACACATAATTATCGATAATTGCACATTTACTGTTAGTTGCGGGTTGTCAAAGCGAAACACCATATGGATGTCATTTTGAAAATGCGATTTCACACTTCTTTCTTTTAGACAAGAGCTGTGGATAAACTAGATTCCGCTTCACTCAATGGATTTTTCTCAGTTCTTTCAAGTAGTTACTGTAAAAAGCTATGCATAAAAATACTAAAAAATGACCCCTATAAGCGAATATACTCCCTATGAGGGACATATAAAAATATTCGCGACTTAACTAAATTGGATATTTCTTTGTTCAACATTATACTCGATGTAGAGAACCAAACAGGACAATCTGTTTTTGAAAACTCCATGATAAAACAAGAGTTTTCTTACTCTAGATCATTTATGTGGCTTCCTGCCATAACCTAAATGCTACGTATTTCTTCGTAATAGTTTATTGACAAAGTCTCAGAAGCAGTAGATTCGTTATGTTGTTTTTATGCTCGTCTACCAAGTGTTCTTTCTTTTTCATAGTCTCGTGTTCAATATCAATTTCGACCAATTTCACTTTCAATAATGTCTCAGTATGCAATAAGCACAGCTCAGCCTTAATAAAGTAGACACGATCGAATGAGTCCTTCTATACATCATGTTTTCCTCTCTTTTAATTCTCTAAAGGTTACTGAAACATTACGAAATATTTGTCTTGATTTATCTCAATACTTACCGAATGAACCTAAATTGCGTTTTATTTAGTTCAAAGTAGTTTCCGCCTTCCTCGTTCATTGCGGAGGATTTATTATGAGGTTCAAAAACCGGGCATTAGATTAACCATACTTCAATATAAAGTATTTGTTAATTTATTAGTTATTGCATAATTTACTGATACTGTTTATTTCAGTTTAGATGCCCTCATATGTTATCTGATCCAATAACTAATTACTATTACCTTTTCAGCTCTAGAAATTTGCATGATCTTTTTTGTTATAATTTGTTGACGTTTAAGTATTAATAAAAGCACTCAATAGTTAAGTGAAGAATATCAGTACACTGGTCATATTTGCCATAGGATTTATTAATATCGAGGTAGATTTGAAACGTGGCTTATGTTCTAGTTTACAGATGTTATTCTTAATGCTTCGAATAGTGTGATCGCAAATGTTAGTATTTGGAATATTTCTACTACTCTATAGGTGAGGTTTTCTGAGTTTTTTTTCCTAAAGTATAAATATGGTATTGTCACGTATTAGTAACGCTGTTTGAAGTTAATACACTTTGTTTAATAGTATTCAACTTCAGTCGTGGCTGCGTAGCAGTTCGTAGTGAGCCAGTGCCAATTTACATGGATGACATGCTGAACGGAGGACGAACTGTGTATGATAACCAGTCTCCTCCAATACAAGATAAAGGTATCGAGCTGTCATCTAAAAATATTTAAATTAAACTGTTGAAAATCAAGGATTTTCTATTATATTTTCCCATTTAGTATAATACTTATGCAGATGCATTGATTTCGGCGTGATTTTTCCGTCAGAATATAGGGGCAGTTGACTCAATTCACTGACTCGAGTGCTTCTTTATATTGGCCGAGAGCTGTGTAGCACGTGACATAGTCGGCTTTAATAAAATACGAATGTTGAAAGTATTTTTTGTTAATTTGCAGATCAAGTAACCAAAGTGCAGTTAGCAATGTATATCGAGGGGATGTCATCATTCCGGACTCAAACCATGGTGCAGTCGTAATACGCTTTATTGTTTTTCTGAGTCCATCTTCGGTTTTATGCCTTTGGTATTTCGGCATTAGATCATTTTATTTCATATAAACCTTGTTTATTATATTGTTTTTTTTTCAGGATTTTCAACTTGATGTATATTTCCAGCAGTTTTGGAAGGACCCTCGGCTTGCGCATAATGAGTCAAGGTACCACACAATACTTCTATATTCTATTGTTTCTAGTGTATTGAGAAAAGAGCGGTTGTAATATTAGGAATTGTCGTCATAACATAAAGCTATTTGAAGCGAATAAAATAAACAACTAAAATGTTGCAGAGTTTCTATTCCAGTCATGAATATTGTTGGAATAAGTCGGAAGTTAGTTGATAATATATAATTTCCTCTCTTTGTTGTCTATTTCGAGATATTTTAGGCGAGTACTAGTACGAGATAAAGCTGTCCTTGACAAAATGTGGCATCCGGACGTCTACTTCGCCAACGCTCGCATTGCAGAATTTCACCAGGTCCATTGATTAATAGATAAGTAAGAAGAATTTCGGAATGTAGAGGTTATTAGAATTTTACAATCATCCACATAAGCCTTCTAAATTAATTCAGTGGAAGACTGTGATCAAGTAGTATTAGACAGCATTTATATTTAAGGTAACATTATTCGAAATAAAATTAGAGCTTTAGTGTAGAACTGACAATCTGCAGTAATTAAATACAGAGTATGCTAAATTTTATTTGTAAATACGTTATCTGATTTGATTAAATTAGCAATTTTCCTTTTAAAACTAGGTTTTTTATGAGAAAACAAAGTATTTCCGGAACTAACGAATTAAAAACTGCGCTTTCCAATTTACTCCTCAAACTAATTCTTGCCAAGCATCTACATGCGCTGTTCCTAATAGAGGAAACAAAAAGCAGGTCTGAACCATTTTGTGGAGACGGAAGTAATGGGAGAACACTTAGTACCACAAAAGAACTACTAGTTATGATGGGATGCCACCCAAGATAAACGTTTTTTGGCCGAAATAATCTGTGGTAAACTGCAGCTAGCTAATCAGTTTTATGAACTGGATGGGGAATAATTAGATCTAACAGTATGTATACTGTGCCTTACACATCTTAAGGATGTCTCTTCAAGTATGTGTTATGGTTTCCATTGAACAACTCAGAAATCCCAATCCGCAATTCACCCAAGAAATTTGCTAGTTATTTTATGTTTCAGTTCATTTTGCTCAATTATTTCGCCCGTTGTAAACAACTCATAAAATGCATTCGGAAATTATAGACTTTAATGTGTTTAATGAGTGACTGAATACCACGTTGCAGGTGACGCAACCAAATTTTCTCGTTTGGATTGAACCAGATGGATCAATACTATATGATACTCGTATCTCAATGGTTGTAGTTTGCACCCTTAATCTCGAAAAGTGGCCACTGGATTCACAAAGATGCCATCTGCGGATACTTAGCTGTAAGAGGAATTAGAGTAATGGAAACGCATAGTTGTAGTAAAAAGTTATTATATATTGTTCCAGAAATAAAAACTGAGAAAAGGTTATATATTGCAGACGCCTATACAACTGACCAGCTTCAAATTGAGTGGGTACAAGATACTCCTATTACCCGAAATCCCAACATTGCCATGTCAGATATGCATATCGTTGACTTATTTCCTGGACATTGTGATGGCAACTATTCGACTGGTATGAAAAGTACTAGTGCCCTAATAAAAATTATTTATTCATTCATCCATTCATTCGATGTTTTTATCCGCATTTCTTAATGATACTTGAAAAATGTTGAAACAAAAGAACATTGAAGTACGGGGAAACATGGAATTTCTTATGGTCTTTCTTAAAAAAGAATTATCCAAGTCATAATTAAGAATAACTTGCTTTAGGTACATGGAGTTGTGTAACGGCGGAATTCTTTGTAAAGCGAGAGATAACCCATCATGTCATGCAGTCTTACGTCCCAACTACGCTTATTGTTGTCATATCTTGGTCAGTTAGTTATTCATAGAAGAATAAGATGAAATGTAGTTTTTTTAACTTAGCTTAAAATCGTGCTGCAGGTTTTCATTTTGGCTTGATGTAGAGGCTGTTCCGGCCAGAGTATCTCTCGCAATTACAACACTCTTAACTCTTTCCACTCAGGCTAATGCAGCTCGCATGGCGCTTCCAGAGGTACCAAGACGATTTCTACAGAAGTATTTTTTCTTACTTCATAATTCACACCTATAAAATCAAACAAAGTATCTAATTTTTAGGTATCTTACATGAAAGCAATAGATGTTTGGATGGGTGCGTGCATGATGTGAGTGAGAAAATATTTAGTAACTCTTGATTCTAAGGTCGGACATAAGAATTTTGATGATATACTTAAAAAAATCTTATATTTTTGAAAATCTAACTATATAAAAAGCGAATTTCTATTGCTCATATTTTAGTACATATTAGCTTATTCATTCCGATGGGAAACAGCCATTAAAAGTAAAACTATCATAAATATATATTCTTATAGTCTTAATACGAAGAGTCATTCCATTATTGCTTAATTAAAACATTAAATTTAAATTGTATTGTATTATTAAATAAGTTAGACCACCTTTTATGATCTACAAACTATAAACTTCATCCAATTTTGATATTCCAGGTTCGTCTTTGGTGTAATGATTGAATTTACGATAGTGAACTACGCTCAGCGACAAGGTATGCACTCTCAGTCGTTATTCAATTTACATGGCAAACACTTTTGGCATTATTCAAACCAAGGAAATGTGTCCTTCTGCGTCGGGATTCTTTTCCACTTCTGATTTATGAGGTCACAGCGGAGTGCAAAGAAACTGTGAGAAATGTTAGAGACGAAATTCGATCCTGTGATAAAATACATGTGTGAGCGAGCAGCAGTTGCAACTACACATAAGCACATCCAAAGGGGTTAACTGGTTTCGCAGTTTTTTCTAGCGGATGCTTTGGCGCTTATCTATTTATATGCAACAATTCTGCAGGTAGTAATATATGTATTTACACGTATAATATGTGAGGGCTTAAAAATGCGCTCTTGCTATTTGGAAGTGGTCATAAGGTATAGTACCATTTCGAATTTAATTAGAAAATTGAGGAGAATTACCTGCACGGTTATCGTTTATCACCTCACTCTAGGTCGCAAATGGCACCGCACGGATGCAGAAATAGGTATGTTTGAGTGTACTGAGGAATAGGCACGTGTGTAGTATTAAAGTGTTCTCTTCGCTGTTATACCAGTTCAACTCCCTGATTTGCTCTTATGGTATTGCAGTAGTGCACATCGGCCACTAATAAAATCCTCAATTACAAGGCATGTCAATAGCATAATTTTTAAAGTTTTAAAGTCAAGGTATTTCTCAACGAGGAAATTGTTAGCTGCCCTTTAGTGAAAGTTCCGCTAAAATATTTACTCTTATGCTTGTTGTCCTATTGCTATAATATTGTTTCACTCATCAGCAGCGGAGATCGGCATTGCTTTCCCCTTGCATGATTTTCCCAGCTAAGCAATACTCGTCTGCTCAATATCTGCTCTATGTACATCAAAACCCAATTTTGTCATATTCCCCCAATCATCATTAATAACGCTTTTTTCAGTAATGGCAACATCTCTGGAATCGATGGACGAAAAAAAATCTTCACGAACTGAACAGATTGGACATCGTGCACGCGATTTTCTCGAACGAGTAAGGCGCAAAGAACATCAACAATTAGTAGAGGTTTGTTAATATGGCTAGCTGAACCGGAACAATCCGAAAAGATATTCGAAACAATGTAACATTGTCCATACATATAACAAAGCTTGAAATCCTACTTTTAAATTGATCTGTTTTAGTCACTTGCTTTAGCATGATTTTCACATAGTTTGCATCTCGGCTTCTATTTCTATAACTTTTGGTGTAAATATGCATTATCTATGCAGTGTATTCACTTTAGCTTTCTTATTTGTTCATTCGCTTATTTAGGATGAACTAGCAGAACACATAATGCTAAGTGGCTTGGGGTTCGATTCAGTGAGTAACGCTTTGAGTAATTCTTACTCCGAAGACGAAGCTCAGAATCCTCCCTTGCGCAAGGCACCTTATAGGAGCACTACGGCAAAGTGCAACCGAGCTATCTCCCCGGTGAGAGTTAGGAGAACTGTCTCCCATGTAATATCTTGGGGAAACTCTACCGTATGATCATGTTCAAGCACCCAAAGTGTTAAAGTATTTCCCTTATATATGTGGTGTACAATATTGGGCGAGCACATTTTTTGACAGTCTCCAACGTAATTAACTGTGTGAATTTCCTGGAATATCCGAATATGTAAATTCCTACGATATCGACGGATTCTGGAGTTTCCGACTATCTTCAGATGTCTCAATGAACCCACCGCACTCCTCTGAGTGTTTTCATCTTGACAAGTAAAAACCATTGGTGTTGCGCTATTAAAACTACTTTCCAAATAAAAGGGGAAATTCTAACTTTGGACCAAGAAAAGTGAACACCTGATTTCTCCTATTTTTAGTATTTTTTATTTATTTTTAGATTACGCCTAGTTGTTCATATTTAAAAATGAACAAGGGTTAAGAGGTTTTCTGAGATAACAAATATATTTATATTTTTTAGTAATATGCACGAGCATGGTTGATTTTTGTGTTTTGTGCCTTCCCCTTCGCAACATTTTGTTGAAATAGGAAGTGGGCTTCGAGGTCGTAATGTAATTTTAAGGTTATTTCTGATGCTGGAGATTCTTCTAAAATACCACCAGAGTTGTGGAAAGAAAAGGAATCTGAGAAGGCAGAAAGGTTTGTATTGCACATAAATAATATAGAAATCTGTCAATTTTGGGGAAAATAATTATGTTGATAGTGATAAATAGTCTTTGCAGATTGGCTAACTGGGCAGTTTTTGATGACGGGGGGTCTGTTAAACGACGGTCGTCCGTTTGGTCACGGCTCATCACCAATGGAAATGAAAAGAGTACGTTGAATTCAGAGTAGATATGTGAATTCATGTGAGTATAAAAATTACGAGTAAGCATGGATGAAAAAATTTCACGGATAACTTATTCAGCTGCGCCTACGTATGGTACAACTACTGCACGACCCACGCCGATTCTCAGTAGCACTAAACCAAGTGACAGGTGGAGCACCGCCATCAAGCAAATTCAGAAACACAAGTGAGCTGAGTTAAAACAAGACGTACATTGTATATTCATCAAATGTGAAGATATAACCAGTCTGTTTGTCATTAAATAATGAATAGACAAAAGTTAGTGGCCTTTTCATGTTTAATAGATACAAACTAAGGTTACCCATTATTTTAACTACTTTACAGGAAAATAGCCGGCCGAAATCGGGCAAAACGAATTGACCAAAAAAGTCGCTGGGTCTTTCCATTGTCTTTTGGTCTTTTCAATATCTCCTACTGGTCCTACTACTTGTACTTCAAACCATAGATATTTCCCAATAATTTGCTAGATGAATTTGAAGTGTAACAACTGTTTCTAAAAAAAGTGATTTTCTAGGAGAAGATCAAAAGTTATAAGCACTAACACTACATTTAAAATTTTAGTCTTTGTTGTGGGTAAATTCTTTGTTGTACATAAATCTTAAGTGTTAAGTTATGACTATTTTAACAAATGTCATGCCAAAATTATAGTCTGTAGCCACGTATAATTTTTTTTAAGTAGCAAAAATGAAAACTGAGAGGTATAATTAACAGACGCATTGTTCTACAGATAGAAGTGCAACATTGTTACAAGTTCAAGCTGTTTTAAAATGCTATCCTTAAAATCACCTACAAATGAAAGAGCTTTTGGTAGAATGAAATAATGAAATGTGTAGTGACTTAAAAAGCCCAAAACATACTGCTTGAATACTAAAATCTATAGCCCTAGCTACACGACTCCTGAGTACAGTAACTACCCTCTACTCTTTCAATAGCGCTTTATAATTAATCCACTCTCTTAAATTTTTGGATCTGAAAATGAATAAATCAGCACTTCTAATGTTTTCATTTCCTTATCGCTTTCACAGTTGAATTACACGGGAGATACAGCATAGATTTCATGTCAACTTTGAAACATCTAAATAGACAGGTTGGATCCTCATTTTTTCTCAATTTTCTCCGTATTTCATGGCTTTTCTTGCCACTTTACACGATTGGAAGCTTTAGTTTCACTTATTAACAGCATATCAGTTCATTTCCTTTCATTTGTTTACTTCGCAATTCCCTCTAATTTATCCCAAAACATCTAGGACCATAAATATCAGTGACCAAGAAATTTGCATATGGAAAACTATCTAACTAATTCTGTGGATTCACAACAAATTTTGTAAAGTTTTAATTAATCTATTATGTATTTAACAAGCGAATTCTTACGGTTTGCAAATTATAAACTATGTTAGGCAATTTTTGAAAAATACTTAGCAATTAAAGATGGTTTAGAGCAATCAATTGCGTGTCTATGTAGATTGTGGCAGAGAATTCATACTGATTTTGAACGAGAAACAGCCTATTATGGATAAACTAGTCTTTGGGAGATATAAATCTTCTCATGGCATTATAAATTCCTTGCACTCGTCATATTCCTTTGATGGTATTGCAAAATTGAATAAATTGGTCATATCAGTTCGTCTTCATCTGAGTATTCGCTATGCTACAACAAAATACAGAATTACTTTCGTTGCAGAATTAGGAATGTTTCTTAATAGTCGCTTTAACGCTTCTTTGCGGGAAAATAAAATGGCAATTACCGATTAATACCAAAAGATTAGCAGTGTGCATGTCATTTCATCTGTCTTCTTGTATAGTCTTCGTTTCATCCAGATTTTATCTCGTGATAAAAATATTATTCAGGTATTTTATTGTTACACGGTAAATGGAAAAATTTAGGTTTACATGTCATTTAACTCTTCGGATACACCCTCCTCACTTTATTCATTAGTAGACGAACACGCCGGTGGCATCTTGGCATCATGGATAAAATATGCCCGCTCCTCTGGTGATTACAGTATTTTAGAAGAGTACTTGGATACAGCGGTTGGTTTTCCGTTTATTTCCTTCAATAGAAGTGTCTCGTTTTTTTATAGGTAAAAGCCTATCTCTACAACGGAGGTAAAGGGAAATTAGTATCTATTTCTGAACTGGTGAAAATTAGAAACAAACAGGTGAATTTAACAGTATAGTATTTAACAAAGAAATAAGCGTTAGAAATAAGCTATTTATTTAGAGAAATGCCATGTTAGGCGCTTTAAGAAGAAAGAAAGGAAGAGGGAAGTGCGGACCAAATATTTTAGATGATATCAATCAAGATAGGGTAGATGCAGGCGATTTTCTTAAAGGTTATTATTATGCATATATTTGTATGTTCTTTTACACAGACACAGTTTACCAGTCCTTGTCACTCTTTTAGCATTAAAAATCTTGGATGGAGCAAACATCCGCGGCCACAAGAGTTTCAAATATCGTGAGTTAGTATGGGACATTGATCAGAGAGGTATTTACTTTTAACATTTTTAATTCTGGTTAACTATGTGTGATCAAGCTAGATTTCAAATTTTTTTCGAAAATATATTGTATATGAGGTTAATAAAAATCCTATTGTTTCTCTAAATCTTCATTAGCTTGATGATATTAAACATTCTGTCCGGAAAAAATACCAACCATTTTCAAAGAAAATTTTTACAGGTAAATTGGGTGAAAACCTTTTGCATATATGTCTTCTACATAACACCGCGGATATGAATGAACTAGCCAAACAGATCGTGAACAAATTTCCGAGAATTGCCAATGACATATTTATTTCAGAGGAATATTATGGTGAGTTTAATAGAAAATTTACTACCATTTTTAGTTTATTTTAAACTATCATAATCCATTGTTTTTCGCATAATGTAAATGGAATAAAAATTAGTTTAGTACATTAAATATGTTCCAGTTTTCGATGTGTCATAAACAGCGCTGTTAGTGTCCTAATTATAAAATGATTTTTGCTTGTGAATTTTCTGGAGTATGAGTGTGCCACAACGTAGGAAGAATACACCAAGCATCAGTTTGCAAATACAGAGAGTTCAGCAGTGCATACCCCAGTAGCTCGTTCTAAAGTAGAGGTTCTTGCCGATAACGTACATAGGAGTCTGTAAAGGAAGTACATTGAATTCTTCTGCTTGTTATACAATCCAATAAATTCCATAAAATATTAAAATATCTACAATTTCAAGAGAAAAAAGACTGATTTAAGAGGGCAGATAGTAAGAAGTTGAACATAAGACTTACGTTTTTTAAACAGGCCTCTCACCACTGCATCAAGCTATTGTAAATGAAGATCTCGAAATGGTTTACTTTTTATGGAGAAAAGGAGCCGATGTGCATCAAAGGTTATGTAGAAGAAAAAGATTAAAAAAGAGAAGAGTATTTAACAAATTTACTAGATATAATAGAGTTCTACAACAATTTAATTAGGTGTTACGGTTCGTTCTTCTGTGCTGACGACCAGAAAGCCTCTCGCACTGATTCTCTCGAACATGAATGGGTTGATTTAGTTCAGTACACGCGATACACTGGGTTTGGCATATTTATTTACAAGCTTACTAATTTTGGTTTTCTTTCTGTCATTAAAACGGACAAGAATGTTATAACATACATGATTTTGTTATATTCTCTTTAAATTATTTATCATGTACTGTATTCCATTAAATATTTAGTCAGATGTACTGGGGTGAGTTTCCTCTCTCATTCGCTGCTTGCACAAACCAGCAGGTTAGCTATAAAAATAGTTTATTTTAAATACTACTCATAAGACTCGTTAAAAATTTATAATCCTCTAATATTATTTTCGTTCATAGTTATTTTCTAGATTCTTTCCAGGATTGTTTTCGCCTTCTGCGTGCATGCCGCGCAGACCCTAACATGCCTGACACTAATGGAAATACTGTACTCCATCTTACTGTTATACACGATTTGCCAGTGGGTGCTACATCAAAGTTCATTAACACCATTCAGAGTATTTACCTAAATTATAATTCCTCTATTAACAGGAGATGTTTATGCTAGCATACAATCAAGGTGCAGCACTTCATATCAGGAACAACCTTAAACTCACTCCGCTTGCTCTTGCTGCTCGTCTTGCGAAAAAAAAGGGATAGATAATTTTCCATAGTTAGCAATTAAATAGGGGTTAAAATATCGAACAAAATTGAACCGGTATCTACTTTAATTAGACACTGTTATTAGTTCTATAATGTTATCAATTAAAGACGATTTTCATACAGATGTTCGACATAATTCTTGAGTGCGAAATGAACATCGTGTGGAGATACAGAGGAATAGTTTGTAAAGCGTATCCACTCGCAGACATCGACACCATCAGAGAAGATGATGGTTCACTCAATCCTTGCTCAGTTCTTGCTAATGTAGTGTACGGAGTGAGTGAAGTACTAGATAGCGTAGGAAGGAAGCAGTGCACCACACGTAGGAATACGAGCGTTTCGAAATATGATACCAAAAATATGAGAAAAGGAGTGGAGAAACAAAGTAGGAGATTACGAATATTTTTACTAAAATATTGAAGGATAAATGTAGTCACTTGGATTTTTTGGATGGGCTTTTAGAGGAATTACTCGAGAGAAAATGGGAAGCATTTGCTAAGAAAAGGTTAGAATAAATGATACTTTTAAATAATATTGAAATATAAAGTAAATTGTAAACTTTCAGATTATTCCAATCACTGTTTGGTTATCTGTGGTTTCTACTAGTATTCTATATAGCTTTCATGACTAGAGATGTTAAGGAATCTGTAAGTACAATAGTTTCTAATAGTTTTCTAAAACCAATTTTGAATAATTTAATAAGCATTGACGTTATAAAGGTTGAAAGTAAGTAGCAGGACTACAATTGTTAGACGCATTTTATGTTAAGGGAATCTGAACAGATAAATAAACAATTCATTCGGAAATGTTGGCTCATCTTTTTGTGAATTTTTTCTATTCTCAATTACCATGATGATTTAATTTTTCTGGGGTAAAGTGAACTGGCCTTGGAAGTCTCCAGTTTAAATTCTATTTTCATTCAGATATACTGTTTTACCAAAAAAACCCTGAAAGTTACCTAAAAATCTACATTAGATTTTAATAAAATGTACATGAGGTCAACTTCATAAGAATATGTTAATATTTAACCAAACATTCGCACTTCAGATGATTGCATTAATGAAGTTAACATTTGGATATTGATGATATAAGATCAGACAGAAATTTCAAGACATGCTAACAGTTTGTGTCGCAAAACCTAACGCTTCGTCTGCCAAAATTTCTAAATTGTTGCTGTTCTTTGCCTAGATTCCTTTAATATAAACACCATCGATCGAGGACTGGCTACAAATTCCTCGGATAAGACCAAGCAGTTTTGCCCCAATGAACGTTCAAAAATTGCGTATGGCACTCATGTTTCAGAGGCCATCGTGGGGAATTGGGAAAAGTTTTCAACCAGCAATAAACGCACCTCGGCAAAGCCTCATTGGTCACGTTATCGCCACTGCGCAAAGCTGATATGCACCGATAGCCCTCAAATCCATGTACGGATGCGCTGTATATTACGCGAGTAGTTATATTTTGCATCAAAATTTTGATTTTTAATATAGAAAAATATATTTCAAAGTTAGATTTTGTGTACAGCTTTGAAATCCATGTAATAGTATTATGCAGTATCAGGTGTTAGATACAAATCTCTTTCAACAAGTGCTCAAAAAATTTATGGCAACCACAAATTTATTAAACTTTTGACTTGCACTGTTATTTCATTGTTATCGTCTAGCAACGAGTATCTAATTTCCTGATGTCATATGCGACTTTTAAAAACCAAAAAAAAAGAAGAGAAAAAAGCTTAGTCTGGCTATAGAAAAGGACAAAAAATTTTTTAGAAAGGTGGGCTATCATTTTTGGACAAAAACTAATAACTTAATTTTTTTAGTACACAGAAGATACAGAGAACGCTCTTTTGGAAAATGTTACATCATCCTTCGACGATTTTGTTATCACTTTAAAGGATTGGGCAGTTATCCAAAATTTGATGCAGAACGAACCATTACCCAAGCAATGCCATTTATGGAAATATACGGGTAGCAAGAAGCAAATGGTGGATTGAAACTTCTTCCCTCAAATCTATACTTTATGTTAAAAGGAATATTCTTACAGGTGCGTTTATTTTGCGAAATTATGACATTAATGGCAGTATTAATCAGAACTACGAAAGACGCGATAGACATGCAGCAGACAGGGCCAAATCGATGGTGGAGGACCATAGTCAGTGTTGAAAAGAAGTGAATACTAGTTAAAATAGAATACATAAAGAGATGAATTTTTATAGAAAGTATTTCCTGAAAAAGTGCTACACAAGATCTCACAGCTAGTAGTGCTTCTAATGATTCCTATTCGCTTTGGCTGTTTCATACACGAAGATATGCTTGTTCTCGACAATGTTCTCGCTATAAGCGTTGCTCTCATGACCACAATGCATTGTTTATTCTATTGCCGGTTAGTTCTGACAAAAATACTGTATAATGTTAAACATACAGTGAGGTCATGTAACGTAGGGTACATATTGTACAAGAGAGTGCTACTTTTTGCTTCCTCCCTCATAACTTCTTTCACCGTGAGAATTTTGCAAATTTAAAAAGAGAGCTGGGATCATCATGGAATTTCCGATTTTCCACATACCAAATTGCCCATTTTTCTTTGCCATTAAAATAGGCTTCTTCTCAGCTATAACAATTTGTTGTAATGGTAGAAAATTTTCTAATTATAGTAGTGACTTACGAGAGTTATTTGGAAACAGCTAAAATGAGAAAAGTTTGCGAGTTTGATATGCGGCAAACAATGGTGGTTTCCACTTTTATTTTAGATTTACTAAATTCTCACTTTGAAAAAAAATCATGGACGAAAGAGTCAAAAATAACACTCGACTACTCTCTTGTGCAATATTCGCCTCATTACGCGACCCCACTGTATACATCTAGCTAGCTTTGTGACTTTTTTGTCTTCAGAGGAATGAAATTTGTGGGACCATTCGTTCTTATGGTGTATAAGATAATCATTGGAGATATGCTTCGTTTCCTTCTTATTTATTCTGTATTTATTATAAGTTTTGCTGAGGGTAAGATTTCTTATCAATACATTCTAGTTAAATAAATGTATTATACGATCTTTCAGCATTTTACGTAATCTTTCATTCATGTGAGCTAGCTGAGCAAAAATACCGAGTGGATCGTGGGTTAACAGTAGAGGACGACTATGAAGAAAAGTTAGTTGTAAAAATATGGAATTAAGTAATAAATTACATCTTTTTTCAGGTTTGAAAATATCATGAACACTCCATGGGAGGCTCTCATGAGGATGTTTATAATGAGTGTTGGTGAATTTGGTGCATTCTATAAAAATCTCAACGACTGCAAAAGCAGCATTGCTCTTCAAGGCAAGGTGCAGACAAGCATCGCTTCTCTTTCTAATTTCTACTTAAGATATTAATTTATGTTGATTCTATTGTAGGTATATTTTCAGGTCTTTTTCACCATTTATGAGTTACTGGTTACTCTAATGCTTCTTAATTTACTAATAGCCATGATGACTCGCACATATGAAAAAATTGCTGAGACAGAGAAGGAATGGAAGCGCCAGTTATGATCGTATATTTTATTACGTTTAGTATTTTTTTCCTTCTATAATATTACAGTATTTTTGTAGTGGGCACAAGTGATCCTAATGTTAGAGCAGTCATTGTCTTCAAGTGAACGTTTGTTGGCAATGTTCAGTTATTCAAGACCAATTTGTTCAGATAAAGGACGAAGAGCATTCGTCGTACGTCTTAAATCTGATGTAAGAAACTTTAAAAGACCATATTGAATTAGCTTTCGATTAATTTTGACTAAACATTTTTAAACAAGCTGCAATCCTTTGTTCTTAGTATTCCTCGTGATTTATAAAGACTCTAAGTTAATAACATTACCAAAGATGCCCTAAACATCACTATGCAAGTTGGACATCAAATCCAACGGATCGGACCAAATAGTAGAATCAGTTGTCTGCAGGTTATTTTCAGTACATGATTATTTTAATAGCGAATACACGTTGTTTTGCAAGTAGACCCTGAAGATTCAAATATCTTCACCCCGGCGGTTAATTCTATCAAAGTAGTCAAAAAATCGAGTCAAACAAATGTTTTCCACTGTATATTTCTGTAATAATCTGGTTTGTTTCGGAATCAATAATTATTTATAGAGAGCTGAGCCAGTGAAGAAAGTAGAATTCATCAGAAAAAAGCAGAGCATCCGCTTATCACAAAACACCCACTTCCATGCCACTAGCCTTCTCCACTAATGTCAGTTTATTCAAATTTAAATAGACATAATTGTAGCGAGTCTGTAGTTAAGTTGTTCCTGTATATTAATGAAAAAAACATCGATAAGCCACCCCATTAACTACATATCGGCTCTTTAGATCTAATCCGAGCACAAGGCATGGTACAAAATTAGCGCATGACTATCCGTCTTCTCGCTGGATGACTTGTTCCTCATACTGATTTCATAGATTATTCCGTAAGAAATGTATTCTACTTGTAATAACGTTCACAAAGCATTAGGACATTAATATCAGTCCCTATCCATGTAGTCTTTGAAAAATATAATATAATATATATATAGTCAATCATTATCCCCTCACTACAAATTCTTTTAAACTTCAGTACTGCTTAACGCCTTTTATTCTCAGTTTTACTGTAATTCACATCTGGAATGATACCATAATTCAAAGAAGTGAGTAAAGCAACTCGTTAGAGTTAATTTGTTTACCACATTGTAATATGACAAAATGTACATTGTAAGGTTAACAGAAGCACCTAAGACATCTTGGCTCACTAAAATGAGACAGCAAATAAAGCTGAAAATGAACAACATTCCATGTTATGTGAGTAAAATACATGCATCCAAAAAACCAGGTTTTCTAGATGCAGATAAATTTTAACAACAAACTTTGAACATAATTCAATTCGTAGTATCTAAATTATACCCGTAAGGGTAGGCAAAAATGGAGTGATACTCGCAAAGCATACGGAATCTATTGGCAAAACAAAGAACATTTTGGATCTGCTCCACGTTATGTACTAAAAGGAATGATGTTTAAATAAACGAGAGGTCAAAATCTGGTTAATCACTTCGCCTTGTATTTAGAACGACAATTTGGAGAAAAATGTAAGAAGATTAAAAGAAGAGCTAGTTGGGATGAATGATAATTAGTTGAAGGAATCAAAAATTCCTATTTACAAATCTAGTTTTCCAGATGGAGGCACAACAGTCGTTGAATTTCTTTTGAAAAAAAGAGTGCCGATAAGAGAAAATACGTCTACATTTTGAAACAGAATGATTGCCGTTACTAACACGCATAGAAATATACCGGCTTTATTCCTAAATTTAAAAATATTCAGAACCATAAATGTACCACGATGTTAAATCTATATGAGTTACTCACCGCGAACCGAAAAACGGTAAGAAAAAGTCCAGTACAGTCGCAACCAAATAAAGAATTATTTTTAGCAACTCAACCTGGAAGTTAAATGATGGTATGAGATCTCAGTACTACATTTCATCCTGTTATCTTAACAATAGAAATAATGGTAGGATAGTCGAGGTTCATACCAGAATATTTACGCCTGAAAGTAGCGCAGCATTTCCCCACGCAGATCGTCCTAGTCGCAAGTCTAGCGTATCTTTTATTGAGTTCTCCATTCGACACATCTGAAAGACAGTCACATTTCTAGCAATCAATACTTCTCATTATCATAGTTTGTATCATACAGCTAACATAAAACGAGAGCACTACAATCTCAAGAATATTTTTAAAAAATTACAATAATCATCTAGCACTCCATATTTTCAAGTGAAAAATAAATGAATATTACACACATGATTTTGAACAGATTCAACACTCTCTTCAACACGTTTAAATCTGTCATTATACTGATAATCCAAACGATTGGCAATACTTTGCTGTTCTTGTTTTAGTGCTTGGAATTCAGCTTGATGCAATTCGATTGTCTCGTTTAAAGTCATCTCGAGCTTCTATAAATAATCATATAGACCACAAATATTCTTGTCACACCTTAATTTTTAACCGCTATGATATTGAAATAAGTAATCTACACAAACCAATGCCTTTCCTCTCTCCTCATCCAATGCTTTATTCAAAAAGGCAACCTCAGTTTCGATGCGTATCTGAATATGACGAAATAATAGTAATAAAGATGTAAACAGAACATTTTTAAGAAAAAAAACACATGAAACACATAATCCTAATGTTAAATATTTGAAATTCAGGTTCATTTCTGTTAATAACTTACTTAATTAAATAAGATAAGAACATGAAAACAGTATTATGAATTGTGTCATATTATAAAGAGCAGAAAATTATTCGCTCACTTCAAGTTTTTCAACTTGATCGTTCATTTTGTTCAGCAATTGTCTAAGGCCTTTCAATTCATCGTTCAATTGGGGTAGGATATCATGCGATGGTGATATAGGAGTCAGCACTTTTGGCGGAGGGATTCCACAAGTAACAGAATCATCTGTAGCCTATAACTTATAGCTCTATGTTGGAAAATAATAAAGCAAAAGATAACAAATAGTTACAAAAATACAAACGCACCAGCCGAAGTCCTTCTCTACAGGCCTCTATCCGTGGTTCTAATAGTGGTTGGGTTACAGATGATGTAACAATATCCATTTTTAAACCTGGTGGCAGTGTTGACGATTTATTTTTTGTTGAACCTCTGGAAGTGCATCTTTATCGTATAATATCTTGGAGCTCAGTGTCCATAATTATTTTACTGTAAAAAATTCTTAACAAAAGATAGGGATGAAATGACACTGAGTATAGTATAAGCACGTTATTATTATGAACTAAAGAATTTGGGGTTTCCTTAGATAAATATTTGAACTTGGAATCATGATCAAAAAGCAAGAATAAATAGAATCGTTTACCTTAAAGATGAACAGATGTTTTTATTCGAAAAAAAATTTTTTTACTGAAGCTTGCTTAGTAATTAATAAGATAAGAGTTAGTATACAAATTTAAATTCTTCTTTTAAAATGTTTATGTTCGTACCTATTTTAATACATCTACAACTGACTGAAGCAGAGGTTTTTGACCACATCTACCACTATGTTCTTTTAATTAATAAATTCTAAACATATTTAGTTTCAAAAATGACTAAGCTTCCGCTTTCAGAACAGAATAAATAATACTTCACATACAATGTAAAATATGGTACGTTGAATTCATTCCAAACGAGTTTTTTTATGCACGAAGCACTTTAAATACCAATTATTTGAAATCATTTACTCATTATTTTTATCCTACACCAAACTGAGGAACGCAGAATAATTTTCCACTTATCTCCTAAAATTTTTCAGAAATAGGACTATTTTCACAAAGAATAAGTTTAGCTTAATATTTATAACAAAGCAAATATCAAACTAATTGATCAAAACTATTCTCACTTGATGCTACCGTGATCAGAACTAGCATAGAATGTTGAGTGTCCAACCCGAGAGTCGTCACCTGAAATTATATTATTTTCATTAATTAACTAGGATAACTGTAGTTCTAGTAGTACTTAATATAAATAACAGAAATCGAAACCTAAGATGCAAAACACAGTGCATATAGTACTAATAACTGGAACTATGAGGACACATCTTTTTTTAATTTCTTAAAATAAATTAAAAATTAAAAAGAATTGGCAAACCACTACCCGGCTCATTAATGTTGTCAGCAGATCCAAAAGTATTCTTGAGCTTGTGTGCTAACTCTAAAGGAGCTGCTATTACACTTTCTGTCATGCCCTTTAGATTCGCACCCGTTCGTCTACAATGTGATATTCAAAATGATTGTAAAAATTATTACATATCTGATTCATATTTCGGCTATGTGCTATAACACTAGCTCTAGTATTTTGTCAAAACTTTATAAGGAACTTCTTTTCTAAGCAATGATTTGTAAATGACTAATTAAAATATAAATATTTACTATTTATTAATTTCGCATATTTCGGACGGTAAAAAAAAACCAATTACATTCTGTCTTATATAAGACATGGGTAATTTCTACTTTGAAATTGACTGGAATTTCTAAGCCGACTACTCTCCTAAACGTACTGCGCATTTGACTGATAAAAAAAGTGTTATAGCACTAGCAGTTTTTGCACTCATATATAACGTTTTAACCTTATGAAAATAGAACTTACTATTTCTGCAAATTTTTATCGCCCACTCTAATTATTTTATTGTATACTGACATTATCAACGGAACGTTAGAGATAATAAAATGCTAATGGGGAAGCAGAATCTTAAAAAGAAAACAGTAAGTCACAGAAATAAATCATATGACTGAAGATAAACTGGTGGCTTACAACTGTTTAAATTATAGTATTTCAATATTAATAAAATCATCATTATACTATAAACGATCGATATATGAAACCTGCTTTTACGCTCTTTGTGCGAAACTATGCTAATTTATAAGACATAATTTTACTTGTTCTATATCTAACAAAAAACGATAATATAAAAGGGTAAATCTGACCGTATACCCTGTCCTACTGTTGATATGACATTACTTCTCCCGCTTGTATCTAATGTAGAACCATTGTCTAATTCAAACAATCGTTGTTCGTATCCAGCGAGCTTCTTCTGAAATAACAAAAGCTGATTAACAATTCGACCTTTATAAAATGTGGTAAATACTAAAACCAAGTAATTCCAATCTCACTTAAGTAAAAGTATTAAAAATTGCATGTTTTATTAGGTTCCATAATAATAATAATAATAATAAATAATACACCACTCGCCTGTAAATGTTCTAAATCATTCTTTTGTCGTTTATTTTTCCGTTCAAAATGTTGCTTCAGTCTCGCCATTTGTGGATTATCAGCACCTCTTTGCGCCTCTGATTCTTTCGTTGTTGACAAAAACTCCTCTACATCATCTGTAATAATCTAATAAATTATGCTATACTATAATACTCCAACATATAATTTTTTTTTTTTAAATTACGTTCGCGTTCGAGATTGATATTTTTCAGCCTCTCCCTAACAGTATATATTTTCTGTTCTAGACGAGCTCTTTCACGGTCGTCACTTCCTGGAGAGCCGCTAGCTCCATCATCAGAGGAACGTACACTGCTACGCTCCCCATCTGTTGTATGCAACTGAACAGAAGACGATCACAAAACAAGGTAATTACAAAAAAAGTTCCGGCATAAACCAATTTTGATTATATATAAGTGATGAAGAATAACTCTTCTTTCATTAAAAAAATACTGAAACTTGCCTCATATATATATTGTGGCTGCATATTTCTTATTCTTCAATCATTTTACGAATATCTATAAAACCTAAAATGTAATTCAGAATATAGAACAAAAAGAACATGAAAGCAATTATATAAACTGCAGAAAATAAGGAAACAATGATAGGTACGAATTGCCTGCTCTTAATATATGATAAGACAGATGATAACCCATGAAAACAAAGGTGTGGGGCACAATATACTTCTTACCACGGGTAGTAAAATGAAATTCACATGAATATTAGCGTATAGTTAACGCGTCCAGAAGTCATCACAACAGTTATCATATATATATATATATATATATATATATGCATATCTTTACAATATTTCACTAAATTAACAGAGAAACACTCATTTTATGTATACATTAAATACATCGATTTCGAAATGTAAAAGAGGCGAATAACAAAAAAAGCAATTTAAGAATTTAAAAAAACTAGCTATAGTTACATTAGTTATTAGTATACTAGTGTAAAATATTATACCACGAAAGCACAAAAATTAATTAAAACAAGAACCACTTATATTTTCTTAGTATAATTAAATAATAGGAAGTTTTGTGGTACTATATTCTAAACTACCCAAAGTTATGAGAAGAATTCCACAAATTGACTATCATACTCAACAGCCGAGTAATTCAAGCCAACAACAGGTGTTCAGAAAGAACAACGTAGACACGTCACAAGATAAATTGACAACATTGAAATATTAAACAAAAACCATGAAGAAAGCTCTTCGAATATCTATGACTTTGTTATATGGATGCAATTTCTCATAACTATATGTTAAGTGAAACAAAGGTAAATTCAAAAATTTTTTAAATTAGGGATAATTTAGATATTACAGTAAGGTCTTTTCCAAACCATTCGCTCGTCGTGTTCCTAATATTGTAGCGCCATCATTATCACTCTCATCCGAAGTTTCCAATCCTCCAATACTACCTGGTATATCATCCATCTGTAAATTATTGGAACCCAAGTTTCGATTAATCACACCTTCGAGAAGACCATTCTTGGTTAACCTGAAGATAAATAAATAACATTGAATAATAAAGCCATATTAAGAATATATTTGTTATATTCTCTAAATTTAGTTCTGAGTAAAGTCTCTCGAAGTACTTACGCAATATCGTCACTATCAAACTCCTCCTGGCTGAGTTTAAGGTAAGGATTACTGAGCTGTGGGCGAAACTTTATGCCAACAAGCACGAAGAAAAAGAGAGTAGATAATTCAACTACTGCCTCTGTAACCCATTCCTGATCGAAAGGAAGAGCATACTAAAAGTTAAAAATATGGGAATTACTAAGTGAAAAACACTAACAATTATAGTCAATATTATAACTAAAAGAAACCTGTAAAAGAAATTTGATGATCCTGGTTAGGTAAATATAAGAAATCACAATCATATAAAAATGCCGGAATAAGCGTAATTTTTGAAGATTGAAGGCAGCCTTGCCATCACTCCGTGCTCCTTCAGCTAAGTGGTGCATAGACCTAGGTTATAGACGTCTCAGATTTTATATATGACAATAAATAGACTCAATTATATATATAGTATATCAAATATTAAAACGATAATAGTATTTGAAAAATCATAGATAGACAGAAGCAAACCATATTATGGGGAAGAAAACGAAGAAGCAGCATATCATATCGAGAAAGACAAATAATTCAAACCAAAGCTGGTAACCTTGCTGGCCAAATTCACTTTCTTCCAAGATAACCATTGCTATATTATCCACAATCTACAATATAAACGAATTTAAATACTTCTTATTTCCCTATAATTTTGCTTTATTTAAGTATTACTCACCTGCAGTGGTAAAACTACCATAAAAACTTTACGATCCCTCTCCGTAAGAAAATTTTTGAAGACTGTATATCCCGTTCCAATAAGAATTATGGTCCCGAATAAAAGAGCACCTTTTAACCTTCAAGAGAGATAACAATGGTCAAATGACAGTATGAATTGACTAAACGTATAAATGAAATTAGTATTAACTAACAAATGTGTTATGTAGTATACAACAGCCCAGATTTCACGTTGATGACCGTACTTGCTAACGAAGTAATAGTTAACCCCATGGAAGAAAAGTGAAGCAGCTTTAAGAAACACAAGTGCTGTCATTAATCCATGCACTCGGTATACGTTCGATTTACTAGAAAATAAACTGATAAACTTAAGTACTCATAACAAGTAAATGCAAGATAGAAACGTACTCCGTACGGCAAAGTCGGTGACACCACAAAGCTCCTATGAAGACAAACATAAGTGAGATGTATAGCAACAGCTGAGGTTTGGGGATATCACCAGCAGATAAGTATGATCCAACATTTCTTTCTACTATATCTACTGTAAAATCCACAGCAACACGATCACTACAATTTGCATCATGTAATTTAAAAAAAACCACATTTTGTTCTAAGTACTCTGTACTCTTAAAGCTAAAAATTCAAAAATGAGGATTCTTTAAAAGAGAAATCTGACCTGTATCCATGAGCACGATAGTTAAAGCAATTATGATATATAAAATAATATTTCCCATGAAGAGCCTCCGTAAATCGAATTGAAATCTGATAGTAATAATAAACATAATCCAGCTCCTATCATGAATCCACTTTTGATATATTCTACCGGACTCGACCAATACATACATTGGTTGAATACAGATTATCATTCCTCTCCAATGGAATAAAATCTTCATATGGTTTTCCAGAGTCCCCACTTATGAGCATACGCTTTAAATTATCCAGTAATCCATCTCGATCGGTGATAGAACATCTGTATAATGAAAATATTAAAGTAAAGATCTTATAAATTGAGATTATGAACAAATAATAAAACAAATAAATAATAAGAATAATCTTGACTTTCTGAAAAAAAACCCTACTTACGAAATGAAATTCCACTAATATATACTTAACGCAGCAGATAAAATAATTTTGTTATTGATAAAATTAGAGGAAAATATGTGAGTTCAGCGTAAGGCAGAGATGTAAACCTTTAAGATCGCTCAGTATGAAATGTACAGAATGGTAGTAACACTATGACTAGGTTACTCAGATCAAAGAATATAATCCCTCCGTGTCCACTGCTCAAGCGCTTTCACTCAAAGCAAATAAATTAACGAGTCCATCAATTACCAACTCATCATAACATTAGTAACGGGCGCTATCTCGGTAAGCACTGTCGTATGCTTGTGTTGATAATAAGTACCCAAGAATCGCAAGTAAAAACAACTTAGTATCGTATAAATTAAAAACGTACAGGTGAAAATCTAATTGTCACATTAATATACAAGAAGTGACAAGTAGAAAGTGGAATAAAAATTTGTAACAGAAATTCCATTAAATTTTAAGCAGTTGTCTAACTAATGAAAATTAACTCCTAAACTTTAATTGTGCTTGACTATTCATTATTCTGTGGCAAATTATATAAAATTAATTCTAATATAGAAATGCTTTCAGGCCTCTGAAATAATCAGAAAAGTATTGTAATATTTTACTGAGAAGTCTGTTTTAAGCATCACGATTATATTTGCCTATAATATTTCGTGTCATTGCGGAAGGATAAAATATAAATACACGAGACCTATGAACTATCAAAGCACAATATTATTCAAATGGATAATGGTGTTCGTCAACAATAAAGTCCGAAAGCACAGAGTGCAACGACAGCATTTGATGCATTTTTCTCTGGATCTCCGAGACAATTCCACTAAGACCAAATAAAAATATTAAACACTAGGAACTGTCAAGAAAAATGCCAGACAGTTGACAAAAACATACTCAGAACTGATAAATGTAATCAGAAGAGAAATGAAGTGGATACAAGATAGCCTGTGGAATACACTAAGATAGGTCAAATCACATAGATTCAACGTGATAATTTCCGCCTAACATCAAATAAGATGCTTATTTAATAAGTATGATATCATGGATTACAAGCGATAAGTGTACTTTGTACTTCTCTGGATAATTTATAAGTTCAAAAAATGGAGTTCATAAAATGAAGTTTATGGGAAGGCCTATTCAAAAATTATGCGTTAGTGAACTAAACTGAAGATGCTATACTAAGTGAAAATTTTAATAGAAAGTATAAACAAGAAGGAATGCAGTTTGACAAGAAAGGACACCTTTAGCGTTTATTTACAACGCAAGAAAATAAGACGTAATGGGGATATGTTAAATTAATAAGAATTTGTCAGTTGTAAATTAACAAATAAACAATATAATCCCATGAATAATAGACAAAATAAAAACAAATTCATACTGATGATACAATATGTTCATATGAAGAGAATTAATTTTCGAAAAGTAAACATGCAATCAAAATTTTCAATTACATTAAAAGCCTTTAAACTCGCTTGCATTGAGAATATTTCTGAACAAATGAAATGCTCCCAAGAAATTATTTAACTGACTTATGGTGATACCCACAGTGTACTAATAATATTGTAATGGTATTAAATGCATACAAATAATGCAACATCCTCTACAAGTACGATATCTTAGATGAATATCCAGTTATTACAATGATAAAATAGCAGTGAATGTAATTGGTTTAAAGTCTAAAAGGAATAAAATTCTTCTTACCTCTCAAGTGAAGGACATAAAGTAATATTCCTGCCTACCCCAGATCTATGTACTTGTAGTTTCTTTTGCGGAAGGTCAGCAAAAAAAAATAATGCATCGAAATCTTGGTCTGCTTGCTAAATTTTTAATACATGTAAATATCACTAGGTATTTGATTTTATATTCCCATAATATCGTTGTACTTTGATAAAATATATTTAGCTAGATATTTTCATATCATTCACATCTCTAGGAAACTATTATACACCCTCACCACTACAAATTTGCTTCAAATAACAACTAATGCATTCAAAAACCACCTGTAATTGGCAAACGTGAGGATTAGATCCGACTCCAGCTGCTATAGAAATACCTCGAGATAGAGAAAAACCTATTACTCCCTAAACTTATAAACTTAAGTTATAAAAACTAATAGTTCTTACATTAGAAAATTAAACTATTTTAAAGACCGAACGTTTCTGCTTTATAGTGCACTTTAATGAGATAAATATTTAACTAAAATGTTATCCATTTTGTAGTAGGCATACCAACTGATTTAATGTCATCAACAATTACATCTGAAGAGAGTAAATTACTACAGAATAAGTAATTTACAGTTAATAACAATGATTGGTAATAGAATAAGAATTAGTATTAATATGTTAGTTGCGTTTTTGACTAATAAGAATAACTTACAGATTTATCTACATTCTCACTCGAATCCACTCGATTTAAAATTCTATCTGGTACCGTAAAGTTACTTAGCATTAGATCAAATGTCCCTTCAGCTCCGTAACCAAAATTAGTGAGAATGATATTGCGTCGAGAATCATCCTATAAAAAGACGCTGTTCAAAATATGAGTAAGAAATTGTTATATCCGTTGCAGTTATGAATAAAATAATTACGACGCAATTAAACTGCTCAATAGATAAATGAAATGGTATTAGTTTATTTAAAACAAAATCCAACCCTGAGCGAGAGGTGATGAATCTTAGCCCAGCCATCGGTAATAATGTAATTGATTATCAAAAAACTGAATTTCATGGCTAATGGGAGCCAGTACTAGAAATTTAATATATAAACTATAATAAGGCTGAAAATAGAAAAGGTTATTTATAATACGCATAAGTATTTCTCCATTTTATATATACAGAAATGTCTTCAATATCTATATCACTTTATTATTATAACATTCCGATTATTAAATAACCAAATAGTACATGCAAGATTAACTCAAAGAACCATTTTCAGATACGAAATAATTAATAATACCTTAAAGGAGAAAGTCCTATATGTATATAATGAAAGACGAAGCTAAAATGCTACCAAGAATTTCAACCAAATCACAATCATAACTTTTTAGTTTTAAAACATTAGTACTTTAACTGATTATTATTAAAAACCACTGTTTTTCATGCCTATAATATAAAACTAAAATTCTTTGCAATATTAAATGAAATAAAACTGGGTAATTTTATAACATCGGTAATAAGAATTATTTATAGATGCAAGCTGTTTTCGTACACTGCTGGATAGAAACAAAAATCAATAGAAGGAAATGTTAACGAATGTGAAGATTCGAATTCAGAAAGTGCGTTTTTTACACTGAAGTTTCATTTAAAATTATTATTAATGTAGTATACGCAAGCAGAGTTTAAGAAATGGAGTTATTATTTACTTTTAATTCGATCACTGTGCACGACAAGTCGTCCGTTTATGAGAATTCGCATCTTTGTTCTATCAAAATATCATTACTCGTTTTTTCCACTATAGATCTATGAGACTTACATAAAAGTGAAAGTGGATTAACTGGTTTATCGCGGTTCTTATCTCTTATCTCTTTCCACAATTGAGTTAGGTGATTTAGTTTAATCTAGAATGTACGCCATATAGTATGGAAAAAGCGTTAAAGAGAATAGTGACAATCTTGACTATCTGTGAATCGTCCAATATTAAACAAGATTAGGAATTGTAGATATAATTCTGTTTGCGAACAACAGTTAAGCTTATAGTGAACTTGCCATAATAAAATGTGGGTCGTAGATGCTAAGGAGTCTCTTAAAATAAAGTTATACATGTGAAATACCCAAGTTACCAAAGGCATTTGACATTTGTGGCTAATATCTAAATGCAAACAAATAGAATACTGCTATAAAGAATTGGAACTTGTATCATTGGCAGCCAATATATCAATTCTAAATTTCTGCACTATATTATTGAAAAGTTTTATAAGTACTACTTAATAAACTTCAGTATATATTTTACTTTAAATTTTGTCTGGGTATTCCATATACCACAAAGATTTGTTAATTAGGATATGACAGTTATTAAATTTGTGCGTTTACAATGTAGGTTTCCATGCATTTAATCTTAATTGAAATGCAGTAGCCAACAAAATACTCTTAGAATTGATTAAGTTGGCCCCATCGTAAACTGAATTCTATACTAATAGCATTTTTAGTGGTATAGTATAGAATAGTGTTAGATTCTCTGTACAAATAACTGCTCCATTATTAGGAAAAATATAGCAGTAGATGCGGATGGTCATAAATAAAAGGTGTAGTCTCTTAAGTTGGTGATGAAAACGAGGAAGTAGTAAAGTAGCGAAGCGTTTCCTTATTTCCACTTCGGTGCAAATTCAATTTAAGGAGTGCGGATTTCTCCATATATTCTCAACTTTAGCCTTAGTGGTTTCTTCGACATTCATATCCTTGCTAACCTAGTTACGAAATTCGGGGTAGTTTTCAAAGATAATATTTAAAATTGTTCCGGAGTATAAACGTAGCAGTTAAATTATAAGTCGAATATATTGTAATTTTTATTCCAAACATGCCACAATAAATATATTCACCACTTGTATCTATCAGGAACGCCTAAGTACCCGTTTTTCTTGCCCACTATGCCTTTTTCGATTAGAGAGTAACCCATTTCGACTATCGAATCACTCGGATCTCGGAAAGTGATATTCAGCAGATGTTTGGCCTGAATTACAACACGTTATGAAAATCACATTATTTAATAAAAATTTGTGCACTCTGTACCTCATCAACAGTATTACTTTTTTATAATTTTTACAATTTTATACAATAACTATTTCAGTTTATGATTATTAACTTTTATTTAACCTTGCTATTGTCAAAGCAGATTGCAGGCCCAACTCTTGATAAACAGGCAGCCGCTTCCTTATCAAAGAACGAGTACAACCATAATACAAAGAACGGAACCTGCATGCGTGGAATCCAATATCCTGACATTATTAAGCTGAGTCTCTTTTTTTCCATACATGTTTTTCACAAATTTAAATTCACCTTGCGATCTAAATTCTTTGTTAAGTATTCGAGCAATGTCGCGAAACCAGAACGAAGGCTGGCTAGTAACCTAAAAAACATTCTGAAAATATCGTTGAATTTGGTAGGTTATTAAAAATCTATTAAAAAGTCGCGTACTTATAATTTGTATTATTCATGTTTAAAAATAGTAATGCATACAAGAATACGTTCTCCATCTGTTGCTGGTCTTCTCATAGCTTCCAAGTGTGCTTTGGCTACATCTCGAACGTCTACACAAGCTAAATTTAGAGCCGGAACAGCTGGCATCTCCATATTTAAAAAGCGGCGCATCAACTAAAATTTTCGGGGTTTCTAATTTAAGAATGTCATAATACAATTTGTAATACCGTAACACTTGTTCCCTCCTCATTTGTTAGTAGAGGTCCCAGTACAAGAGTAGGGTTGATAACGGTTAGTGCAAATCTATAAGAAATATAATGGAAAGTTGCAAATACCTAATAAAACGAAATTAATTGTTCTACTTATTTCCATCCTTTATTTGATTGACAAAATCCCAAGCTGCCTTTTCTGCAAGTGTTTTACTCTTTGCGTAGTACTCTACGCTTTTACTCTCTACATTAGTCCATGATGTCTCATCGAAAATCTTGTCTTGAGCATGACCTTCTACAAAGAGTCTTTGATTGATAGAAACAGTATTTTCGAAATAATTGATATTACCATTGACCGCAGCACAACTGCTGGTGAGAATGACCTTCTTGACAGTATTTTCTTTATTGGCAGCTTTTAGCACGTTAATGGTTCCCGTAATAGCAGTATGTATGCATGATTCGTCTGCAACGATAGGGAAAGGCGAGGCAACGTGGAAGATATAATCACACGACGATACGACTCTGCAAATGTGAGCCAAATGGAAGTCTGATCATATATTAATAACACATTCTCTCAATTTCATATACTTCTGCCAGCAATCAGCATCCATAAGATCGGCCTCGACAAGTTCAAGAAGACCTTGGGAATCTAGACATTTTACCGGGTCAACCTAAAGCAGATTATGAAACCATTAAAAAAATGTAATAGAATAAAATAAAATAATAAGTAAAATATGATAAGAGAATATAACTAATGGTGGGACCTAAAGTTATTTTCTAACCTTTCTAGCGTTGTTAAGGCTCCGTACCGTTCCCCTGACTTTATATCCCTCTCTTAGTAATAGGTGGACACAGTGGGCTCCAATATAACCAGACGCACCCGTCACCAGGACCACTTTAAAAAAATTACGCGGTCTTTCATCAACCTCTCGATCTCTAATTTTATTTTGCGGTAATTTTAAGCATAATATTAGCTGTCCTGGACTTACACGTTTCTTGGGTATTGTTGTTCATCTAGTAACTGAAAAAAATAACTTCAAAGAGAACTTAATATAAATAAGAATAAACTGAAACAAATTCTATCAAGAAGATCTTAGTTAAGCTTTTCTCAGTATAAATAACATTAGTAGAAATAATACGTAGGTGATTTTTAGCTAGTAGTATAAGAAAGATATCTTCATAACTATTACTTTAGTAGGTTATCAGTGAATACTTTAGCAGCAGCAAACACATGAATAAAGTGCTAAAAGGATTAAAATTCATTTAGACATCCACAGAGGATGTCTAAAAGTTAAATAAATCGGCGACTCTGGAATGAGGTCAGCAATCGATCGTTATAGGAAATAGGAAAGCATCGGAAGAACCGCCTATTGTGGTTTAAAAACTGGAACCAGATACAAACTTATGACAGTAGAGATACTCACTTAATGAAATTATGGTAACCTGGTATGTTAGATACACTTTCAAAATACTAATAAAATTTTAACCTTTTCCTGATGAGGTTATTGACACAAGGATTTATTCAAATATTTATTGATTTTCGTTAATTATATACATGGCATTAAATCATGATTAATTAAGAGTGATCCACAAACTAGTTTTCCTATCCAAAATTGTGAATCCTCGAAGAACTGTCACACGAAACTGGTAGAGACTATATCGAATCAAGCCATGAAGAGAAAGTGAAGAGTTTTTAGTGATCTGAAGAATAAAAGGACGTAAAATTGAAAGAGAAAATGTACCGAGTAAGAACATTGATAAATATTAAGTGTCTTTTACCTGGCTAACTAGCCACTGGCTTGGTACGTCACTGTAAGTTACATCTATGATGCGGTATTCCAGTACGGTGAAAGAGTTTTTTACCAATTTTTTCACACCGAAATCCAGCTGGATCGTTACGTTGTGAGACGATTCGTTATGGACAGAAAAGACACTTAGAAATGACAGCAAACCGCTATCTGTTATAGTGAGCAATTTTATATGTTAACGATGCAACTGTGCTAATAAATTATGCACTTAGTCATGCAAACTTATTATATTTTAGTTAGCACCTCTATATATAGTTATTATAATATCTTATTTATACTTTAATACCTACCTTCGGGTATTCTATCTATTCTTATTAATTTTTCTGAGTGATAACAAGCGTTGAGACATTTAGAACAACGGTATGTTTTCCAAAATGATATAATTGTAGATTCACACTGAAAGCAAACAGGTCATTATTGTTCATATGACACACTTGATGGTGGCCAATAGCTTTCTACATGACGCAATCTTGAGAAGAAACTAACTTGTTCGGTGCAGGAAAAATTGCAAGCGACTAATGTTCGAACGGTGTTGAAATCCCGTGCAGAATCTGTGGAAGGTGAAAGGGTAATAGAGTAAGAAATAGATAATACACAGAAGCTCGACAGAATTAAAGATAGAAGCATCTGTAAAGACATAAAATTATTTGTATGTATATTTTAGATAAAATAGTTTATCAACTAAGTTTATTTAAGTAGGTGAGATTAATTGAGGCTTTATATCTGTTATATTATTATATAATTAGCCTGAGGAAAAGTACTATTTCCCAGCCTAAGTCTAACTCATTAAGCCTCCGGTCATAGTAGAACTATCATTAGTCTGCCATATCTGTTTTCTGAGATATCAAATTATTTTCGCTCACAATTTTCATTTATACATTATATTTCCTGCATATAATTATTGTCTATTAAATACGCATACAAATGTTACTTATAATAAGAGTAAAGTATTTTACGGTATAAACCAAGCTGACAGTTTTGTAAGCATTCGAAAGTGTACTTTCTCTAAAACGTTAAAAAAAATTTATTTCATGAATTCATATGTAATATGATACAAATACAATATCTCCACATGACAAATAAATCTAATCGAAACAAAAGCTTATTACAGTTCGAGAAAGAGCTTTTTTAACAAAACTTTAAAGAAATACTGTATGCTACCTTTTAATAACCTTGATACCATCATTTGCAATTGGTTTAGTAAAAGTACATAGATTAAGAGTTGCAGAATAAATGTAAAATATTTTATTGGGCGTATCCAAGAGTCTTAGGTTTTTCCCAAACTTCAATTTATTCCAATACTAGTAATTGAATGTTTTTTTAACGAATAAATGTATAGGCTTGATGTTGGCTCAGAAAGATGGTAAACGAGGCCTTGAATTTAATCAAATATAATTAGATCCAGTAGGTATACATTTGTAAAATAAGAAACTCATCAATTAGTAATACAAACTTGTGCTACAGTAGTGCCTATAATGTAGTCAGGACCCGGCATCTTTATTGGCAACACTTGGAGTAGTTATTACAAATGTTGTAGAACCATTCATTCTCACTTATATGGTAAAGAACAATTTGTTATCAAATTTACATATTCGTTCTTTCGTTGCCTTTAACTAATTATGATTTGGCCTATTTCGTTTTTTAATCGAAATGTGATGTTTTATAGCTTTAATTGAATGTTTAGTTTACAAATTTAAAAAAAAATCGATTGATTTTTTCTATACAATCTCAGCTGCTGACAATTTTTTTTGAAAAACTTCGTCTTCTTCATCTGATGCCGAATAATTAGGGTTCGGAAAGGACTTAACAGGGTTCTGATCTGATGGAACCTGCACATTTGGTAACTGTACTAATGGAGGAAGCTGAAAATGAATCTTTGGAATATTTAACGTTTCTTTCATTGTTTACAGTTCCATTACCTGGTCAATTCTTGGCCTGTTGGCCTTTGTTTTTCTCTCGGCGTTTCTATCCTCGAAATATTGATAGCAAATGAGTCCAACATTTAAACACCAAGCTATCAGAGTAGTTAAGGAAACAACAAGGGCAAGGATAATTAACACTGAAATATTCTATATTTTACAGAAGAATAGTACTATAAGCATGTCTAATATTAAGGTAGTAAAGTAAAGAATGAAAGTGAGAAAATGACAAACAGAAAAGTGCAGTGCTATATCATAGCAAATTTTTTTGTTGAATTACAAAACTCACACATTTTCTCTCTTTGCCAAGTGTTATATTTCTTATCTAGGAAAAATTGTTCAGCATATGCAGAATATGGAGCAAAAACACAGAACACTATTTGAAAACAGAATATCAGCATCAAAACAAGTACTATAAACTGGAATAAATTGTCAGTGGAAACTTAACCATAATTCTATATAGCATTCTCTCTAAATTTCGAATATTTCCCTCATATTCCATTAATACTTCGCTTATTTTTTATTACAACGCTTATTTTCTACTCTTATTCACTACACTTGTTTTTATGTACCATTTGACCGAGGAAAGGTATCAACAGAAGAGAATTCTCCCACACCAGGGCTATTATCATTGTTAACGTAACCAGATACTCCCACATCTGAAAAAATTCTCATTTGAACTTTTTTCATGACATAATTCAAAGGAAAATAGTTCTAATAATATACAGATTTCTGTTATTACCAAAACGCCTAATAATGGTATTGAAATCTACGATAGCATATGAGTTGTTAAAGAAGCTACATTGTTTTTACCTCAACAAAGAATTCCCACCACGATGAAATCTGAGTGGTATCAGAAACAATGTAAGCCAAAGTCTCTATCACCTCTGTGAAAATTGTTAAAAGAATGATTAACAAAAATGCAACCTGAAAATAATTCTATACTTTTTTAATGAAATATATATTTATCAATAATGCCCAGTTTTGTAGAATCGTGTTTTTATTGCAGATTGCTCACTTACTACAAGCATAAAATAACGTATATAGTACTTATATTAATAATACCTTAATATGCATGCATCCACAGCATGTAAAAAATCGTGGTTGACTACGATCCAAAAGAAACATTTTCACCATGGCTACTAACTAAAAATGACTGAAATTTGCATCCACATTAGTTGGGTTAAATAAATCACTACTTAGAAAGATAGATAGAATGAAACACATTTAAACTGTAAGTTCACTTCAAAGTTATATATGATAAAGCTATAAATGAATAACAGGTATTTATCAATCAATAGCAGATTGCTATTGAGTCCACTGGTGATAAGAGGAAGGCGGAGCCAAAGGTTCTAAACTAATGTCACAATAAATGTACCATCAAATACTATTCTTTTTCCAAATAAATGAATGGCTCTTCTTTTATATTTAACAACAAGAGAGAACCACATACACTGAGTGTCTTGTGCAAAAAGTTTCCATATGATTTGATCCAAATACAGTGTATTCTGTTTTAATTATGAAGCTTGAAAATTAGTTCAAATTATGAAATTGTCTTACATTAATAAAGCAACGGTATGTTATATTCCCTTTGGTTTAAAGCTCTTAAGATTAGGAATATTAAATAGCTAAAATCTCAAATTTGATTCTGAATAGAAGTTTAAGTTGGAATCTTAGTAATGTAACAATAAAATAGCATTTAATTAAGTTTATTCCAATACTGTAAGATTGTTACTTTACACCATTTAACATTGAAGGCAACAACTATTCTTGCAGAATTCATACCAATGCAAGAATTTATGCTCTGATGCTAAAAAATTATGGCGGAAAAAAATGAAATTCGAAAGTAGTGTATAAATTATAACGCTTGTTTATTGTCTATCTCAATCACTATTTATTTTATTAATTCAAAAGCTATGATTTCATTTGTAATCACACTATAATAAAAGCCTTTCAACTAATATAGATCCAAAATAAAAACGGAATTAACCTAGATACTTCAGTTGTTTATTTTATAATAAGATGATAATTGTATATAGGCTAAATAATGTATATTCGTATCACTCCTATAATTGTTTCTTTATTATCAAAATGGTTAGACGATGACACATCTAAGTTATTTCTACAACATCATGTTCCCGCGCTCTGCAGCTGTGCGCTTCTATTTAGTAGCAAAAACATTTGAAAAACTGTTGGCAATGGGTTATTTTGTCATATCATAATTGATTTCACTTGGTAGAGAGGCTTTCATTTGATTTGTTTTATGAAATACATAACATATTGTGAATTATATGAATACCACTATTTGAAAATAATTAATTTACCATTTTCTAGTGTACGCCACTCTTTCTTTGTAAATAAGAGTAATGACAGAAACTGAAAGCAAAAAGCCTTGCAACGTAAGTGCATTTATGATTGAAATATGTTTGCTCTTGTGACATGGTG
Source organism: Heterorhabditis indica (assembly GCA_020740425.3). Lineage (NCBI taxonomy): Eukaryota > Metazoa > Nematoda > Chromadorea > Rhabditida > Heterorhabditidae > Heterorhabditis > Heterorhabditis indica. The sequence goes on along the minus strand of JAJAVP010000012.1, from coordinate 115,506 downwards.
CATATTCATAGTGATTCTTATATTTTAATGTGTTTGTCAAGTAAGAATAGTTTTTATGTTATAACTTATCATAAATTGCTCTAACTTGTGATAGCTTAACTTTGCTTTTTTTCAAAGGCTCCTCCAAATCCCCCTCCTCCCGTGCCTACACATCTTCCTTCAAAACGAGACACAGGTCGTACTTTGGAATTAAATGGCCATGTCGGCTTTGATTCACTTCCACACCAACTAGTTAAAAAATGCGTCGAAGCTGGGTGAGTGTTCCTATTTTGCCTAACACTCTTGTTAAATTGTTTACATATTAAGTTAATATTTAGATTTCAATTCAATCTAATGTGTGTTGGTGAGACAGGGATGGGTAAAACAACGTTGATAGAGTCTCTATTCAACATGAAACTTGATTTTGAACCTTGCAACCATGAATTGAAGACTGTTGAGTTGAGGACAAAAACATATGGTTAGTGGACATTATCTACAAGGGGTAACGATTTAATGATATTTATCTAGTTATTTGATTAATTTTTGAAGACAACAGTGAGTTATAAATTGTAGTGAAATTTATTTCCTTGGAAGATTGAAAGTCGGTTGGTTTACATCCCTCAAAAATGTGATGGATTCAGATGTTGCTGAAGGTGGTATTCGTGTTAAATTACGCTTGGTGGAAACGGCTGGGTTTGGAGACCAACTTGATAAGGACAAGAGGTATTAGCTTTTTTATTGTAACATTTTAAAGTGTTTTTTTGTTCTATTACTTTGATGAAATAACTTCAGATTTATCTTACATTATTTATAGTGCTCGTGTCATTGTGGATTACTTGGAGGCTCAATTTGAGCGCTATCTACAAGAAGAGCTGAAAGTACGCCGAATGTTAAATTACTTTGATGACTCTCGTATTCATGCATGTCTCTACTTCATATCTCCTACAGGTCATGGGTGGGTTATACTGAAAAATCTTATTTTCCACTTTTAAAATAGTTTTTGCTCTTACAACTAATTTTTCTGCCTATATTTTGGATGTCTAATATTGGTTAGATAAGTGATTTTTTTGCTTTTCGTTAACCAATTCTCCATATCTGATTCGTCCCTCTTGGCCGACATCATCTTTTGATTGCTATCTTTGTATCGTGCGCATATCTCCGCCCCCATCTACTATACGACCTCTATCGTGTACTATTCAACTACTCGCGGTGGTTAAAATGTCGTTGATTCACATGAATTTTATTCATTTTTTTCCTTGAGTTACCACACTTGTTTCCAACCCATTTTGCGTTATTTTGGTAGGTCTAGAGTCATCAATAGCTTGGTTGGTCTTATTTATTTTCTTGTAGTCTATATTTCGTATTAGTAATTTGTGAATTAATCTATGAATATACATATTCTGACTTTTATTAATTATAAGTAATTTGAAAGAAATAATCAGTTTTCGTCCAGCGTTCTGCATGATGTGATCATTTTAATGTGGTTGACCTTGGCGTGAACTTTAATCTATCGCGCGCCCTCTGCTGCCATTTTTGGTACTCACGTGTTCTTTTCGAATACTAAGATTTTGGCATTGGAAATGTATTGACCAATATTTCTGCACTATGTACCATATTATAGCTACTGCTTACATTTTAGCCTCAAGGCTCTAGACTTGGTGACGTTGCGTGAGCTCGCTAAAAGGGTCAATGTTATCCCCGTTATTGCGAAGTCCGATACAACATGCAAGGATGAACTTGTCCGATTCAAACATAAGGTATGTACGCTTCTATTTTCATATTTCTTGAGGTTTTCTCTTTATTTACGATATTCAGATAATTGCAGTATTTCAGATCATGAGCGAGCTGCGCAGTCACAAAATTGAAATTTATCAGTTTCCGACAGACGACGAAACTGTACGTGTAACCGTTTATCTTGGAATATGCATGATATTTTGTTAAATAGTAGATATTTAGGTGGCGCACACTAATGTGGAGATGAATAGTGCGGTTCCCTTTGCAGTAGTTGGTAGTGGTGATTTCGTGAAGAAAGATAATGGAGTAGTAGTTCGAGCTAGAAAATACCCATGGGGTATAGTCGAAGGTCAAGTTACTCTGACTCTGTAAGAGTACCGCTAACACCATAGTTGCGAAAAACTTCAATTACTTATTTCCAGTTGAGAACGAACAACACTGCGATTTTGTTAAGTTGAGAGAGGCTCTTCTTAGGACAAATGTAGATGAGATGAGGGAGCGAACTCATAATGTGGGTTTAAGTCTTATTGTATGTATATATTGTTTTATTTAGAACAATAAATTAGCCAAAAACCAATATGGGATTGATATTATTTATATTTTTACATAGGTACTATATGAGAACTATCGTCGGGAACGTCTGCGAGATATGCGTATGGGTGATGGCGATACCGGTCCAAAGATGTTTGAAACATTCACTTTAGTAAGTCGTTGAAGTTTAATAGCATTATAAATCATATTCGGATAGATCTCATAAAAATTCGAAGTAATGCTGCACTCTGGCAGTGGTATTTGAAATTATAAATATAAGTACGAGTGATTTGTTATGCTTATTCATGACTTATTGTTTCTATATCATCGAAAGCAAGTAAACGTGTATGCGTAACTGACTGCTATAAAACTGTTCAATTCATTTGTGCGTTAGCATATTTTGAGATATACATGGCATTTCTTATGTTCATCACTTTTCAATTTCATATTTAGAAACAAAAAGAGTACAACGACGAATTTGCACGCCAAGAGACTACAATTCGCGAGGACTTTCAAAAAAAACTTGAAGCGAAGGAAGCTGAAATGAGACAGAAGGAAGAGGCGGTTCGTGGTGATTCATGTGTGGACTATGATTCATGCTGACATTTATTGCTGCATAAACTGTTGCATGATTCTACGAATAATAGTCATCTATGAATTACAGCTTAATGTGCGTTCACGTGAAGTAGAAGATCAAGCTTCATATGAGCTACATCACCTTGAGTCGGAGATTCGTATGGCAACAGAAGAACGTGCAAGGCTTCAAGCGAAAGCGTCTAAAAAACTCAGGAAGTAATTCCATGTTTTTTCATTGTCACTTAGTTTAATTTCATGCAACTATCTACCACCCTTCGAGCGTCGTGTCGGAACACTGATTTGAACGATTCTAGTTGTCAATGTTTCTTTCTCAGTGTCTAGTGCGCGTAATTCAAAATACTTTTAATAAAGATGATCTGTAATATATTGACTTCAATGGCTTGATTCCTCTTACTTTTTTTTGACTATACTTTAACTATTTGTATTGAAATCAATCAGCGGATCCGAGTTGTATGATCTAAGTCAGTAGACTAATGCGTAACGTTCTCACTCTCAAATATTAAGCATATTTTCTCAATATCACTCGTTTCCATTCTTATACTAGTTATGCACGGGGTCTAATTAAGCCCTTTTCTGGTTTTAATTAATTTATTACAATATATGAACATGTATTGCCTAAGCACCATTTGCTAATTTGATCAACGAACTAATAAATGATATTCTTTGCGTGAAATGTTCTGGATTTGCAAATGTGAATGATCACACTAGAGATACGAGTAACGTATATCTGAGTAATTCCAACAAAGCAGTAATACTTATAGGGCGTGAGGCATTTCGATGTTAGTTACGTCTCGTGTTTGATGTCCTTGCTTCTGCGCCAACTATAATTTGGTGCATTTTGAAATACTGATAAGCAACTCATCAATGTCCTACTTCAATTATTTTCCTTCTCATTAACATCAAATCAGGTTTATACATGTAATAGAAATAGGCACAATCATAGAATATCAAACAATGCCAAGGGCCGTCCTCTGTTCTCGCCAAGCCTCCAGCCACTTTTGTTTACGGACATTTATGTCGGTAAGAAACTGAAATAGATTTAATATTTCTTTTTTTAAAGGAAAAATGTAAAATATTAGGAATTACATTAGGGTGGATAAGTGCGGCAGGCTCTCTAGGAATCGGAACAGGTATAGGGATATCACCCTGATCTTGCTTCTCGGGAGTCTCCTTTTCTGTTTGTTCTTTGCTTCGCCATGCAGGACCAAATATCGCCTTATCGTGGTCTTTTTCAGATTGATCAACCTTGTCGACTTTAGTTTCCTTTTTGGTTTGCTAAAAAAAGTATACATATTAACTAAACAATTTGAATTCGATAAGAACATAGCTTTTTAAGAGTTATGTTCACAGCGCATTATAAGCTGAGTAGTATAACTAATTTGGGTTATTACTGATAATAGACCTTATGCCCATATACTCTACCACCAGCACCCCCAACGGAAGATTTAAATTGAGCTGGTTGAAATCCTCCATCCTCTATACGGTCAATCTCACGAGCACGAGATGCCTGTTCATTTAGGCTCATATTCTCTAAAATTTTACATAAATACTATATGAAACTAGCCAACAACCAATGCAACAATATAAGCACACCAGCTTCATCTCGCTGTTCGTCCTTATCCATAGATAACCCACTAAATTCACTTCGAGCAGACACAAGACCATCTCTCAGTCGACGTTTCGCCTCTATAATTGCCTGCAACATATCATGTTCCCAATACAAAATTATATGCATTTTATATTACTAACTTTAGTATTCGAAGAAGATTTTTCTCCACGTGAGGACTTTCGATCGTCTCTATCGCGAGATCTAGAAAAAATTTTTTTGCACAAGTACATATCTAGTGTAAGTTTTTCAACAGCTTCAGTTTGCATACTAGCATAGAACATATAATAGCCTAATAATGAATAGTAATCTTAATAATGCAATGATAAATTCTACATATTCGAAGAATTGGGAAAAACACTGAGGCAGGTTACTAACAATATTTTAGTAATACACCTTTAAATAGTGGAAAAAAGAGAAGACAACTAGCCTGTCTCTTTTCTTTTCCTTATCTCTCTCTCGTGAACGATCCTTCTCATCTCTTCGACGACTTCTACACGAATATTGAAAAGTTATTTAAATAGTATTTTTATAAGTAATATCGTTTTTAAATTATGTGATGAGGTCCCTATTTTTATAAATATCATTAAATCTAGTCCTAAAAATGTATATGAAAATTCCGACATCAAAAATGTATTTTCCCTTACTATTAATTTAATCAAACATTAAATGACTCGTATATTTCAAATTGTTTCGCACTAATATACTCACTCACAAGAATAGTTATAGCGTATGAGAAATTAGATACAATTATTTTATAATGGTATCATCAAGATTAAAGTATGGTCATCATGTCCCAGTCTTCCATTTCGCTGTGACAAATAGGTACATTTTTATCTAATCAATATAACGATATTATATCTTTTCATTAACGTACAAACGACTAAGGCTTAGTACGAAGCATTGCGTTCTGATGGAATATCTTCGCTGTGCCTTAGATAGGAATGCGCTGACTATGGTTATTTAGAAGGAAGGAAATATATGGACATTATTATTTACAAATTTTAGTCATAAGTATGTTAATAGATTATAAACTTTATATGAATATTTAAATTTAAAAAACAACGAAAAGCAGAATTATAACATACGTTTTTAGAATTCTTTTAATATCCTCTAAAATGAATACTCCTAAATAATCTTTCATTTATTGCTCTAGAGATCCAGCAAAGTCAACTATGATCAAAGTATAACTAATCGCACTTTTCGCAAGCATGGACATATTTCTCTATATATTACACAAAAACAAAATGTACTTTTTATAAGGCAATAAACATAGCATACCTGTTCCCTCTCGGAGAACGTGATCCAGATCGCGACCGTCTACGAGATGAACGTGAAGATGGCGAGCGAGATCTACGACCCATCTGTATGATACAAAAGTTATGGACGATGATAATTGGTAACATCTATCATATTAAATATAGTTTAATTTCTATCTTTAAATTTAACAATTCAATAAATGTATTCGTTTTACCAAATTAACTGCTTATAAGGTTTAGTAAAATTCAAAATTCCCTGCGCATATTGGCTAATGTATCTGCCATTTTCTATCAGGTAATTGACAGGATGTTGCGAGTACAATTAGATGCCATTGAGGACCCGTACAATCAACAAATCGTCGATTAGCTATGAATAGGTAGTCATCATCAGCTTTTCCAAATCAGGTAGCAACTAGTTTCATGCTGCAATTCTATACTGATTCGGGCATTCAGTGGATAAGAATGGCTCAAGGAATATAGAACGTAGGAACGTTCTTTGACTACTCGGTCTCTAGAAAAAGTAACTTCCATTTAAACGTTAATAGCGATCGTTATATTATTAAACACTCCTGATATTGTCAATGTAGAAGATAACTAAGTACTCAATTAAGGTCAACAGTAGTGCTCATTAGTCCAGTAGATAGGCGGTGGTAACAAGATGACGGTCATCACGTCTATTATATGTTTATAATCCGACAAAGCGGGTAACCGGAGTGTTCGCTGCTTGATAGAACGCGATTAAATTAGGATACTGTGGCTCAATCAGCGTACAATGGGGAATTGTCGCCAAGAATTCATGAATGATATGCTCAGAGGACCATCATGAATACGCCCAATCGAGAGATTGCAATTGAATCCAAAAACTTATCAAAATTAGAGAATAATAATAGTTTCTCAATAGGAACTTAAAATGTATGTATTAGTCCTAGTAAACATGATGATAAGAGAAAAATCAGGATCATAAGCAATTCATGCTTGGGATACCTCAGGCATGAGAAAGCATTTTGCATGATATTCAAATGAAAGTACTAGAGGGCTCATAGTGAGTAGCTGTCCCCTACTGAATAGATCTATTGTTATACAATGTATGATGTACACTACTTGAGGTACTTCGACTCGAATATACTCGCAGAAATCCACTCCTAGGTGTCATAATTAAGACTGTTATTTGATCCACCCGAATATGCCTAAAGAATATCTCTAGGTGGTAATTTCATGTACAAAGCGTGCTCACCAGCATTTAATTCTATACAATATTTCTAAAAATATTAGTGCGAACGTGGTCATAGATATTTTGTTTGATTGTTTTATGAAATGCATTTTCGCCAAACCTATTCCTTGAATGGAAAGCGCTTGCTCACTTAATCCTTCTGTGTCAATCTACTTGGGCTGCATTGTCATCACACAAAGTCAGACAATACGAATGATATTATGATTCAGCATGTGTAAAAGCATGATTATTAACATATAAGTAGTTCTGGAATAGAATTAATAGAATTAACAATGGAGATCATAGTGATAATGACACATACGCCTTTATTTATATTTTTTAGTGACAGTGGAATCTACTACTAACTATATATTTATGCATCCAACTGTCGCTAATCATTTGACAGTTATTTAATAACATTACAAACCGATCAGGAATAGAAGATAATCATCTTTCCCACTATACTCCACTGTTCTCATTTTGCCGGTAATCTGCGCAATTAACATCAAGTGCCATATCAATTACATCAAGTGCTACTAGTATCCACAACGTTTACATACGGATATAATAACTTACGTTCTGCATAAACATTAGGAGAAATGAGAGCGATGATGAGCAATTAAGATATGCACCATTTCAATAACGGTTCGTTTACAAGCAGGGCACTGCATGTTGCCCATCTTAGCATTAGCCCCTTCGTGTAACCAATTTATCGTCAACGGGGCCTTTCTCACTTGAACAAAGTGGATTATATCCAGCTGATTGGCTGCTGCATTTGAATGCTCACGCCTCGATTGGCCCTCCTCAATAATAAGACCGAATTCCGCACGTCCCGGTGGTGTAGTTTGTTAAAAATATTGGCCTTTTCTCGAAATGATAAGAGGACAATCAAAAGTATAAAATACTAAAGTGCGTAATAGTTAGTCCTTTTAACCCATTTCTTATTGATTTAAAACTTCACATTATTAATATTAATTTTTAAATCATTAGTTTTAATCGGACTTATCATACAACTAAGCCATGATAACGTTATGAGAAACCATTCGTGTATTACTGATAGTACCACTACTACCGTAGTCCAGGCCGGGCAACAAATTGCCCCGCCCCTCCCGCCCCTATCATGTTTGCCAGCCAACAGTGCCTCACAATGAAACAGGCGCAACGAGTGCCGGTTCCTATTTTCCTCATTCTTGTTTTCGTCTTTAGAAGGGACTCAATTGCCTTACACTTACATGTCACATCACCATCATTTCCATTTCTCTTATTACCATACTAAAAATATTAATTTTTTCTTTCAATTAAATCAGCATTATTTTAATATGAAGTTTTTCTATTTACAGAAAAATACTGACACTTCTCGTTACAATATTTCTGACTAAATTTTAAAGGTCAAATATCCATAATTTTCAGATGAACGATATTTCTATATTATATCCATCCTTAATTCCCACGGATGTTCAAACGAAAATAGCGGAAGACGAAGAAACGGCATCTGTCTCTTCAGGAGCATCCCCTGCTCCATCTCCTCATGATTCTAAATCACCTTGTGATTCCCATGTAAAACGTCCAATGAATGCTTTTATGGTTTGGAGCAGAGGTCAACGTAGGAAAATGGCACAGGTCAGTGACGAAATGTGTTTTCATGATGATTTCTTACTAAGTTTTAGCATTATCATAATCAAGAATACATCTTAGTAGAGTATTAACTAAAACATGCTTTTAAACGTTTTGTTAAAATTATCAAAAATAACTTTTAAATCACTAGTAGTTACAGGAAAATCCAAAAATGCATAACTCTGAAATAAGCAAGAGGTTGGGAGCAGAATGGAAACAGTTATCAGAAAAGGACAAACGCCCATTTATTGATGAAGCCAAAAGACTACGAGCTGTACATATGAAGGTTGGCTTAAAATATTGAAATCAACTACAGAAACTTATGCGAATCACGCTTATAACTTATAAAGGATACACTCCAGGAACATCCTGATTACAAGTACCGACCACGTCGTAAACCAAAATCGGTAATGAAGGGCACTAGTCGCTTACCACTAGGTCTCCCCTTACCGACATTCGCCTCACCAGCTCTGTTTGCTAACTATTCACCTTTGGATTCGCTCAAGACGCCGGATTTCTCTAGTTACTACTCCTCATTTTTTCCAAACCCTGTGCTCTCTGCAACATACTCTCCATATAATGTAATGGCGGCATACGCAAGGCAAGCAGCAGCAGTAGCAGCCGCATCTCAAGTGCCGTCTCCCACTGCAGCTCCACATGTTTGAGCCACCTAGGGTAAGTTGAATGAACATCTCACCATATATCGTATGCTCATCGAATGAATCAGCACGCGTTTCGTGGACGCGTGTTTATTCAGCGTCTTCCGTGGCACAATAGCATCTCGCTTTCCTTTTCCGCCGCCATTGTCCTATCTAGTTTTCGACTCAATGTGCCGAAACAACTTGTTTCACCTCGCAATTGTTGCTTTTTGCTAGCTAAGCAGCTTGAGTGCACTTGAACAGTCTTAATTTTCGCGCACCGCGAAAGGAAAAGTAAACCTAGGCACAAATAAACTAATATAAAATCCTTTGTAAGTGGTAGCATCATCTTTAACAACAATTCAGCTCTAAACTTATGTTCTTTCTAAACAAAATTCTCTCTACCAGCTCATATTTCCCGCTTCAATCCACTTTTTTCGCGCCAGGAACCCTTCCTGACAACTAAAGGCGCACTATTGTCCTATTATTTACCTACTCCGATCTGGAATTCACATTCTTTTTGTTCCGATTTCTTCGTTTTTCTACGCCTGCCGAGCCAATCAAAACTCATGAAAAAAAACCAAACCAATAATTAAATAATTAAGCACCATTACCAGCATCTAATAAACTGAAATAGAGAACAAGTATAAATAATTCAAAATGCATTTAAAAAATCAAAATTGAACTATTACATGAATCTCCAAAGAAACTGCATATAGGATGCAAGTATGCAATACTACTTCGACAATTTGTTTGCAGATAGAATCTTCGCTATACACTAAATTAGTTAAAAGCAATAGAATAACCACAAAACACCGTTTACATAGGAATAACAAACTATAACAATAGAATCTATGCTACTAGCAAATTACTATTTACTTTTAGATCACCTTCAATTGTAAACCACACGAGTTCACCACACGGTAGCAGCACCAAAGCCGATTTACCTTCAGTCGAACGAATTCTACAGCATATCTAATACTGTCGGCATCAGGTGCTTTACAAACACGCTTTATTGGTTCTCATTGTTCATTATTGTGTGTACATGTTATATTCCGGTCACAAAGGGAATGAGTACTATTTCTTTCATATAAATGAATTATTTCCTTTCAGTACTCTTTCCCTACTTTTATATTGCTTATTGTCTGCTACTGTTCAATGTGATTCGCGAGATTTTTGAAAGCAAATAAAGTATATGCAATGCATAATTCGAGTTTTCACAAATTCAAGCAAAATAGGTTAGTTCTCGATTGTTTATACTGGAAAAGCGGCAGTTTCCTCAGTGTTTTGATGCAAATATCTTTCTTTTGCCTATCATGTTTGCCTATAATTAGTGCCACTTTGGACATACCGATACTGCACCTTAGTTTCTCTCGTGAGTAAACGAGTAGTGCCATAGGACAGTAGACAGTTGGCACAGCGCCATCTGGCGGGTCTAACTCGATTTTCACTAGTCTGTCAATCGCTTGTTCGTCATTGTGCGCGCATTCAAGGCCCCCTTTGTCTCGACACACTACCAGCCATCAGCATATAATCCACCTATTCGCTATTAAACCTTAATTTAAATTAGAATAAACAAAACCAAGTTTACCGAATCTTGATCATGATTTCCCGTATTTATCGCACAGCCGGCAGGCGGCCCAAGCCATTCTTGCAATTCAATGCCCGATTCGTTTGTATTTCTCTCAAACACAGGTTTGCCTTTTATTTTGCGCGTTTTGACAGAAGAATAGGGAACAAGTCTGAGCAAACTCAACCATGGCCCGTACTACATGTGCAGCATTATTTTTTTAAAATACATCAGTAATTTTCGCTTACGCTACCATTGATATAAACTATTTAAAAACTATTAGCCAATAATGCTCCCAACAATATACTTGATCAGTTGGTAGCTATGTAGTCGTTCAAATGTTCCGCTATTGCGCCATGTTGGTATATCCCAATAGGATGTCTAGATTACGGTGGCAGGCTAATCTGACAGAACAACGCGGCTCCTTTGAACGATAAAGTTTGGACAAGGAAAAACTCACACAACAAGGATTATGACATGCCCAAATTTGCTATAGACTATGTAGCTAGATGACATCATAAACGTAATTATTCCGAGGTTAACACTTTCTCACTACCGGATGACAATAGTTCTTAGTGTTTTCATTACGACTATTGTAACGGTTGGATTCACGCTTTGATGTGCTTTCAATCGGCGACTGCACACCTTTTGAGGCGAACAACGACTATTTGATGGATATTAGCACGCCTCAACGCGTTTCCAGAGGACTTACAAAATAGTTTGTTATAGCTATTTGCGATAATCTAAATTACAAATAACTATCTGACATTAACAGAACTTAATATAGTAGTAATTCACTGATGCCTACACTTATAGAGCTAATGGAAACTTTGACAATACTGACAAATGCCCATTAAGAATATATATAATTTTTCCTCAAACTATTAAAAGCAATCCAATTGTTATTCCTTATTATTACGCTCACACACTCTATCTCATCGTAAAAGACAGCAGTTCGTTATTTTGCAAATGGATCGCGCATGCACTTTTTTACGCGCCAGGGAACCACAGAAGTTTCTCATAATTGTTGAATGGGAAAGAGTCTTAGGCAGGACAAAGGACGTATGACGCGCTTAGAAATGACACATACAATACACATGGCGTTGCAAGGCAATGAAAATCACTCTTCATAAGGTAGCGGTCATTTACATATTCCCCGAACTAATATAGTATACTCAAATATCGGGTAAAATTCAAACAAAAGACTAAATAAACCGAATCGACTACCACGACATATTACTTACTTAATTAGTGAGCGGACCCGATGTGTACAAACAAATGAACCCTAATGATGTCGTATGTACTCGACGTTACTTGGCTCCGGTTACCGTAATCATACTGTATCTTGCACAATAGAACCACATTCTCACACGGTTATCCTTTCATCGCGGTCAGAGGTCATCTGGTATTAAGTTACCACTTGTTCTTGCTGTGAACTATAATTAAGACATTTTTAATTTAACGAAATTTCTATAAATGACTATTGATTCCAGATTTCTCCTAATTAAATCTTATCTAGTACATAATTACAGTGGATAGCATAATCTTAATAGTTCTTTGTACATCTCAACAAATGAACATTATAATACTTGCACTGGATAAAGTTTAGCGTAATAAATCTTAAATGAGGCGGGTGTTGGTAGCCTAACCCGCTAGAACAACGGTTGTCATCTAGAGAACAAATGGGGCGGAAAACAGGCGCGCGTCGGAGAACAACGGCTACGGTAGGTCATTTATCGTCGAACTGTTGTCGAAACATGCAACACTGTGGATATTAAGAATAAAATGACACTACCGAAGTGTAAAAAATAGGCCTTCGTCTATTACCACTTATACTAATATTACTTGTATCTTTATATAAGCGGAAACTTGTACATTCGTTTAGTAATATCGTCTGATCCATACATAATCTATTTAGAATACTATCAAAAATACTGCACATATTGGTTTACTACAATGCAATGACCTTATTTAGGTGCGTCCGTAATACATAAGTTCAAAAGAAATCGTCTGCCTCCCAGCCCTATATGATCGTATATGAAGTGACTGCCGCCTCATTGCGCCATAGGGAAAGGGCGCTCTGGAAAACCACTGGTACTACTTGAGAATATCTTATCCATTATTGCGTCTGATTAATAAATAAACAAATGAGCTAGCGGTTAGCCTAATTAGTAGTCAGGATACTCTATTGCAAACTTGGACATGAGATTGACGTAATGAGATAAGTGTACCGACCGATCAGAAAGCATAATATATCAAGTAAGACTTGCATAGACAAAAACAGTGAGATATACATGTCTAAATCTAAAGAATAGTACTTAACTTTATCTGCATACTTTACGATCATGCAGAAGTTGCAGAAGTGGTGAGAAACAATAGTCCGTTAATGATTGTTTTTCACTTTTGCACACCTGACCACCAATTTTGGTCTCATCTCTACTTAATAGGGAGTCAGTATACGCGAACTATTAGCGTGTATATTTTTGCCAAGCTGACGGATTGGTTCTTTTACGGACTTCCACAATGGATAATTGCCATTCAACTATGTCTTTGTACTGCGCGACTTCTCTTCCCTTTAACCTTATAATACGATAATTACCTACACCATGCAACTAACGAAATGTCCAGCCGCTTGGAAATTACGTGTTCTTAAACTGTATTCCTTTAGGACTTAAATTTCTACACTTAGCTAACTTTTAGTGAATAGGACCTCTAAATTATAATGTGCACCACAATAAGCCCAGGACTATTTGTACACTCATCCACTGATGAATGAGGTATCTTATACGTTCCCACCAGTGCTCACAATATGTTCCATTCAGAGACGAGAATTTGTCTCTTATCAAAAAGAAAGGTAAGCGCGGCTTCCCACACCAAAGCAACAAGAAACTGCATTCTGCATGACAAGTACGTAATGTTTGGATACATAAATAGAAATATACGAATAAACAGAAGGAAGAAGGTTAAAGTAAATGTGGTAAAATTATCTTATAGGAAATACTTACGGTTTGCTAAAGGAAGTTGTAGATAAGCACATTACTAACTATATAAACTTTGAAAGTATTTACTACCGTAATCTGCTTTAACAATGCTCCATTCAATTTGACGCTATGAAACAAATTGAATTTCAATTCCATTATCTGAGCAGCGGCACAGATGGTGTAAAATATATATACACGATATTAGAAATAATAAGTTAACTCTAGATTATAACAGTTCGTTAGTCTAATAACTTCCAAACAAATCCATCTTAATAATCGCCAAACATGTACAAATCTCAGAAAAAGTTAGATACCACTTCCATGGAAAAAAAGAAAGAAAAATGTAGTATATGGAAATATTATTAATTATTAACATTTAGAATATAAGGTTATGATAAGCAAATTGGCAAAATTTATCTCCAATATTATGCACCCATCACATTTCAGTACTTATCATAACTGTATTTGTTATGTATCTGTTAGTCGTTGTAGCAAAAATAACTATTAAAAAATGTAGATACTATATAATTTAAGTCATAAAACTTATTACTCTACTCACCCTACATACAAGTAATAAACCTTAAAGCCAAATTCGCCTAGATATTTTGACTTATATGACTCGTACCTTCTATCTACGCAGCTTCTTCTTTTTATTTAGCTCGTTCACACTTCTGCTTAAAACCAGAAGAGACGGACCAATTTGAATAATCGCCTCTGAAAGACTTCATTTAGCATGACAAAAGAGTCTAACCAAAGAAATACAATTAGCTTCTACATTTTGTTAGGATTACCGCAAATTATCCCATGATCTTAAAGAAAAAAATTAAGGGAATAAAAGTGATTAAACATGCTAAGTAAATGGACCAAGAAACCAAAAATATCAATCTGCCACATGGAACCAAATTTAATGAAAAGCCTTCAATTTCGTCAATTCCAAATTACATTATACAATCAAACACATATATCCCAATATTATTAAATGTGTACAATAAATGCTGAAATAAACAAATCAAATCTAAGTCAAAACATCTCCCTTTCGGCCTCGAAAACGACTTCTCATATCAACCATAGACTTTTTGCAGTCAGAAAAATTGTTCAAAAGAGCAAAGCACTTATCCGGTACAGATCCATCATGGGTATTAATGCACTCCTTTGCAGACCTGAAATTCAAAATAGACGCATTTGAATAGAACGATATTACAATTAATAACTATTGATAACCATAAAAGCATAGGACAAAAATATATGCATCTCTATATAAGTAAACAATAAAACAATTTTGAACGTTAAAGGATTTAGATATACTAAACTTTAAGTGAAAAAAGTATTCCAAACGAAGTTTATTCATATTTCATTTAAAGCATGAACAAACTAAATATTTGAAAGGAAAAAAATCTAAATCAACACAAAACAAATTCTAAAGGTAAATAACAAATGAAAAAAAGTTATTAATTATTTGGTTTTTAATACGAATATTTTTAAAAGCTAGTGGAATATCAAAAACCCGTTCTTACCTTGCCTGTGTCTGAACACAGTCAGATTCTTTGATGCATTTTTTTAAAATTTGACGCAAACGATCGCATGCGATTCCCGTGGATTGAGTGTTATTCACATCACTGTCTTCATACTTGTATTCGAAGTTTCGTGGCACAGATACCATCACCTAAGACATAATCAATTTGTAGTCATATATATGTGATTAATATATAAAAACGTATTTGTACGGATTACGTAAACTGTTCTTTCAAAGTGACTTTTAGTAGAATTATCGGGGAAATTACAATTAATTAGATTCCAATAAGATTTATAATTTTAAAATAACTAGAAAATTAGCTACTGTCAAGCACGGTATATTAAAAATGAAATACAGTACAAAATTAGAAAATCCTGATATAAATACGATTTTCAAGCACTTTTATAACTACTAAATGTTATCATACCAAATAATAAAAGCAACATATGAGCTAAGAATACAATAAACAAGTAATACCTTCATCACGAAAAACCGCAAATATACACTTTAATGCCACGAGAAATAGCTCTCATGCCATCACCAATCTTTCTTATTAAAGGAGCAACCAGGCAATATTAAAGGTTGATGAATGATTGTGGACCACAACTGGTGATCTCCAAACCATATAATTTTTTGTTCATTTCCTAAAAAAAATTACCTACCACAAAAATTAAATACCAAGAATCAAGGTTAAATGTATAGGATTATACTTACAGTTTATAGCAATGTTAATATTGAGAGGCTCAGCTATATAGGAAGCATTTACTTAAACAGGCTGCCTAAATTTCAATATTAAATCAAAAGTCGTTTAGTCGAACGAATTAGATAGGCATAACCACGTTTCTGTTTCCGGAAAAATTTCTTGACTACGTTTAGTATCGTGAATTTTTCAGTGATAAATGTTCACGAACCATCTAATAACAAAAGGCTGATGTATGTTAAGGAATACAATGGATTTTAACTCAACCACTTCTATAATTATTACTGTTATCATTCTTTTTACTGATATTATTACTCTTTTTATTTTAGTAGAGATAGTTTCTAGATCTGTTATTGGTTTCTTTTCAAGTAAAATACTATATCATATATAAAATTTAGATCTATACTGCAAATAATGCGTTAATTTGCATTTATTGTTACAGAACATAATTTTTAACGAATAGGATATTATAACACCAGTTCTATTATATATTACTTTGCATATTATGTGCTTTTAGCACTTTCATAAGTGCAATGTTTGTGAATAATCTTGTAACACATGGCAGATGGATCCTTTTCTGTGTCTTTGATGACCTCCTGAAAATTTATGTACTTATTAAGATGAATATACTTATGCACCGGAAAAATGATTCTTTGGAATGTTTTTCCTTAAAGTGAGATTCCCAAAATAACCAGTATATTTTGAAATATAAGGAACTCTCTGATATCCTGAAATAAATTTAAGAAA
This sequence comes from Heterorhabditis indica, assembly GCA_020740425.3. Classification (NCBI taxonomy): domain Eukaryota; kingdom Metazoa; phylum Nematoda; class Chromadorea; order Rhabditida; family Heterorhabditidae; genus Heterorhabditis; species Heterorhabditis indica. The sequence continues at coordinate 98,827 of JAJAVP010000012.1, read as the reverse complement.
ACGATTTGATTGGGGTTTTATGTGGTTCATAAAAGAGCAGCGATAATATGATCTTATAACTTTAAAGGCTTCAAATCTAACTCTCATCACCAATATCATTTATCAATATTAGTTGTTTCTAAGCAGTTTAATAGTGGTGTTTCAGAAATGTAAAAGTACAGTCTTGATTCGATCAAAAGTGGATAATGTTTTTTCAACAGATTAAAGTGAGTGGAAGAAGGAACGAAATATATGAAGGTAAAAGAAAATACTAACATGAGCAATCTGATCAATCATTCCTCTGCACAATCTATCGGCAGCATTTCCTGCATGAAAATCATCATCGCACTTCTTGTCTAGAACATGTTCTACTTCCGCCTAAAGAAGCATATTCATGTGCTTCTAATAGTGCATAACATTTTGTAAATGTAACATGTGATAAAACTACCTCTCCGCATTCAGCATATGTTTCTCCAATCATAACCATGTCTAAGCAAATCTCACATCCTAGGTCTAGATTTTCTGCAAAACCCAGTATGAAAAATAGTAACTTGTTACGAAATTAATGGAAATCACAAGTACATGGCATTTTCTGTACAACGCTTTGAAGGTTTTTAATGAATCTGTTTTCTCACTTTTATTAATAGTATCGGTCCTTACTGATTTCACTGGCTTAGCACCACAGTTATTAAGACGGATGTCATGTGGCATAGATAAAACCACCACCAAAATCGAGGCTAAATAAGATAACTTGTTTTTAATTCATCTCATATTCAAATAATTCACCCTTTCATTCTAAGCTTAAATTTTAACCCACCTAAAATTACTATAGGCTTCATTGTTTGAATTGATTATGGAATAATATAAGCCTTTTTATAGGCTTCTTATCAGAAACAGATGGTTAGTTTCCACGGTCTCATAAAATATATAATACAAAAACGATTTCAAGTGCTTTTCATTTAGGAAATAATGAAAACTAATTAGAATATTCCAACAATGGCAAATATTGTGATCATAGTAGTTAAATCACGATTTATGGGAACATATTTCTATATATTTAGTTAATTCACCTAACAGATTTATGATATCTAACTTATCAATTTACATTTTAATTAACTGCTGTGGCCATCTTTTGTTGGTTAACTTTGCCATCTTAACTAATCAATGAAATATCGAGACGAAACTACTGTCTAAAATAATAACTACTAACTTTACAATATCGAACATTTTGACTCATTCACGTCTATTTATACATTTAAAAATATTTATTCTGTCATGGAACAAAATGTTATTATTATTCAATGATGCTAACAATTTTTGGGAAATATGAAATATATATTCATAATTTCCTCTTTTCTTGTAATTCTATTGGTGTTGTAAAGTAAACTTTTGAGTACACACTCAGCTGGTTGTAAACTTCAGTGGCAATGTATTTCCATTGCGAACGCGTTACTAGCAACGTTGTCGAGACATCAAGAGAGCCATTCTGAATCATGTACTAAATCCGTTTCCAATATTTTAAAAAGAAACAATATCTATGTGACTTCACTAAAACCATAATCAGAAGAAATTAATTAGGAGGACAACTATTATTTACCTGCATATTGTCTTTTCCATTATCGGAATCGGTTACGTTACGGATGCCGGTTACAGCGCCGATTTGAGGAATGCAAGTGCCAATTTCACGACCCTAAATGAAGTATAAGGAAGTTAATGTCGAAAAGTAATAAATATGGAATTATATATATACAAATGAGTTTCACGTACATTTTGGCCACTGGATTTTATTAAACAGTTTTGTGGTGTGTATCCACTCATTACCCATGTCGCTCCTCTTGTGGACAATCCAAGTCTATTCAGTGACTTCAAAATCTAAATCTAAATATTAAACATGTATGAAAAGACTTTCCGGTAGTCGCGTCGTGAGACTTTAGTAGTAAAATTATAAATAGTGGATAAGATCTTTGATTAAACTAAAATACTGTGTTGAATTATCGTCTTTCACAATTCTTACTGACAGCTGCGTCTATATCATTCTGCATTATTCGCTCAGCATCTTTAAGCGTTGCCTGTTGTCCTGGATATACTTGTGCATTAGCAGATGTATCTTGTGGCTAAAAGGAGAAAACTGTATTTTAAAGCGTTTGTGATCCTTTTAGTTCTCTCGTTGTTTAGTAACTAAAGCAATTCATTGTTTTCTAGCATTGAGTTATTAATCACGCATTTTAAATAATAATTCTAAGCAGTTATAGAATTTTTCTAATGACAATCAACCAACGGTATAATATGTCCATGCAATAGGAGGGTAAAATGAGAAGGTAAACGTAGGATTCATCACAATAACAGCATCGATTCCTAAACAATGTTCTTATGATCGAATAAGCCATATTCTCCAAATATTTTCACTCACCAACTCCTGGGTTGCATGCAACAATCATCTGTGCAGAAGCAACAAATATGATGACGCTCCACATCTTCGTTCCAACTTTATTCGCGTCATGTTGCACTTCCTTATATAGATTTTAAATGATTGCACTGTAATTATATTCAGCGTTTAGGCGAGTTTTACGAGATATTTTAACATATAATATCAAATATTTGATATCACAACAATGGAAAAATGTCTCGATTTGAGCCAAGCATGAAATTCTTGAAAAAAAAACTTTTATTGTCGACTTAGGATGCACTATTTGCTCTTCCAAAACTCAGAAACGTTGTCATACCTTAATAACTTTGAACGTGGTAGTAAAGATGCAAGCGGAACAGAGCGTCTGGATGGATTGATGACTATGGCTTGGTTAACAAGAAATACCCCACAAATTTCGATACATGAATAAAATATCCATATCAAGATCATTAGTAAATCAACTAAACAACTTGACAAATCAATACTATCCACAGTCTACTCATTTGAGTATCTAAATCAAACACCAATCTCATAATAGGTATAAGTGATATTTTAGAATAATTACTGCTGTATTTTGTAATCATCTTCATCGCTTCAAATCCTTTATCATTCGTTTTTGCCTGGGGCGTGGCGAAACATTCTCTTTAATCCAGCTCTTGTTATGTGGAATGTTACTAGCAGATTCCTTTTTGCAAATCATGCAGCTCAGATCTGACAATTCATTGATAAAATCGGATAAATACGCAACATAAGTGATACTAGTTGAACGAGGATTTTCCTTTTTCAGAAACTCTTCGTATATTTTACAGATACCTTCCAAACACTTAAATATTGTCTTATAATCAGATCACACGTTCAGTGGATTGGGTCAACAGAATATTTTTTAGATTTTGTACCTTTTCTAAATTACTACGACTTCTATGAGAGTAATGCAATCTAGATGTAACAGCAAACAATTAAATGCTGACTGGAGCACATTTATGTTCTACATTAATATACCATATTTACCATAGAAAAACGGGTCGATCTAGTAAGAAAGTTTCCTCCAGTTTATATTTCCTATATTGGCTTGATATCCCAATTAACCTTTAATAGTAAATGAAATATACGAATATTATATTATTCCTAGAATAAAAATACACGTATAGCTCAGCGAAGGATCACACGAAGAATTGCATACTTTGACGTTAACTTGTAGCCTTTTCTCTGAGCGAAATTACCAATTCTGACTTGCCATAAAATCGTCGCTGTGAAAATCCATCGTCCTGTAATCGGATTTACCAATTATTTATGCAATGAAAAGGTGAACCGCGGTCTGTGACGTCATTATATATGTGAAATTATCTGGAAACGGAAAGGGTTATATGACTTAAAGAGATATTATATTGATTAAAGAGATTATAGTAAAGTGTTAAAGCAATGAGGTTAATAAAAAATGGCATCTATTAAGATTCACAGTCTTCCATTAAGAAGCCTTTATACAAAATAGCAATGGTAAGATACATTTTTATGAAAAAAGGCACATTTCATGATTTAAAGCAGTCTTCAGCATGACTTCATATCCGATAATGATGAACAGCAACATACACCGAAAGACCAAACAACGACAAGAACCCGCCTGGATAGGGCGTTCGCTGCAAATCTGGATCCACATTGAATCCCATCAATGGTCTATAACTTAAGAGTCATAGATGTACAATTTTTATCACTAAAACCTCTAGATAATAGTCTTTATGTAATATTATATATATGAGTATTGGTTTTCAAGCTTCAGTGACTGATTGATTCATATCATGCTAACATCAAAAAATTAGGATGCAGGAATAAATTAACCCGCTAACTCTATTTAGTACTAAATTTTAAATATTACTTATTAGCAACTAAAGTAGTTACAATTATTATTATTTCCGAAGGACACTTGTTCGGCAGTGATTCCCACGTATAGGGAATACCTGTTGTACCTATGGATCTTTATTTTCACACAACATTTTTCTATTCTCAACAAGATGTTACTTAGTCAGCCCTTTTGTTCCGGTCAAATTCGGCGAACTATGGTCTTATAAATAATTGTTTATCTACTACTGATACTTGATATTACTAGTACGCATACTTACGTGTATACTTTAAAAAGGCTGTACCGAATTTGAGGCAATGCTTTTCACCTTCGCAGCTAGAAATTTCAACAGCTAGTCTGAACGGATTCAGTTTTTTTAAATGTTCAGCGACGATTTTCCACGAAACAGCCGTGCTCTGCGCTCGCTTAATCTCTGCGCGTGATAACCAAAAAGGCGGATTTGCATAATATTCTGATGAATTTAAATAAAAGGGGAATGAAACCGATCAAGAGTAGATAATTTCCAAGAATTACGGAATACGGTAACTAATTGACTGAAGTTCTATCAACATTTCATCTTTGATTCCATTCAAGGAAAGCTAAAATAAACTGTAATGTTCTCATGTTAAAAACTTTAGCTCCTACGTTCTACAAATTTTATGGATGAAATTTGATGCTTTTCCAATAGCTGTCCAATCCTGATTTATCAATTTCACGTGCAGTCGATATGACCTGCTTCTCAATCAGCTTGCACTCATGTCTATTTCCAACTTTATTATTTTTGTTGATCTACTTTACTCTTATCGTGAATTAGTTATTTACTTGACAATTTTTGATAGTGTACTCCAGTTTTAGATCTTATTATTGTTTTTTTTTACTTGTCTTCCAGAGTTTGTGCCCTTTGCTATTTTATACAGGTACTTTCGACTTTTGCCTGTATAACAAAATTAATATTAACTAGCCTTTAGGTTGTCATTTTGACTCAAGAAACCACCCAACATAGGTCAGGTCATCGTTAGTGTAAACAACTATTGATATTCACTTTTATATAGTGTCATGTCGCAAAATGACACAATCCAACATCTGGTTTTAATCAATTTTTATTGTTTTTACAACGTAGAGATATCCCGTAAGGTATAAATGAATATTGAAACTATTGAACTAGAGGTTAATTTAATACCTTTTTAAAGCATGCCCTACGTTTACATAATATCAATAAGTATGTCCATTAAAGGAAATTATTAGTTTCAAATTTTGGACGTCTGCCCTTCATGTTATTGTCCTTAACTTCGATTTATGGAACAAATTTAACAGGAACGAATTTTTTAGCGTTTGCCTTATAATTTTTCAAATTATCTCTTATGTCAAATTTTTTAATATTTTTAATCTATGAAATATGGACTGAAGAGCATATTCTTTAGTAATTGTTGGTCACTTTATGTTCTTATGGGCGCATTTTCTTGTCAATAATATTTCTTTGTCATAACCATGTTAATTTGTAGTATATAACAATGGTCAAGAAAGAGCAGCTATTTTGAATGTTTCTCTAGAATTTCCTTTCCTCATCTTTGATTCGCGCGCTTTTTTGCGTGTCTTGCTGCGAATGTAAACCAGCTTGTGGCTAGTTATCACATCATATTGCTGCACTTATACTGATTTATGGCACGTGTAGAATACTGTCAATATTTGGATGAATTTTAGTGGGAATCCATATCAGCATCATCATAATTTGGAAGAAAAAAATAATTTAGAAATTATCTAAGAACACTGAATAGCATCTATACCAATGTTGTATTATTCCGTTTAATTACGATTTTTTTCATATAGTACTACATAAAATATCACATTTTGTCCACCATTTCAACAACTATTTGAAACCAATTTGTTGCCATTATATACATTTATATTTTTGGGGATTGGCATCGGACGCGACCGATTTGCCCCCAAAACTCGTCTACAAAGCTGACTACTTCTGATCTGAGTACCCGTGGAATGAAAAAGAGCCGCAATGTGACTCCGAGTAAAGCAATTGGTGTGGGCGCGGATAAAGCCGCTGCCACCACCGCCCCAGATACCATTGGGGGATATCAAGTGAGTAATATGAAAATACATGCAACTTAATAGACTTTAAAAACGATTCAAATAGCATTTGTCGTAGTTGAAATGTAAATAATAAGTGCCGATTAACTGCTATATATCTAGTATAATCAACGTGATCACTCAGCTTGTTAGAAGGTTGCTGTCACTTTGTATTTATTACTAGTGGAAGAGACATATTATTACATTAATTCCTTAATCATTTTGATCATCATTTAGTCTTCGTTCGTAGGTGGGTAATTGGGCGCACCTTGCACGGCGTCTTTGTCAGAACAATTAGATGCGCAGGCGTGAGAACGAAATCGGGGTATGGCGAATCCCACAGTTCAAATAGCAAGCGCAAAAGTTTGAAAAAATTCAAGAGATTCCAAAGAGAGTCGATTTCAAATTACTTGCCGAACTTATTTATAGTTACTTGGATGCATATTATTTTATAGTTGACTCCACTACCGTACACATTTAATTTAACAGAGTATCTTGTAATTTTATGTGCATAATTTACGAAAAATTTTTCCCATTGTTAATTCTGGAAATAAATAAGGGAATGCATAAGGCGTCATGAATTTCATGTGCTGTTTACTGTCAGTACTTTGCTTTGACCATATACATTATACCGAAATTCTGTTTCTCAAAGATACATTTAGTAATGTGTATTGCTATTTTCCTGCCATGTATTGCTATGGGACCTTTGTCCGTAACGAAACAGGATTTGGTTACAGTATTCCAACACATTATGGTAAACAGAAGTCACTAAATAAAGCCGAGAAAGACGCCATTACATGAGTAGTTCTTACTTTAAGTAATAGATTATCTCAGCTTTGTTTTCGTATGTTGCTCTACATTACTACGGTAGAAAGGTAGCTAGCTCTGATTACATATGAATAGCACGCGGCTGATGATGGATGGGGTCTCGAGCCCTTAGATAATAACCCGTTTCCGTCCAGCCTCTCAGTACAGAACCCCTTACACCTCGACAACTACTGATAGCATTGATCGTAGCAAGATCAATTTGTGTCTTTTCTCCTCCTGCTTCATCTTCTGACAACTTTTTTCGTATTTACTTTTGGGAAACTAGGCTACCGCCTTGACCCGCAGCCCCATATTATCTGTTGAAACTACACTTGATTTACACTTAATTATTATATACAGCTTTCTGTGCAATACATTTGTTCCACTAACTTATCTAAAATTCTATAGTGAAAAAAAGAAAAGTCAAACCGAAATTGGTGAACAGCGGTGAAATCATATGCTTTTCTTCTCATAAGGAGATCGAAAATCGAGTCAATTGATACGACCATCCCTACTATTTAAACCGCTGATAATATTGACTAATAAAGATGACTCTTCAATAGCGCAATGAGATTCGGAAAGGAAAAATCGGAGGTAAGGTAGGCAGACAGAATAAAAATGAAACATTGGTGAATTGGGATACGTAAGCGAATCAAAAAAATTTGTGTTTATTTTAAGCAAAGCTATTTTTGTGCTGTTAATTCCGTTAACAAATTTTCAAATTGTGATTTCAGGTCTCAAATAATTCAAAGGAGTTCGGATGCTCCTTGGTACAGTTACGCAGCCTCATGGAGGCAAGAGGGGCCGAAGCCATCGTTAGAGTGAGTGAAATTACCGAAGCAAATGTACTTTGTTCAATTTCTTCGTTCTTATTATATTTATACATTTGTAAATATTTTGTCAAGCAATAGGTATATGTGAATTTATATAAATTGGTATTCAGTTGTCAAACGAACACGATGGTGTAGAGGGCTTATGTTCAAAGTTGCACGTTGATCCCGTGCGAGGTTTAAGCAATCAATCAGTGGAGTTGGAAAAGAGACGAGCTACTTTTGGAGCAAATACAATACCACCAGCGAAGAGCAAGAGCTTTATTCGTCTCGTATTTGATGCTTGCAGGGTAATTTTTTTCTTGAAGTTTAAAGACTTTCCACACTAGAACTCCACTGCACTCTTTGACGTTTATAGGCTATAAATCATAAAATAGAAGAATTTCACTTCTAATCTTCTCTGTGAATGTTACCTTTATTTAAGTGATTATTAAACTATTAGGGCTGTTTACACCTTTTTTCATTAACACCATGATGATGGATACTTTACACGTTAAAACTGAATGCATATGGTGGAAGATAAGAAAATAGCGCATGTAGAGCAGATTCACGCATTTTTCCCATATTCTTTTCATAAATGCATCTTCTTTTCTAAAATTCCGTGATACATTTACTAAGCTTTATTTTGAAATTTATTTAATTTATTTCACTTTCAAGTGTCTTAGCACAATGTTCCACTCCCGTTAGCACTAGTATTTAGTGGACAAAAAAAGATGAGGAGATGCGACTATAACGGACCAATATCTGCTTCTAATTTTGATCTATCTAAGAATGGAACCGCTGTGTATTTTACAATATGATGTTTTAAAGAATAAATTGAGAACTGGAAGAACTGCTCTAAGACTTTGCTGGTTTGTTGATGGAACTGACTATCTATGCCATTAATTTAAGTTTCATTCGTAGCACGACCATGATATAATTGAGAAAAGCCGTAAGGCAGAACTAAATAACCTAGCTGTTAACTTTCTCGTTAATATAAGGACCCGTCTTTAGGACATATGTAACTGCGTATCCAAACGTCCATTTCTATCACCAACCTGGTTTTTGTTTTGGTTAAGACTAGTTAATGCAGTTCGCGTTGTAAGAATACAACACATTAGGTAGTTAATACAGGCATATTGAATGTAAGAAAGTGTATGAAGTGTACTGAAAAGTCGTAATTCAGTTCGAAGGTGGAAATTTTTTAGGGTCCAAATAATGTACTATACTTTTCTCATGTATAAATAACACAGTAGTAAGCGAATAAATACTATTATGATGTTAAGGATCCAACCCTCATTATTCTTGTGGTCTCCGGTTTCATCAATCTTGCCCTTTCATTCTATGAACCCGAAATGCAAAGTCCTAACGAAGACACTGTTATTTTGGCCACCGTAGCAGGCACTGTGTTATCGAATAACACATTGGGTAAATAAACCAAATCTGAATATTATCCAATATCTATTAATTAGCCTATTTTTTAACATTCAAATAATTGAATATATTCAGGATTTGATTTCCTAAATGCAACTACTACTGAGACGCCCACGGAAGGCCATGGAACCGCTTGGATTGAGGGAGTGGCAATACTTCTATGTGTAATTGTCGTCGTTCTTGTTACAGCTATTAATGACTATTCTAAAGAAAGGCAGTTCAGAAGTTTACAGGTAAGTTATTCTGCATATTGCTTATGTAACACTTGGCGATATCTGTTTTATTGATAGATTATTCTGTTAGGATCAAGTGTCAGAATTTGCCCACTACACTTGAGACTAAATATTGTATCTTAGATTTTTAAAGTATATTTTCGAAATTCTCAGGAAACCTTAGGAAACTTCTTATTTCTTCAGGAAAAAATTGAAACTGGCCAAAAGTTCTCTGTTATTCGCGATGGAGAAGCAGTAGATGTACCTGTATCGGATTTAGTTGTGGGAGATATTGCTAGGGTGAAGTATGGAGATCTTCTTCCTGCAGATGGGTTTTTAATTCAAGGAAATGATCTTAAGGTAATTTAACATTACATAACTTCATATACTTCAATTTGGCTGCTTTTTCTATTTATTGGATATAGCTTTGTAATTGTTTGCATTTACATATTAGATTGATGAATCATCACTTACTGGAGAATCAGATCATATCAAGAAAACAGTAGAATCAGATCCTGTTCTACTGTCTGGTGAGGAAATCATGTAAAATAACGATTTTTATTTATAAAGATAAATCAAAATTAGAAGTAAAAATACAATTACATTCCTAATTTACAGGCACCTACGCAATGGAGGGTTCTGGTAAAATGCTGCTAACAGCTGTTGGGGTCAATTCACAAACTGGAATCATAATGACCCTCCTTGGAGCAGGCAAGACTGGTACAGGAATGGATGACGATTCAACCTCTAGTAAGTACTCTTATGAATGACCATTAAACGTACATTCAACCTACTTTATACTACTTGCATATAAACAAATGTACTCTTGCATTTAGCATCGTCGAGTTCATCTAGTTCCTCATCGTCGTCTTCTTCTAATTCAAGTTCTTCTGGTTCTTCTAATTCGAGTAAAAGTAGCGATGACGACGATGGATTATCAGCTAAAAGCGTGTTACAATCGAAACTTTCAAAATTGGCACTTCAGATTATTTACTGCGGTTAGTGAAAGAAAATAAACGGCAAGAAAACAGATGAGAAAAGCAATACTAATTTTAGGTACAACGGTAGCGGCAGTCGCTTTGATTGTTCTTGTCACACGTTTCTGCATTGAACACTATGTTAGAGATGAAATTCCATTCAGTATTGCCGATATCCAGGTACTTTGAAGTACATGAGTGCAGGACAAGCTTGGCTAATCTTAGATTCCTTAACCTAATATTCTAGATGTTCGTGAAATTCTTCATCATCGCAGTTACCATTCTTGTGATTTCAATTCCCGAAGGTCTTCCTTTAGCAATCGCTCTCGCTCTGACATACTCAGTGAGAAAGGTATACACCATTTCGAATATTATCGCATAAACATTTAAATTTTAAATAAAATTTAGAAAAATAGCGTATTTTGTGTATGCAACTTTTAAGTCAAATTTAGTAGGAAGATAAAGGAAAGTGCTAAATGACATATAAACTTATGTTCATCAGATGATGTTCGATAACAATCTCGTGCGCCACCTAGATGCCTGCGAAACAATGGGGAACGCAACATCCATCTGCTCTGATAAAACAGGAACTCTCACCACTAACCGAATGACTGTAGTCGACTCGTATATTAATGGTTAGATACATCTTGGAACCATTAAACACAATGAATGAAATACGCTAGTACAAACACTTCATCAACAGTAGAGATCTAGGAAATCACTATGAAGGGCAGACGAATCAGCCGCACGGATCTTCGCTTCCTGGTAACACTGGCCCGCTCTTGATGGAAGCTATTTCAATTAATAGGTAGAAATCATATAGTAGAAATTTATTCAAACTAATTGACAAATGAAGAAGTATACTGTATGTTTAGTGCTTATAACTCGATGATCGTTGAGCCAGTTAAGCCAGGAGAGCAATTGCAGCAACTTGGAAACAAAACAGAATGTGGATTACTTGGATTTGTCCAGAAACTTGGAGGAGATTATACTACTATAAGGAAAATGCATCCTGAAGAATCACTTGTTAAGGTAAAGAAAAATTATTATAGTGCTGTTCTTTGTTGACAAAAATTGTACATGAGGTATTTTAGGTGTATACTTTTAATTCATCGCGAAAATGTATGATGACTGTGGTAAATCTAGTGGAAGGTGAACAGAACATTGGCTATCGTGTATACTGTAAAGGAGCTAGTGAGATTGTTCTTGGAAGGTTTGCATTTGAATAAGACACCTTTGTAGGATTCTCGAAAATTATATTGATGAAAGTCGTCTTTAGATGTTCTTATTTAATTGGGTCTGATGGTAAGCCCCACATATTCACTTCTGAGAGGCTGAAGGAGATTACGGCTACGGTCATATCACAGATGGCAAACAACGGTTTGAGGACTATTTGCGTTGCCTATAAAGATTATATTAATAAGGCCTTCCGAGAAGCAGATAAAACAGAGGTGAACATGTTTTTTTTTAGCAGTTAAGCATATGGATTTTCAACTGTTAGTTTAATAATAGTTAATTTTTAAAATATGTTTTCTATTATATAGATTTCCTACGAAAATGATTCTGATATCGACTGGAACGATGAGAGCTCAATGTATAACAACTTCGTTGGAATTGCTATCTGTGGAATCCAGGTTTTTTTTAGTAACAGTTCTACACTTTTAATCCATCGCGAAAATGTATGATGACTGTGGTAAATCTAGTGGAAGGTGAACAGAACATTGGCTATCGTGTATACTGTAAAGGAGCTAGTGAGATTGTTCTTGGAAGGTTTACATTTGAATAAGACACCTTTGTAGGATTCTCGAAAATTATATCGGAAAAAAACGGCATAATTCATTAATTTTCCACAAATTGGTATAATAGCGACTATTAAATACAGGATCCTGTACGCCCAGAGGTACCCGCTGCTATCGAAAAATGCAAAAAGGCAGGTATCACGGTCAGGATGGTAACAGGAGACAATATAAATACTGCCAGGTAAAAAATATATCAAGTGAAACATTTTATGATAATATATTTGTGATACTATAGAGCTATCGCCGTAGCATGTAAAATTCTGGAACCGGGAGAGGACTTTTTAGCTCTCGAGGGCAAAGAATTTAATGAGAGGTAATATTTTAAAATAAGTATTTTTATTTATCTATAACTTCTTACTTTCGATATTTTGCAGAATCCGAGATGAGAACGGAAAGGTGTCTCAGACAAAGCTCGACGAGATCTGGCCACGTCTACGAGTACTGGCAAGGGCACAGCCGGCTGACAAATACACACTGGTTAAAGGAATCATCGATAGTAAAGCCACAACTCAGAGGTTAGAGGAGTTATTAAATCTGATAAGTAATTAAAATAGAGGCAGCATCTCAAAAATTTCATGAAATTTACGAGTTCTGACGTAATTTTTTTCGAGTTTTTCTGAATTCTCAATATAAATAATATTTTCAGAGAGATCGTAGCTGTAACTGGAGATGGAACCAATGATGGCCCAGCTCTCAAAAAGGCTGACGTAGGATTTGCAATGGTAATGAAACAAGTAAATTAGAAAAACATGCGTATAGTTTACCTTAAATAGTTACACTTTAAGGGAATAGCAGGGACTGATGTTGCCAAAGAGGCCTCGGATATTATTTTGACTGATGACAACTTTACTTCAATCGTAAAGGTAAGACAAATTACATTGATATTTATTGTTCTTAGCAAGAAATGGTTTTGTTACTCAGCAGCAGTACGAAATACTATGTTACAAGCAAAATAAGTGGATATATTAAGGCAGTGATGTGGGGACGTAACGTATACGACTCTATCTCCAAATTCCTTCAATTTCAACTCACAGTTAATGTTGTTGCCGTTATTACTGCTTTTATTGGAGCTGTATCAGTCTCAGATTCTCCTTTAAAGGTAATTTGTTGTATAAAAAACCTGCTATGAATATAATACATCCGATGTAACTCAGGCCGTACACATGCTATGGATCAACTTGATCATGGATACACTTGCATCTCTTGCCCTTGCGACTGAAGTACCTACAGATGAACTACTAAATAGAAAACCATATGGAAGGTTGGTCTAGAGCAATCAATGACGCGATTAATTTAGAAAAGACTCTCCTACTTTTCAGAAAGAAATCGCTAATTTCACGGACGATGGTGAAAAACATTCTCTGTCATGCTATTTACCAGCTCGTCATTATTTTTACCATCTTCTATTATGGTAAATATAGTAGTACAATCAATCTAGTACAAAACATCTCGGTATTTCCAACATCTAGGTGATCGAATATTTGGAATAAAATCCGGACTATACGCTCCACTCTTTGCTCCTCCATCCCAACACTTCACCCTCGTATTTAACGCGTTCGTAATGATGACACTATTCAATGAAGTCAATGCTAGAAAAGTACATGGCGAGAGAAATGTATTTAAGGTTGGCATTTTGAAATCACCAATTTTTATAAATTCACTTAAAGATCTTCATCGGGAAGTAGTTTGTCTACTAGTATAACTAATATTCGAAATAAAAGCTACAATAACAGGGCCTCATTAAAAACCGCGTATTCTGCGTCATTTGGTTATCGACATTTATTGGACAAATCCTAATTACTCAGTTTGGAGGCGCCTGGTTCTCAACAGCACCTTTGACATCATCACAGGTAAAGAGTACTTTAATAGAAGAAAATGCTTAACTATGTTGAAAATGTCTTATAAATCAAGTCAGTTGGAAATTTTAGATCAACATATACATAAGTAACATTCTGAATTATAGTGGATCGCCTGCTTGACTCTTGGTCTTTCCACGTTAATTTGGGGTCAAATCGTCGCCACTATTCCTAGTAAGAAATTGCCCAAAAAATGGAAGGTTGGAAGAGGAGAGGTATAACAACTGCTAGTAATAAATGTCTAAAAATAACCAATGGTGTGAATATGGGGTTTTTATCTTCAGGTGGAGCCTTCAAAAATTCATATCAACGGTGATTACAATGTTCGTGCTCGATCGCGTGCACTCACGGTTCGTCGTTCAGGTAAATCCCTTTGGGCACGTGGAATGTTCCTATTAGGAGCACATGTGAGTTCTTCTATTTTAGTTTTCAAAATATTGTATTGATTTTTTAAATAAAATAAGCAAACTATCTAATTTCCTTAAGCTTCGTGTACTGCGTGCTTTCCAAATGAAAGATAGAAACTTTGGAAAAACTGCTCCTACGATGACTGCTGAAGCAGCTGAAAGGTGGCGATCTAGTTACAGAAAATACAGACACCAGAAACACCAGGAGAAAAGTAGGCTTGTATTCATTTGTTTATAGATTATAATTCCTTTATTTTAAACTTTGGTGATTGCTAAGAAGACGAAATATATTTGTTTTAGAAGCCGCTGCAGAACGAGCTGAAGCTGAGCGCACGAAGATGCCAGCAGATATGAAGGAGAAAAGAAAAACTTTTAAACAAATTAAGGCTGTTGCCAGAGGTCGCTCAGTCGATAAGAAAGTAAGTATTCAGCTTACAAATTTTTCCATAAAAATTTAGTTTTCAAGACGTGCTACTTTATAATACTTTTAACAAAACAAAACGAAATTTTTAGGAGCACCGTCATAAGAAAAAACACGAAACTATCGATATGGATGATATTGATCTTAGTTAATCAAATATGATATAGTGAAACGAAAACGTGTGATCAACTTGCGACATGCAGAGCTTCATAATGTTTTTACAGGCTAATTTTGTTCGTTTGTTGTTATATATATATATGTTTTGTTTTAGATCGTTTTGATACGATCACAACATTTAGTAGCTGGTGACCATTTAGCTTTCTGCTAAAGTTTATGTAGAGAATTTATTTATTCCTCGTATTTTGCATCGTCTTGCCTAGCATAATCTCTTCGTGCGAGATTCTCAATGAAGTGACACTGCACCAAAGACGACTCACTGTCTCTCGCCTTGCTGCTATTATTTCTTCGGACAGTCACTTATTTTGCGACGCGTGTTTTATTCGTTGTACATATATAATTGGATCATTGTTATGTTTGTAGATTATAAGGCTAAAACCAATCAATATATAAACGTACACGTTTCATCGACTTCTAATCATTTTATTTTGCTTATCTTCGAATACCAAATACGAATATAGTGATGTTTTAAGCACATCTGAATTGGGGTGACTAATGCGACGTTAAGGTAGTGTATTTATGTCAAGACCCTTAATGGCAATGATTATTAATCTATAAGGTTTGGAAGATTATGCAAATGCTTGATTATTTGAAATATGAATTAGTAGATTAAAACCAACTATTTTACTAAGTATAACGAGAAAAAAGGTTATTTTAATAATTTGTTTTGTAGAAGAAACTTGAAAGGCACAAAATCTAAGGAAATTTTTCGTTTCGCAGATTACTCACAATATATTTGTAACAACAAGGATATATGCGCAAGAATAAGCCAGAAAAGTGAGTACTAATATTTGTATGCTTTGTTTAGATCAGCCCGGAAATATCGTGGAAGCAGTGTTCCGAAAGCAGATTCGATTAGCCTTTTGAAAGTGCATTGTGCGCAATCATGAATTCGATAACACTTAATCTGAAATAGCGTAGATATCGGGAACACGGCACCAGTATTTTGCGCCTGGAATTTACTCCCATAAAGAACTTTGATCTCAAGGAATGCAGATATATTAATATTAATATTAAGTGTAATCATGTATGCCTATGAGCGCCTCCAAATCACAGGCCTTTCCAATTCTTATAAACAAAGACAGCATTTGTTACTCATTTAGAACAAGTGCCTCTCTTTATTCTTTCAACTATTTCCATTTCAGTTTTAGAGAGTAGAAGAAAGCTACTTATACATTCACTGAATGTAAAATTGAATGAAAACAACAGTCCATTTCACTCTTTTTTTCAACTTTATTTATACATTGCACTGTAAAGTGAAGAAGGTGACGGTAGGAAACGAAGAAGAATTAAATGAGCTTCAGAAATAATGTGAAGGTCACCAGCAACATATGTCTAACATCAGCTGGGTGCGTGTCATGTTCATTGGAGCAGTGTTGTTGTCTATAAACGACCAAATCCGTTTTTCTATGCGCTAGATTGAATCTGAGACGCCCAAGCAGCCATGTATAACAGACCTCTGTCTTCCTGTTCACTTCTGGAGATCTTCTACGGAAGCACTTCTTCGAACAACATCCCTTGGCTTTAGTTACAGCATTCCTCCCATATATGCCTCTAATTATTAAACGAAAGGGATAATTTCAGGACAGTTAAATATGTTAACTTAGCTTTATTCTAATTATCCCATTCTTGTAATATAGTATAGCTTATTGTATACTGCAAAATTAAACAACTGTCCTTACAAGGATTACTATAAAAGCAAATTTCAAATATAAAGATGATGACCTCTTAATTCCACTACATCATTATGTATAGGAACTCATTCTTGCATGAATTTGGTAAATGCAATTATTTCTATATATAAGCTATCCTAAATCTATATTATCATCACTTTAAATTTCTTGTGTGACATTCTAGTATTTTGTTATTGTAGTTACTAATTGGATTTATTCCATGTTGGTTATTTTCTAACGGGCCTTTAAAATCTGGGAAAATATTTATCTATAATATTTACTTACTATATTCAATGGACCTCCTGGGGTATCTTATTGAGCTTCGTTCCTCCCTCTCACATGATGATCAGATTCGTTGCATGGGATGGGGATTACTGTTACTTTGGACTCTCTCAATAACTTATATGACAAGGGATTTTTGGTAAGTCAACAATAACATTAAAGAAATTAACCATTTAGTGTGCAAATTAGTAAAATTATTTCCACCTTGCATTTTTCTCCAGAAACTTGGACCAACTGTGGATATTATAAAATTTAAGAAAAATTCTTATACACAGAATGATATCTGTTTATCCAATCCTTAAATGGCTTAACTGAAATGATAATTATATTTAGGTCAAATAATTTTAAATGTAATATTCTTCAATTTCTCATTTTTATTGTCTATATACGCTAGGTTCCCATCTGCCTTCGGTCTCCCTCCACTATCTGAGAGGATACAAGTGCCACAGAGTCCAGATAAAACACCCTATGGACGAAAACGATTAAGCATGACAGGGTAACTTAAGTACTGAATTTTACATTGTCGGATTTCGCTATTACATTTTTTATCAATAGAATCTAAGTCTTCGTTTAGGACCATAATATCTGAGCTGTCGGAGTAAGTTTGGCGTAGTTTCTTTAATCCAGCTTTTGTAGCTTTATTGTAATATATATATTATAATTCATTTAGCAAATTCTGAGTAAAGAAGGTAACTGAAGCAGAAGTATATTAGACTGGATTTTTAATAATTTAATGGCTACCATAATGGATATTTGAATGAAAATATATTAAGATATATGGTATCTTAGTGATATATAAGTTATAGTCGTGATCTTCGACTTCTCACTAATGAGAAGCAAAAAATGTGCGAGGCATTTGTACGAGCTGCTAAGGAACGACGATTGTCGGCTTTACGAAAGAAAAGTGGTGTCAACGTGATAGGTGACGACAAAACTCAAAGGAATACTAGTTCTTTATTTGAATAATATATTTTTAAATCGTAGTTAACCCTAGTTATGAGTAAAAGGTTGTTTAAAGTAGAAAAACTTTCACATAGAATATATAGAAAGTAGAAGTAAAATGAATCTTAACGAATGTGCCTTTCAAAATATTTTATACTATAAATTACTGTCATATATGTAGTTCGCCTTTCATAAATATGCTAATACTTAAGGCCAATTGATCTATTCTCATTTGTCGTATGTTATGCATTTTAAATTGTTTTCATCTTTTCACAGTCACAGGTTACATTGGCATTTTTACAACGTGTAATAGCATTTCAACTTTATTGTTGGTGTTGACGTTATTTATGTTTATACTTTTATATTAAGGCCGATATGAGGGAAACATAGTTTTGATTAGAGCTTCGACTTTTGTGGGAAGATCATCCTCATTATTAGCAGATAATGGAATGAATGAAATTGTTTGCTCTCCATCTCTGCTCATCTCTTCTCCTTCCTTATCATTTTCTTGTTTAGCATTATTTAGCTTCTTCTCTTTAATTTGCTTGTAGTATTTCTTTGTATGGTTGCTGAAAAAGTAGTAATAACAGAAATATCCATGGCGAAATTCCAAAACTAGGCGAATTGAATAGAGAACTAGAATTTTACGAAATATTTGGAAATTTATGTTATGTATTTACTGTAGGAAACTAACAAAAGCACACCTTTTTGGGAACATGCATCTTATCCTAAACCTAAGCTCAGTTTTCCTACAGCTCCCAAGCCTCCATAAAAACCAATCATTCTTTCTCCTTTCCACATTAAAAGTTAGCTTTTCTTGACACAAACTATTGTCCGCTGGTATCTGCAATTCCATGCTTAGAATGTAGTAACTCGTTATTTTTTAAAATTATCATCTTCTATTTGTAAGTTTTGAAATAAGATTTAACTGGATCTTCCATGTGTTATTGTTAATTTATCTTACCTTCTGAATGATTCGAGCTTTCTCAGCATCTTGGCATTGCAGTGGACAATATTCAACGACTTCGTTTAGGTTAGAATTAAATTCCTAAATAATTATGGAATCTGTAATGTTTCATAGTGATTTTGCAATTAGGTTTTATTAATTGAATACTATTTATGAGTTACTAGTCTTGGGAAAACAAAAGATTGCATTTCATCCTTCGGTTATCATGTTGTGCCTCGCTTAAGAGATTAAATCCCATAATGTATGAGCACATCTCTTGTGTCACTATAGAGAATGAACACGGTTTTAGTAAGGCACAAGAAGATGAAACAATCCTTGGGCTCCTAGTTTCGTTTCAATTTAATTCAGTTTAATACATTAATCGCTAACCTGGAAACATCCATTATCATTAATTGTATCCCACTCATCATTGCTTTCCTCAAAGATCAAACGACAATCCACCGTTGATGTATCATTTCGTAAGCGACATTTGTAGTCACGTTGCTCTAAATTAATTTGAATGTTAAGTTGTTTGCATATTTGCGCTATTACCACGTTCAGATTTTCATAGTTTTATATAGATTATTATTAAAATATTAGCACCAGATAGTAGTAATTTTATATTTAATAGATGATCTATATTCTAATCCTCCTATATGTTCTGAATGACTAAGATAGCCTATTTTATGTTTAAATTGATTTACTTCGAATAAAAGAATTTGACATTAAAACTTGTCAAAAACAAAAATTTATAATAACCTCAAAAACCCCTTTACCTTTAAACTGTCTAGATTTATTCTTTATTAGCTGAAAGTTTAGTATAGATTATTTAGATTGAAAACATCTGGTGAACTTTGTTGGAGAAATGGATGCCTTAGTTTTAGCACTTAGTTAACCTTCTAATCACCATAATTGTCTGATTATTTTATTAAGTTTTGATAGAGGTGGTGTACTTTTATAGAATTATCTTTAAAAATTACAAAAATTGGGCGCATTAGTCTTATATTATCTTTTCCCATAAGCAATAAGAAGGAAAACCTCTTTCTTTCTCACATATGGCTATTTGTAATCAGTAGATACTATTGAATGTAATGTTTTTGGAATGCAAATGAAGAATTTATGATATAATAATATTTCATTGACATCACTTTTATCACATGATTGGTCAGCATTTACTCCCTAATGCATAAAATTGTGTGACTCGAAGTATAAAATAAATTAGCAAATGACGGAATTGAGTCTGATAAAACGACTCACGATTATGTGTAGATTTTATAGATTGTACCGTAATAATAGTGGTGACAAGAAAAGCGAATGTAGCACACATTGCGGCGAATCGAAGGGAATCACTCTCACCTTTCTTCTACTTAGTTTTATCGCTACACATGATGTCCTAATTACCCCGAAAACTGCTTTGATTTGGAAAGAATGACAGTGAAACTATCAAGTGCCTGATCGGATGAGATAATAATGTCGAGAAATTTTTTGACTAGCAAAACTAGTCAATTGCAGTTGGATGCTTGAAAGTCGGCAGATCGATTGCTAAAGCAGAAACTATTTAACTACTCAATGGTTAGGCATCATTTATGCGCACGGCTAACCTAAAATGTCGACCTTCTGTTCGGAAAGAAGCTGGTTGTTAGAAGTAATAATACGAAGTTGTTAATATATTTATAAACTGCAACATTCAATGTATTCCTGTGAAGAAGCATCCACAGAACGCGCATTTCGCGGTCGAATGCACCCATTTTAGGTTCACTTCCCCTTGCGTACGGCACAAAATGCTCCTCATTGCTCAGATCATCTATCTCTGTCCTCTCTGCGCCCTCTGTTCTTTATTCCAATTGAATAGATTCCCTCTTCACGCCACTCGGTCCTTCGGCTGCATCATTGTCTGCTCCATCCTCCCTCCATGCGTTCTATGTGCATTGGCTGCCTCGCAGCTTTTCTCCGCCCCGTCTCAGCTTCATTCTGCCAAACGGCTTGAAATTCTATGGCTTCCCGCCAAAGGTCTGCAATTAATCTGCTCGGATAATGTTTCCCACCCTGATTTGCCCTTACATGGTGCACGCTTTGTTGGTGTGCAGTGAGAAGTAGAATTTATTCTTCCCACGAGGAATTTATCTCACGATCTAATAATAATCTTTTTTTAAAGTTTGTTTTAGCTTACTAACCAATGTGCGATGCTTATTTCTAAAATATTTACGTATGTTTGCTATAAGTCAGCCAGCTAACTAATTGTTTCGCATCTTTATCCACTCAGTTTGTCATAGTGTTCAACAACCACTCACCCAACTATGTTTATCGCTCCATCGCGGGAAATCTAACATTAACCGAAGTTTTAAGGATTCTGTGCTCAGCCGACAATTGGCATTGAGATAATGAAAGTATAATGAACTACTCTTTCCATTACTAACTTCTTTTTCCCCTAAGAAGATACTAATTTTTAAATTACAATAGTTTGTAGAATGTAGTTCAGTCTTTCAGACATTTCTGTTTCATACTTCCATATCATATTTACTGAGATGCGAAATAACAGTAACTACTGCTTATTCTCTGATGAATTTTCATAAGGAGAACACCAATAAACACTGTCCTACAAGAATTTCACGTATTGTTTCGCACATTTACTTTCCACATCATCTAAAGATTTCTTCTAGTTCAATTTTTTCTGCTTTATCCAATCCTTTAAATTGGCATAGTCTCCAAATATTACCATACATTCACTTATTCTGTAACTTTTTTCGAGTTTCTATGTATAGTGATCAATTCTTTTATTATCCTTTAAAAATAATTTATGGTGGTTTATAATGCGATTTTTCGATCTATTGGTTTTTTTTCTGACACATTTCGTCTATCAGTCATTTCGCGAAGTACATCTGCCACAATTATCAGGCTGCGCCTACTTTTAGTTTTTTTTTGTAAGAAAAAACAGTATAAAAAACAGCTACTTGCAAATAGTTAGTAGATATACCACTAGCTAGCTCCTTAATAATTCTGACAAATGGACAAAGATTTCGAAGAAAAATTAGGAATATTTAGTTGCTTTAACTCATACTTTTTAATGATTCCTATTTTATTTCAGTAAAGCGAGAACTACAATTTAATCTATAATACGTTATTAGCTGCTGTCTATTTTTAGAATAATCATAAAACAGAATTTTAGTATTTCGAGGTCAATTTCATCCAGTTGAGATCACTTTTTGTGTCCTATCTACTTTATCACATAGTCGAAGCGATGCGCTGCAATAACATTACATCTACTGCGATTGCAGAGCTCAGTTTCGTTGTTTGCAGCAAAGTACTAGACATTACAGTATCCTTTAGATGCCACCCAATTACTAATGTTTAGTTGTTCTAGTTCGTTTTGAAATTAATAACTAGTATTTGTCTGGCTAATGACATCCATTATTTTAATATAAACCAAGAAGGTATTACTATATTCTAATCGCATTTGGAGCAGCTCACTTCTTCATAATATAACTGCATACATTTATTACAATTTGTTTGTTTCGTATACATCGCGCTATGACTTAACTTACACCAAATTTCTTTGGCACAACTTTGGATAACGTAGAATTCATAACACCTAACACTAGATATAAATACCACTGTTGTTTCAGGATGTCTCTCTTACTATCTGGGTGGCCTGAATCTTCGGAGTCCAGACAGCGTATGCTGGAAAGCTCATCAAGCACCAACTTCCCTACTTCTTTCACGTATCAGGAAGTTAGGAAATTCTTCATCTTTTCACCTCATTACTCTCCCTCTTTGTTTCTCATGATTTTTCTATAGTACGAATGAAGTTTGATATTGAAAATATGCACTTTTACGGATCTAATAAACCACATCAACAGAAAAAAGCACTGGCTCTACTATTCTTAATTTCCGCTTTCTCAT
The DNA here is from genome assembly GCA_020740425.3 of Heterorhabditis indica. NCBI lineage: Eukaryota > Metazoa > Nematoda > Chromadorea > Rhabditida > Heterorhabditidae > Heterorhabditis > Heterorhabditis indica. The sequence goes on along the minus strand of JAJAVP010000012.1, from coordinate 75,886 downwards.
CAAATTCAGTTTAAAAGTTAATTTGGTCAATGGAAACATTCTAAACTGTAAAAGCAGTATGATGTCTTTGATGCCCATATAAAGTCATTAAAGTTGTGTAAGTTCACAAACACATTTTTTTTAGAACCAAACTACTCAGGAATGGCACTTAAACTCATTAGTGAAACATATTTTTATAATAAATAGAACAGTATAGTTTTACTTGTTTTACTTAAAAATAAACTAGAATCTAAACCATAAAGCAAAGATAAATTATTTCATAACTGGTATTCTACATTCCAGGTATCTAATTTTCGCCGAGTGATGAGTTTGCTGAGAAGGTGCAAAAATGGCATGATACTTGTACTTACTCCCCTTCTCTTCAGTCCTCTCGTTATTCGTCCTGAATCAGTATGTTACTTCGTCATCTCTTAATATATATTTTAATGATTTTAATTATATTAGAAACTCATTATTTCAGCTTTTTGTTATACAGAATTCAATTCCGTTTCTAGCGATTTATGTAGAAAACCTATGGGTTTATTTTTATACCCTCTTTTACCATAAAAGTGGTCTCGTTAATGCTGTTAGTATATCCCATGACAAATTTCTTGGTAGTTAATGGCCTTTCTAGTGGCAAACAACAAGTTGTAGTTCGCTAAGAAATCTCAAAAGCGTCGGTACAAACACTGATTAGTACAACGTACCTCTGCAGCCGAGAAGTAATATGAAACATGCAACGTACAAAAGGCAAGAAATGTCTCACAGATATGTCTCTATACAAAAACGTGGAAAATACGAACAAAGCCATTAGTTAGCTGAGGCACCTCCATACACGTCTCATATCAGTTTTCATACAGAAAAGAATCTGTAGTGTTTGTAAACTTCATTCAACCAATGACAGACAAAAGAATGACGAACTCGTGTTCCGCATGATCTGCTGTTGTTTGCTGTCTGAAGAATGCGATGAAGACCATTGACCACTTGATCCTCTCAATGAAAAGCCGACAAAGCCCCGCGAAATTTAAAGAAAATAATATTGACTTTGACTTACTAATATTTTAAAGAGGTTAATAACTTTCATATTAACTATTTGTCGGCTACTCTTCTAATCAACAATCTTTCAACGCTAGAACTATGATGGAAAATTCAGTATATCTACTAAAATCTCTGAATTGATTTCCAGCATGGTCCTTATGTTTAAAGATGTTGAACACGTGGTGTGAAAATGACGCACGAGTCTTCTCAGATATTTCGCAAGTTGAAGGTTTGGCTTGCGAAAGGGCACCGAGACCGAAAATCACTTCATAAAACGAACCTTTAATATTAGTTCTACTTATAAACGTATAGAGCTTTTTGAATGGGGTTGCTACAAATATATAGGAATATAGTTTGGTACTAAAATATTTCCTTTTACCCAGATTTAGTTAGTTACACTTCCCACAAATAATGCTGTGCTTTATTTTGAATTCAAGCACTTCTTTGTCACTTTTGTCGTTTTCACACAGGAAATCAACATTTGCGCTAGTAAAAGCGTTACTAAAATGAATATCATACGGTGTAAAAGATAGATAACCATAAAAATGCATTTTCAACTACTGTTGCTCTCAGTTGAACCCATTGTATATTAGTGGTTACAGTCAGCAAACAACTATAGTAGATTAATTCTAAGTTAAGTTCTATGAAAATGTTTGCTCCAGGAATGGCGATGTGCATTCTGTGTTTGCGTGATGGCTATTTACTGGATGTCAGAAGTTCTTCCGCTGGCTGTCACCGCTATGCTGCCTGTGGTGTTATTTCCCCTTACGGGTGTTCTCGATTGCAACACTACAGCCAAGGAATTTATCAACGTAAAGTTTTATAGATTCGTTCTTCAAATAAATTTTTAACATTTTAAGCTATTACCATAACAGTAATTTATTCCTATAGTTCCTTTTTTTCTTTTTATTTGCAGTACTCATACCGCTCTTAGTAAGCCAGCTTTATTTTTATAGCTTTTATACAATCTTGCTTACTTAGTTATAATTTGGCACCAATTACTTATTTCGAAAATAAAATACACTCACACAAACATTAGTAGACTTTTTTCTTAAAATTTTCTTCTATCTACTTAGAGTAAGCGTAAGCCGACTAGTGTAGATTTGCTTTTATTATTCATATTCTACACTGTGGTGGCTACAGTAACATTAACTTTCTGTAAACCCTTGGAATCTATCGACATTTCCTGGGCAGAAATGCTAATTTGAAACGAGACAAAATAGCGTTTTTCAAAGTTTTTTTTTTTAGCTGCGAACTTACATATTCCTAAAATATGTGAGTAAAATCTGAGTAAATCCATTTATGTGATTATGACAAAACCAGAAATGGTACAAATTATGACATTTGAATATGCATGGTGATCAACTGATATATATTTTGGAACTAGAAGGAGCGTTCTCGTTTTTATGCAACATATGTTACTTCAAACAAGCAGTACCCCGTAGTATCTTATGGTAAATTCCTCTATGTTCATAGCCTATAGTTCAAAATCCATCTCATTTACAAAACGAAGGGCCGTCTTCTTTGAGTAGGTAAACACCTGCGATATTTATTTGGCTACCCATATAACATTATTTTCATTTATCAAAATAAACCAATACACACTTTTGCTACGAGAAAAAAACTATGGAAAACTTGTATCAGGGAGCATTTTTATATCGGCTGTATTAAGGGTAAGATTATATATGAAGATATATACAGATTTATAACATTTTTTCTATATTTAAACTAATATGGATGCTCCTGGAATAAGCCTATAATATTTATGTTACCTTGCACTTAATTGCAAGTAAATTCACATCTCTTGTATGCCGTTGTTTTATCAAAAAAACCATAATTGGAGGCTTCCCGAAGCTGTCTATTGGTCAGTAAACCAAGGACTTCAGTTCAGTGGATGCTAAAGGACTATTTCGGCCTTTTTTTCACAAATTCAAGTCGTTTGTTTATTTAACGAAATGGATGTATAAAAATATGGCACCTATTAAAAGGGAGTATCGGCTTTTGGCACATCACATGACGTGTTTGAGAGCGATGACGTCTAATATTTGCGAAGAACAATTATTTGAATTGGACTAGAACTTATAAATCAAAAACCGAAGGATGCAGATGGTAAAATGGACAATTTCTGTGGCAAATATTCATTTCCCAATCTCACTTATAGACTATTTGTAATGCGCATATCTCAAATTCTTTGATTGTTGTATTTCAACTACGGTATATTATCTTTTTTGATTAGTGGCATATTTAAATAGTCACTTAGGATACCAACTTCCTGTTCGTGGGCGGTCTCATTATGGCTGCTGCCGTAGAGAAAAGTGACCTTCACGAGAGAGTCGCACTTTCTGTTCTTAGAATGGTTGGAGGAGAACCAAAGTGGTTAGCAGTAAATTATATTAGCCTGCACAGCATTCAATACATTATAACGATTTAAGGGTGTTATATATGTTATTTTGTTTTAGGATTATGCTCGGTTTCATGATTGTCACCGCGTTTCTGAGGCTAGTTTTTCATCACTTAACAAGTTCTTTGTATTAGCAGGTTTTATTTTACAACACTCTTATTTTCCACCCGCATATCAAAAGCTTACAAACAATACTACTGCTAAGTTTTGCAAATTAGGACTTGTAGACAATTTGGGTTAATCGCACATAAATTGCCACAAACGAAAACTTGAAAGAATAAATCACGAAGTATGTCCGTTTATTTAGAAGGTTTTCTACCTAGCTTTGCAATGAAGTTCTTGAAGTATATATATGAAAGGGCCAATAGAAGAATCCACCATCCACAACACTGTCGGAAAGTCCTGCAACTTTAGACTTTAGTAGAGTGTATGTTAGGTTAATTTTATTAATTTATTCTAGTATGTTTATATCGAATACTGCAACCACGGCGATGATGGTACCAATAGGACAGTCTGTTATTAGCCAATTGGTCGCTTCGTTCAAATCGCATTCCATTGAAAATGGGTATGCTTTTAATTTTCTCAGTATATTTTCTTCCTGTTAATGATCGTTATAATAACGTCATTCTGTTATAACCTAAACTGATATTTACGCACGTAGGATTCGTGGTCAAGATGGGTGCAAACGAATAGCTACAGGGCTTGTCTTATGCATCTGTTTTGCTGCCAACATTGGCGGTACAGGAACTGCGACTGGAACACCAAGTAACTTGGTGATGCTTGGACAACTCACAAAGTTAGAGAAAGTGTTGTTCATTTGTTTAAATTTCTTTTGAGGTCCCTATAAGATTAGTCATAAATGATATTAGCCGTCTGGGTAGCACTGACAGCTGTGAGGATACTACATAACTGCATTAATTTATTATCTAACCTTTAAATCAGATTGATCTGAATTTTCTTACCAATAAGAATAGCTTACCAATGTAACATTCAGTGGATATGCTTGAACCTAAGGCTAACATTTATTTATTAAATTCATTTAAAATTTAAAGATATATACTGCAGTGAAATTCTGTGTGATGCTGTACAGAGATTTGATGGGGAAAATATAACACAACATAAAAGGAAAAATATGCTATAATTGATTATATATTTTCAGCCTTTTCCCTTCATCAGATGGCTCTATAAACTACATCTCCTGGATATTTTTCGCATTCCCTTTAATGTGCGTCTGCTTGGCAAGCGCATGGTTCATCCTCACTTTCTTTTTTTTGAGAAATTCACCTGAGAGAGACGAGCATATTACGGAAATGTTACATGGAAGATATGACAAACTTCCGAAAATGAGGTGCTGTTGAAATTCTGCACATTATTACAGCAATTTTTTACATGTCAATATCAAGGAGGATAAAATATAATTAATTTAAGTTCTGCTTATTTTTTGTAATAATTATCTATTTAGCTATGCTGAAAAATCCGTCTTCTGCTGTTTCTGTTTACTTCTTTTCTTATGGATGTTTAGGAATCCTGGGATCTTTGTTGGTGAGTAAAAACTAATAATCTATTAAAAAAACATACGTCATCTTCACAAATCTAAGAGAGAGTACAATTACGTCGTTTGTTTATATGGATACCTAAGTAATAGTTAAATGTCGTATAATATTTGTCTTTTGATGTATAATGGGAGTTTAGATATAGTTTACTGCATCTGAATACATTATTGTTCTTCTCCATCCCATTCGATGTCATCGAAGTTAGAATAATTCAAAATCATATGTAAAGAAGCGGTAATTCATAAATGCTAGTAATTTGTACTCAGGATTTGGTAGCTGGTTTCCGAAGGGGTACTACACCGATGCCACTTCAGCCATGCTAGTTGCCTTTCTCCTTTTTGTCCTTCCCAATGAAAAGCCAGATTTATTCACGTATAAAAAGGTAGAAGATCTGAAAAAGGTTCGGAATAGGAAACAATCTATATACTGTTTTTTATGCACTAAAAATTTCATATTGAAATGTTTTCTTAAAGCAAATAAAATTTTATCTTTATGAACTAGTAAATATTCCATGTGCAAGCTAGTTATACAATATATTTGAATTCTGCTTTAATTATAACCATTTTTATCTTTGACTCTACAGAAATCATGCTTAATGGATTGGCCAACAATGCAAAAGACTTTCCCTTGGAGTGTAGTTCTCTTACTTGGCGGAGGATTTGCCCTTGCCGCTGGTAAGTTGATTTCATCTCCAACTTTTGCTACATCCTGGGAATCATAAAAGAAAATATATTACATCTATAACTATCAGGATCAAATAGTCAGGTTATCGCATAGTTAAACATCAGTGCTGAAATGTTTCCTTAATTAAGGAATCTTATCTTGCAGGAGTAAAGGAATCTGGGTTGTCGCTGTTGATCGGACATTCTTTAGCATCCCTTGACCACATGCCACTGTGGATCCTTCAGATCCTCACTATGGCAATCTCTATGGGAATAACTAATATCTGCAGCAATACAGTCACTGCCAGTATATTTGTCCCTATCGTTGCTACTCTTGTTAGTAAATTAAGTATTATTATAAAACACATTGAACAAGAAGATATGTATTTATGCATATTTTCGGTTTATTTATTTCTTGATCTACTTGTTTTTATAATATATTAAGTGAAAATAAGATGACTATCGAAAAGTCATGTAAAATCTGGTGTATAATTAGCAATTAGTAGGGATACAAACGAAATAAAAGGTTGAAATCAGTGGAATGGATTCCTTTCCGAATTAATACCGAAGTTTCAAGTTGAATATGCATAATTTTAGGCACAACAGACTAGTAACCATCCTTTCACGCTAATGTTGCCAACCACATTGGCGTGTTCGTTCGCCTTCGTTCTTCCGGTTGGAACTCCTCCTAACGCCATTGTCTTCGGCTCTGGAATGGTTAAAGTATCAGATATGGTAAATCAGTTTTTACTTTTAAAATGGTTTTTTTCTCAATAAACAACACTATCGGTGAGTTTCTTTATAGAATCTCACATTTTGTACGCTTCTAAAAATAAAAAAATAAATGGTTAAATAGTACATTTCCATTATTCATAAAAGTAAAGGAAGTAGGTGTAAATTGAAAATGTTTTTGAAACTGGAAGTTATTTGTCGTAGATCAAGTAGATAGAAAGTCGGCCAGTTAAAGATGAACAATTAAGAAATGCTTCAGGTGACGGTTGGTGTGGTCATATCCCTTGTTACTCTTGTGCTAACTGTGTTGTACATGAACACCATTGCTTACATTTTCCTTCCCTTAGCTGAATTCCCTGCCTGGGCTGCTGTAGAAAATGCCACTTTAGTGTAACTGCTTCTACAAAAACTTATACGCCTTATAAACTTGTCAAGCATATCTACCTGTAGATGAATGAATATCGTGTATTGCGAATTTATGTGACACGTTAGAAGATCCCTTGTATAATTTGAGTGGCAAAAGTAATATATATCCACTCAAGTGAATTAGTCGGCGATTATCTTGCTCATATAGCTCATAATAATATGCTTCGTCTTTTCAAAGTACTTTTAAGATTACAACCTTTCAAATAAATACATTATGTCCAATGAATATGAATTGATCCAGTAGTTTTCGCGATTTTCAATAATATCTGTTGAGATAACTTTCCCAGGTAAACAATTGCATACATGACAGTGAAGTTACGGTTATGATAGCAAATATGATTGTGCTCAATATATCTTCGATTTAAATGTTGTTTTTCTGGCATGATTTTCAATTCTATGTTATGTACCATCTCTAACTTTTTAAATATTTGGCTGTTATTGCGTAGATTTATGGAATCGTACAACTAGACACATTCAAGTTATGTCTTTTTGCTGCAATAAATATTTAGGTCCAAGTTTTAAAACACCTACAGACACATCAAGCATTGTGTCCTAATTAACAAAATAGTTCCGCCTTTAAAGCAAGTTCATCCGATTGGAGATCTTTGGATTACTAAGCGTCAGGGATTATCTATCTGCATGCAACTCTCTTCAAACTTTTGTTATTGTTCGCTTAAAACGAGATCACTTCGAATCTTGAGTCTTAGATCATTCTATTTACGCTGAAAGCACATTGTTTGAATAGAGTCACAAAATTCTACAGATGTTTTGAATCTGCCATACAGATCGGCTATTGTACTGTTATCAGTACATGTAGGTTTAATTTGTCACATATGTTGTATTTTACAGAAGGGGTATAAACATCTCTCACATAGCACTCGAAAAATAGTCATTAATTTCTACAGTACTGCAGGTACTTTCAGAAGACGAAACGCATTGTTTGCACGACCTCATTATGCTTATGTCTTTATTTTTACTCAATGAATCTTACATTTTAATTTCTTACATGAAAACAAAACATGTATTTGAAGAATCGAAGACAAATAACATTTTTTTTAGCGATTAGTCCTTTAATTAGAGCTGCTACTCTTGAAGAGATGGAGAACACGGCAGCAACAATTTGCTGCTGTTGATCTATAAGATTTGCTCCCCTATCTGTTTTCTTTTCAATATACTAATATCTTTCTTAATCATATTCAAATCTAGTAATGGAAGATGTATCGGTGGCTCTTCAACTACTAGGATTTTCATCTCAAATTTCTTTATAGATCCTTTAAAAAAGTTCTCCAAAACAGTCAATTTTCAAGATTTCGACTTCGCCATCTAAATTTCTCTTAATTCTTTCTTCCAACCAATGAGAGTCCTCCACTTAATAGCTGCTCCAGAAAGTGGAATTCTTTAAAAATGCATACGCCAGATGCTCGCCTAAGCCTTTAGAAAATTAAAGATCTTAACATGAGCCCGGAACCAGTATGGACCTAATACCAAAAGGAAGGTACAACCAGACGTTATGAAAAGAACAATTTGTACGATTTGAAGCGTGGGTCATCGTCTAAGTGAATTAGATGTACAGTGTAACAGAATACGGTATTGAAGTGAACAGAGTTTGGACAAAATTATACCACGAATATCCGATATTCTTGACAACCCCTGGCAAAGTGGTATTCCCAAATATAAATGTTACCTATTTCCATGTTATAGTATCATTTACCCATGGAAGCCTCTCACAAGTAACTCCCGCTAACTTTCACCTTTCCTATGTTCTCTCTGCCCGTGTAGGCTAACTGGTACATATTCGATCTTTCCACGAAAACCAACTGCTTTCTTACTACTCAGTAATATTTTTATCTCATTTTTTCTTCTTTTATGGGCATCTTAATTTTTTCCTTAGTATTGATAGAATTGTATAGGATTCGGCAGTGTTTCCAACATTCTTCATAATTTTTTTTGCTATTCTAAAGCCAATCATATAGAACTAGTAAGATTAATGGGAATTAAGATTTGTGTTCATTATTTTTATACTTTTTCGGAATTTAGTCGTGTATTTTTCTATCAACTGTGTAATTCTCGGATTTATTATCTTGGTGCAGTATTCCTATGCAAGTCTTCAAATTTTTCAAAACAGTTTCCCGATTAATAATACTTTCTATGGAAATTTTTACCTAATTATTAATAATAGTAAAGTAAATGTAAATAAATTTGGCAGTATTAATATAAGAAAACTTAAAAATTTATAACACAAACGATGAATAAGTATGTATTATAATTGAATTACGAATAGTATTGTTTATGGCATGAATCTACAAAATGCCATATTTGTTCACAAGAATACTCCGGAACGAATCCTTGCAAGAATAAGCAATTTCCTCTCGCAAACATCGAGACATTTCTCACTCCGAATTGGGATGCTACCTTCTTCATCTGAGTACAAGTCTCAGGGGTGGCTACCTGGAATTCACCTATGAAATATTATTTAAGGTAGCTTGCATATTTATAATTAAGCTTTTGCGTTGTGAATACATCGCAGTTATATATTATTTAAAATTTAAAACTATTACTACTTTAAGTCAAGAATATAGCTTAAACTACATTAGTGCAATAAAGGTTTTCAATAGGCTTAGGCACTATAGACCCTATTTTGCCAAAAATTTGTAAAACAATTTTCGGCTACTGTCACCATAAGCTATACTGATCTCCTAAAATATTATCACCTCCATGACTTCCTTAGATATGTTTTCTGCTTTTACTGATGAAGGTGTGACTTGTTCTGAAAGTTGTTGAGGAATAGAGGACACCTGATTGATCATTTGAACTGGAGAAAATGCGACTGACTGAGGACTGGATGAGGGAAGAACCTGAGAATTCCATATTACTTATTCTTACATAGCATCAGAGAAAATGAGTGGATGTTAAACACTTCCCCATAATAGCATGTTCAGGTTGTTGAATGATAGCAAAGAAATACTTGTGGCATGGTGGTTAGTGAATGTCCGAAATGTTTTTGGACGGAATTTGCGAATCTACTGATGTAATCATCATAAGTCACCACTGGAGTTAGAGTGAACTAAAATTAACAAACGTTTTTACTTATCATTTTTTAATAGCAGAATAAACAATTTTGATAGGTTTTCCCAATATTTTCGTAAGTGCCACCAACCCGGTGTTTCTTATAGGGTGCAGGTTGAAGACGTTTAAGCGTGGTTTGCATTTCTGAATCATATACAATTTACCTAAGTACAAACAGAGACATTACAAGGATATAATATGAAAAAAGACGACACTTGAAAATCTAAGAACCAACTATTAATTGTATGATATCTCCTTTGCTTATAGAATTCATCATCATAGTAGTCACTATCACTGTCACGATCATTCTAAATGAAATATTGAGCAAATTAAGAAATTAATAACTTTTATAAGAAAAAGACGTATTAGAAGATAAACTAACTCTGTTATCCTTTTCTTGGTCTCTGGATAGTTTATGATATGCTTTGAGTTGATTATCACTAAAAGTAAAGTAGAGAGCTTAGATATAAAGAGGAGATTAGCATGCTTAGCTCTCTTAGAAAGAATATATGTATAACTATTAATAAATTACAATTTTTGTAATTTTTTAATTTAAGAAGTCTATTTATAGATGTTCTTTCTCAACGTCCCAATTTTGAAATAACCTTTGAATTTTTGTAAAATTTGTAGAAAATCCTCACTTTGTGTTATAGTTTTTTTGAAGTGACTTTATAGAACTTATTTTGATCCCGTTGGAAATGGAGTATCTGAGATAATTTTCAACTCCTGCAGGAAATTTGAGTTCTTTATAATCTGTGAAGAACAATATCTTATAATAATTAGTTGTTTTTTTAAATAATAAGTAGTATTTCAAACTACTCTTCGATTATTATTACCGTCAGTTAAATTGAAGTGTTTGATGCCAAGATAAGTTAGGCTTAATTATAGGCAAATTTTTGGCAATGGAACAGTTCTCAAACACTACTTTTGATTATAAAATATTATAACTAAGATCTCCTTCCAGTTATTTGTAACGGTGGGGGAAGTATTAGAAATCACACTTTGTCGCGAAAATGGTTCTTCAGTTACATTCAAAAATTCTTCAGTTATTCGTTCGTCTTTCTTCTCTCCGTTTGTGACCATCTGGTGCACAAGGACAGGAGTGTCTGTTGATATCTGTGATAACAAACATAAGGTGTGGTTGCAACTGAGATATATAAATAATACCGTTAATAAAATGTCTTTTCATAAAACAATCACTAGCATTAAGAAAAAACTCACAGTCATAAGGCTCTTTACAGTGCCGTGGTTCTCTTCTTTAAATGTTTTAGATTTTATTTCCACATTCTTATTCTCTTTTATATGATATATTTTTAGTGTTTTTGACGATGGATAGCTCGATTTTAGGGTCTATCAATAAATGTTAAATTGGTTTTAAAACCTAATCATAATTACTGATTAAAACAGTTGTAAAAGCTTATTTTCTAGTCTTTTAGATCACCTTAATTTAATTAGCATTGATAACAAAAGAAAAATACAGATGATAATTCCTTGAACTCAATTTTGGCTTTCTTTCACAAATTTATTCCGCTTTTCTGTTGATTTAATAGGTGAACGTTATTCCTGATGCTATAGTAGAACATTTTGATGCATCTAGTGGGAATAGTTTTGCATGGAAATTCTACATAGGTTCTCCTTCTACCACAATGCTGTATTCGGAGAAGAATTTCCTGGTTGATCGGATAGGGATTAGTAGAACCTAGAGGAAAGGCGAGTACTTAAGTGATTACCCCAAACACTTTTTCGTCAAGGAAAATTTTTTGCACACAGCTGATATCAGCGTTATATAGGATTCTACTCCCTAAGGTGAACTAAGGTGACATAAAAGACGGAATAAACTTTCACTGGATTTATTTCTGATCATCCTGATTCATAAATAAAGAAAGCTGAAATATTTAAAGTGCGAGCACTAATACCTTCTTACCTTATTGGGTTGTAATTTACGTGTGAAAGGGATTTCCTCACTTAAGGAATTAGTGTTCGAACTAGTTTCTATTACATTATTTTCACCATCCACATATTCTTCAATACAACGATACCTTAATAAGCTCAGTGTGACATATTGTTAGATTTCTTTTTGATACATTTATCAGAATTAATGTTTAATAAAAGTGATATCTAAGTAGCCGTTTTTTTTGCCTGAACCAGATGAAGGTAAAAATTAATTTTGAACATCACAAAGCCCTTTTTGATCAATTATATTGTATATGCATAATTTTGATAATTTGATACTTACTGCAAAGTATTGATCCAAATGTTATTTTATTATTTATTTAAAACTGGTCTAAAGTTTGGCCTGAGATGAGTGGAATGCAGTTCGTGGTCTTTGTCTGTCCTCTTTCTGTCTCATTCCTCGCACCGAATAGTAATTGCGCCCTACTTTGTCTCGATGCAACTTAGAGCTGGCGAAATAATTGCTAATTGTTCTTACACAGAAGATTTTGTATATAACACTTAAAGCGGAAGCCGTAAACATAGTCGAGAGACAGTGGACGTAGTAAAAAACTAAAGACTTTATTTAAAAGAGAAATAAAAGCAAAATAATTTTAAAAACACACTTGCGAAATATGCTAAACTTGCCTTTTAAGCCGAGTTCTATTCATAAGAGGTTGTCTTTGAGCGATTTCATTACTAATTTTATTCAATTTTCTCTTGTAGCTTCTCAAAGGATTATCACTAGAAGTGCTTGTGACAAAGATACTGTAGAAAAGCAATTGGCCAAGTCGCATCTTAAACAGTATCTTTGCAAAATACCGTGCAGTGAGCGATACACAGATCATACCCCAATCAGGATTTCAATGATAGAATAGTACGTAATAATTGAAACACAATGGGAGAAAACGACTAAAAAGGAAATCTAGGATTAGAAATTTTAATGGGAGGGAATGTAAATTAATGGAGATAAAACACCACTAATAAAATATATTATTTAAATTTAATCATGTTTAAATAGTCAAAAAAATAATGAAAACAGTTATTTGAAAGCAATATTTTAGATAATAACATAAATTACAAGAATTGTGTACTTCTGTAAATAGTGCAAAGATTTGAGATGACTGGACCTAAGACAAGGCCAGGTTCTTCTAGGTTGAGTGCGACGCGCGCGACTAAGTGTTTACTGATAACCTCCGTTCGAAATCGGGTACTGTAGATAGGCACTTTCGGTGTCCTTACAACCCTAACCAACACAGTAGAAGTGCATTACTTAGTTAGTATATCACTAGAAAATTAATTCTTAAGCTAGAAATGATAGGGAGGTTGCAGGCAAACCACTATTCAGATATCGGAAAAATTACACATGCATTTCAGACCATCCTTATCCTTTTGTAAAGGAGGATGTTGAATGTCACAACATCATCAAATGGACAGTAGATTTAAATGTGGATCAGTATATCGCTCGTATTTAAAGTCGCCAACAATCTGAGGATCATAGAAAATGCGAAATGAATTGCGAATAATTTCGTAGCAATGAAGGCCATAAGGAAAGACTAAGAATCAGGAATGATTTCGCCGATATTATCACATCGTATAAATTGATAAATTATTTAAAAATTCATAATTTAAACAACTATCACAGTTATATAAATATCAATAATAATTTAAAAGGCGAATTCGTTCATCATTTTTGAACGCTTAAAAACAGTATAAAACAGAAAAATAAGTATTATTTACTAAAAAGTGCTGCTTAAGTAGAAATTAAATTTTGTTAAGAACTTTCTACGCCATTCATGACTCCAGCAAAAAATAATCGGCCTACGATATCTAACTGTAGACGGAGGTAACTTATCATTTCCAAGTGTACTGTATTTATCAATTATATACTATTAAAAAAGATGTTGTTAATATTCTCATTACAAAATGGATGCTTAAATAAATAGGTATTTCGTAACTAGAAATCTGCAAACATCCCGAGAGTACCGTATTCTAATTGTTTAGTAGAATATCTCACTCTGTGACATGGATTTCTCACGGAGGCAGCTATTCCCATGTGTTGATTGACGTTTCGCTCTGAACTGAAAGAAGATTGGGAAAGGTCAAGAAGATACATAAAATTGTAGGTGCTGTATAACAAGCAGTCTACAAGGCGAAACATGAATTCTCTCTTCACACTGCCACTTGTCTGTGTATAAAATAAGAATCAAATGTATAGCAGAAGTAGGAAATACGGTCATAGAAATTCTATCTGTAATTCGGTGACCAAATTAAAGTCTATTCCAATAGTAAATATTTACATCCCATTATTCTGAAATTATTTTTTTCTGATGATCCACATAAGAACAGCAAGTATAGCTTTCATATGTAAAAATAATTGAGCATTCTTAGAAGGAATTTTGTGGAAATCAAGCAGTGAGAAAAAAGTTTATTTGAAGTTTATGATTCATGAAAATACACTGCTTTAAAATCGTCGAGAAATTTGATATGGATTTATCTGTAATATTTATAATTAGTAATATTTTTTTATTCATACAGATAAACTGTCATTATAATTTTTTGTATTTATTTACTGGAAAATTCCTAAAGTTTTTTAGAGGTGCTCTTAACAGATCTAGCTGGACAGTGACAGTAATTAGCGTCTTCGCCAGGAGATCCCATAGGTCCGGATTGTCCATCAAAACCTGATGCACCTTCGGCTCCAGGTTCACCAGGAGGACCAGGTGGACCTTGAATACCAGGGACTCCCTAAAATAAATTACATTACTTAAATAATTAGCTATAAGATCTCAAAAGATCTTGTTAATTAGCAATATATTATTAACCTGATTTCCATTATTTCCTGGAGGTCCCATGAATCCTGGTTGTCCTGTAGGCCCTCGCTCACCCTGAGCCCCGGGTTCACCTTTACCGCCTTTGGTGCCATCTCTTCCTCTATCTCCTGGTGCTCCATTATTTCCAGGGGATCCAGGTTCTCCAGGTAATCCTGGGTTGCCAGGATGCCCAGGATGGCCTTGAGGACCAGGATTTCCAGATTGTCCACTAGTTCCAGTTTCTCCAGGACTACCAGGTTGGCCTGGTGGTCCTGGGAATCCAGGTGGACCATTTGGACACATTCGACACTGGGCAGTATGGTCCATATTGATAGGTGGGTAATTTCCGGGTAAGCCAGGTGACCCAGGAGCTCCTGGGGATCCTGGAGTCCCGTCTTGTCCAGGTGTACCAGGTTTACCAGCAGGTCCAGGTGGACAGTCCCGACCAGCATTACATTCTAAAAGAACTTTTTAGGCTTAAAAACAGTTTGAGACTGAGAAAATAACAAAATATTACTTAAAATACTCACGACATTCTCCAGGAGCTGTCGTTTGTCTTTTTTTCCTGATAAATGGCATCATTGCAGTTCCAGCTTTCCCCCATCTAAGATTTGACCATAGCTCATCTTGTAAACCACGAAATTCTACTACATCCTAAGTAAATATGTTCCTTATCACTTAGTTCTTTTGTGAAGAAAATGTGTATATGAAATTCACATAGTATTGAATTTTTGAGTATATGATATTAAAGTTGCCTGTATATATGCAATTAAATAGAAAATTAAAATTTGGCGTACCTTTTCTAGTTCTCCTGTAATACTATTGATTTTGTTCCAGAGCGCAGGAATAAATAAGCAGATGACAAAAATTGTAGCTCCAGAACAGGCCATTGCCGTGTACGCAACTACACGGGTGGACATCTGAAAGGACTTATAGGTTTATGGTTCTGACAGAATATTATTTAAGCATTAAACACCTATCGAAATAAGCTAATTAGATTGAAGAAAGTTTTGCAAGCTTACACAAATCACTCAGGAAGATCTATTCCTTTTTACTCGTTTTTAGCTGACATAATGAAATATCGTTTAATAATCTCAAATAAGAGGAAGATAAATGTATTAAACTAGTAGAAATTTCCGAAAATGTTTAAATGAAGTGATAACGCTTATTTTGACAGAAAATTTGTTTTATATTTTACAAAATTAACTGTTAGATGCACTGGACCCAGCTTATAAAGCATGTATGACCACGCCCATTCAGTGAATAACTGGATCCTTAGTTTATCCAGCCTATGGAAAACAGCTCCTCGAAGTGTTTAAGAATCAATTTATGGATGTCAAGATGAAAAATAAAAAATAATATTGTTCTATTTGACAATTTATTTAAGAATGTTTTGTTCAGTTAAACGAGTACTTGTCCTCAGTGATCATACTTAATGGGATTAAAAGAGCTTTAAAACTATCATATTAACGTTCAATATATTTGTCACTCCAGTTTAATTACAATTTATGTAAAATCTTAGTGTAATGAAAGCCTATGAAGACTAAATTAAATTGCATCACAGCCTTTGATCAGGGTGGTGGAACGACAATGACTTTGCGACAAGATTGACAGACGATAAAAACGGGCCGATATCATGATAAGCCTTCTTCAAAGTGTTAGGGAGATTAAAAACTAGCAACTCACTGAATTTTTAATTATTAAAACAGTAGTAGATAGAATCGTGTATTGCTTACTTAACCTGTATATTTTTTCTTCTCAAAATACTACAAGTAATAGTGAAAGAAAAGCTGAGAACTATTATTAAGCTGGACTATTTCTCTTTATATTGCCTAATGAATTTTATTATTTGCTTCAACTCCTTCATAATACACTTCCTTTCTATTATTTTATTGAACTTAAGTACGTTTAAAAATCTCTAATATCATTCTTCTCTCAGTACGAGACTACAGAATACACTGCAGTAGCATAGTTTGAGGTTTGAAAAATGAGCGAAATTACAACGTCAGTCGAGGCTCAACTTTATATTTATAATTAATATATAAAATTAATAGGTATGGCAAATCTCTGGGTAATTTGCATAAACGTCAGTTTGAGACCGTAAAAAATCTCCTATTTACCACTAGCAAGGCGTGGAGCGAAATAGAAGGTACTTCAAAAATTTAGTTAAGAGTATGCCTGAGAGAATTTTTCAGGTTATTAATAGAAGTGTTGGCCTTATCCGCACAATTACAAAGTACGCTTATTAGGCAGTGCTTTTTATTCTGATCTACGTTTATAATCGAACTGGCTTACTTCTACTGTCTTTTAGCGATAACATCTGCTCATTGATGAATACAAAATGTGGGCCGGAAGGAAACCGAATGAAGTGCCTGCAAATGATCTCATTTTTAGTTAATATTCATCACGACGGTATTTGTCTTAGACTTTCCTATGTAAAAAGTTTTTATAATAAACATTTTCTATGCTTCTCCATATCCGCATGATGCGAAGTGTTACTATAACAAGAGTTTAAATTCTCATGATTCTCATGCGTTAATTTAATCCGAGGAACGACAGTTTTGGTATTTAGTTAAATGGAATTAGTAACAATAATGTCACTATTTTTGACTAAATATGAGTTTAAATAGGAATTTTAGATGTCAAAAGAGACAGCATACAAATATATTGGCTTGTTCTTATTGATTGTACAACAGGCAAGGTTAATTTCAAAGTGATCCTATATTGGTATTTATTTACAACTGATGTGGAATTTATCCGTGTTTTGAAGAGTTATACCAGTGCTGTATAAAAGAACTAAAGCTTTTGCATACACCTAGTGACAAATCTGTGTTGTATCCAGAAAAGATAACCCACAACACTAAAAGTCACTAAGCCTCGTCAATTCTAGTAAGCCTCTAATGACTCGTTACTCACGATTCCGTGAGAAAGATGAGATCTTCTTCGTCACAGTCAATGTATTCATGATGGAAATTATAAAACTGCTTGTTTGCTCATTGACCGCTCTTTATTCGTCAAAATCAATTTTCAAGTAAGCTTTCATTTACTACTTTCCCACTCCTAATTTTAAATTTCCAATAATCTATTAAAACTGTATTTTGATTATTTTAGATTCACTAACAAACTCAAAGGCACAATTTATGACAGGCTAAAGAAACTGTAAGAGTGTGTATACCAGCTTTGATCTACTTTTCAAAACAGTCTCTTTTATATATCACTTACTCATCTAGATCCAGTGATATTTTGTGTAAGCTTTACATATTGACCACATATCAATTTTAATATGAAAAATAGTTATAAAATAACACTGATGAATACCTTTTAACATAATAAAGATATTTTTAAAATGATATCCAAGAATTTTCTACAATTATATATAACTCATTACTTAAGAAACATAACCTATTTTGAATATACAATCGTTATCTTCATAGTGATAAAGGATTCTCGGCTCAACTACATTTTGTTACTATTAGCTGTATGCAAGAATCTTAGTTGTTGTTTTCCGAACTTCCAGCTTATTCCAATACTATATAAAGTACAATTCGGTCATCGAAATATTTT